>CM075186.1:25567001-25799501 GCA_037577475.1 Chaunax sp. Z400
TACAGGGGATAAACATGACCAATATAGACATTTATAATTATATCAATTAAGAGTATTATTATATTATCAACTTGTGAATATTTGTAAATAACTAATGTGTGTTTTGTACACAGTTGTAAATAAACTGTCAAAACCCTTTTCTTGTCACTGGTCCCATATGTCACACTACCTTTCCTCATAAGTCCTGCTATTTTGCTATGAAAATATTAAAATATCATAATGTCTCATTCTATTAAGACAGTTGTTGCATTTTAAAGATACTTTAACAACATTGCAAACTTCTACCATTTCAGGAACAGCACTTTCCAATTATTTGAAAAAAGTTTTTGAAAAATAGACGTTAATTTTCTGCAACTACGTCAGACTGAGGTTTTTTGCTCATTTTCATGTACAAGAAATGTAGCAAGAAATCTGTTTTGACATGTTTTAGAACTCACTGAGATTCATGGACACCTTATTTAGATTTAGATTAGTGCAAAAGGAATGTACAACTAAGTAGTAGACCTGTCCCTATGTCACAACTTGGCAGAACCCTTATACCTACGATCACAGCATTAGCTACTACACCAAAACTTCTAATTGCAACAGGGGCCCCTTTTACGCCGCCCATTCAAAGGACAAGGGCGCCTTTATTCCACCCTGTATAAACGCAAAGAAGGCGTAATGGGGGGGTCTGTATTTCTCCACCTCTACAATGGCAGCGAAGGTCGTAACAGAGCTGAGTCGGACATTTGTGTAAGCACGAGGCGGAGAGACAAAACCAGGGTGTGATGTTTGACATATCATGTGTGCAGCCCACAACCAGCAGCTAGTAGCAGTTTCCAGCTAACTCCAAAAAGAAGAAAATCAACTCAAAGTATCTTAAATTTGGGGTGACAGCAAAGGGTCCTGGAGCCCCTTATCCTCTGTGCAGAGGACGAGATCAGCCGCCATGTAACAGGGAATGTAAATCATTGTTTTTGCCATTTTATTCCATTGTTTACAAAGCGCTGCTCGACACATACGTAAAATATCACGCTAGATGCAGATGCCGCCGTGCTATAGGTCACATCTCTTCTATTGCTAGCGATCTAAAATCAAACACGGGGAGCAGCTTTGTCCTGCCGTAGTTTTGTTCAGTATAAACAAACAAAGGCTTGATACAGAAGGGTCTTCATTAGGGCGTTGTTGCGCAATCTCTGCGTAAAAAGGGCTAGATACCTAAAAACATCAGCTTGATATTTAACTGACATATCTAATTGAAACTGTTCTCTTTGACACTGGCACTGCAGTGAGACGCCCTTCAGCTGTTATGTGCCATCAAACCTCTCCTGCATGAGGTCAGGGGTCAAAGGTTAATGTCTTGTTCTTACTCCGTAGCATATTGAGGGTTCAATTGCTTACTAGGAAACAAGAAATCCTACACCACGTTCTATCATTGCAAAATCTTTCAGTTCAACAACAGCTCCATGTTGTCCTTTGCCTCATCCCGTGAACATCAGCAGAAGAGTGAACACGAGGTGACCAATTAAACTGGCCACAGAAGATGACAACACTTAGCTTTGGATGCTATCTGAGATTGGTTGGAAATTTGTTTGAGAAGTAGAAGAAACCCTGAACAGCCAAGCATTTGTTTTAAAGTTACTTGGGCTCAAGGACACTTTCAGACTTTTTTCAAGGATAGAAAATCTAAGAACAAAATGACAAAGTGAATATTCGGGTTTGACCATCAGGCCATGTAAGGCTACATATTACCTCATTGTGTTACAGGTATTGGACGGGTATGGTATAAGATCCCTAGAAATGTTTGGCTACAAAAGAACTGAGTTTAGACAACTGACAAATAATCATCCTGGCGTCACTAGAAAAGGTCATACTACACTCCAACACCTGTAGCCCCTAGCAAATACAATGGCCTAGTTTTGTAGAGGTGAATACCAAGTTCACCCTACATTGTTCAGACTGCTCTTAGGAGCAGCTGAGTCAGAAAAACCATTCACATCAGCCTCCAGTTAGATATAAAGGGAATTTCTGGCTATACTACTACTAGGAACCTCAAAACTGTCAACAGACCAGTGTCAAAATAGCTGCAAAGCCTCCATCTCAGGCAAACACATACAAACAAAATCCATTAACACTACTACAAAAAATGCAGCAGATTTAAAATGAGATATTCATAATAATATGTGGACAAACCAATACTAAACAAGATCATTCAGTTATTCAGATAGTGACATTACAAGGCCCAGTAGCAGCGGTGACCATCTTGGGACATGTGTGAAACACTCAGGTGTGAATATGAGGATGTTTGTCATAAGGCCACTGTGAAACACTGGTATTCTATCTAAAATCATACACTGGGGTTGGCGTTATGCTACTGTTGGTTTGTTCAGTGCAAATAAACAAAAGGTGGCATAAAGGACGGTCTTCATTGCTGACCTATTGCACAATCACTATGCAAAAAGACTGCAGCTTAACACAAGTAACCATAGCTCAGTGCAGTGCACCCAGACCCTCCAGTCTTTTTAAGACATCATTTTGTACAAATGTTAAAATAGACCAGTTCACCACAGAACAGACCAATGCAGTACAAAATCCCTCCGTGAGTTGCCTCACTGGACAAAACTGATTGCAGTATTTGAATGTTGCTTTTTTTTCTCTGCTGTACCTGTCTTTATGACTCACTGTGCTGCACCAATGAACTAGTCCAAGGTGTCCTGAAGGGCCAGTTCTGGGACTATGGGCCCCGGCCCTGTCACTATTAGGTCCTTGTATGACTGGACCAAAAGCTTTATCGTCATTCGTAGCACTTTGTCAAGTGCTTTCATAATAGATGATGGACTCCATCGTGAAATGCTGTTGTACAAGTGTAGAAGTTTAAAGCTGAATTCATTGACTTTAGAGCCACTTAGGGGTGATGCAAGAAGTTGTAAACACAGAATTTTAATATTACTGACTTGAACATTTTTATCATGTTTTGGTGAAAGTGTTAACAGTAACTTTCATATTCAAACATCCAGCAGACACAGAAAAACCTCGCCATTAATTATTTCAAGTTGTGTCTCTTCAGATTTATTTTTGGTGTGACTCCTGGAAGGAATATACTGTGTGTGTCTTCAGCTGCTAAATGCTTCTCTATGTTTATCAGCAGGTTGCTAACTTTGTCTATCAGCCATTTGGTGCAGGGCAGGTCAGACACAGTGATTTTAAATCTAATATGCATAAAACCACAATGTGAATCAACTTTGAGTTAAAAAATACTTTTTTATGCAATCAGAGCTGTGGGATCTGCATTTTTGTTTTTCGCAGCCCTCATAATGTCCAACATCATGGAGCAGCTCTATTGAGCAGCTATAAGAACTTCACATTATTGTTCAGAGATAAGGGGAATCAGGTATGGCAAAGCTTTCAATCAAGACTTATCTATAATATAATATATAATACCTAGTGACTGTTGAGTGTTCTGTATTTTGAAAAGGCAGCAGGGCAGAACACAGCTGCTATGGCTACTAGCTACCTTCCATCCTACTGATGACCTGCGCCATATACTAAAGTTACCACTATCAATCTGATTTTATTTCATTGCATAGATGAACAGAATGGTTTTTAGCTTAAACTAGATGAAATGGTTAGCAAAGTGACTATTGGCCCAGTTTAAATCATTCAACTTTGAAGCTGCTCCAAGACTGTTTTTATTACTTTACAGCGATGCCTGTAAAAATGAGCTCATCCCATCATCAAGATATAGTCAGGTAGCAAATTAAGGGCTTTTGAACCAAATACATATAGTTCTGGGGACTCTCTGAGAGAAACTACCCACTTGAGCTACATACTGAATGATACACTGCCTTTTTCCAGCTTGCATTTTCATTATCACTAGAACCACAGAAGTATGCTGTATAGTACACAATATGCTGGCTGGTTTGTATGGCAACATCACTTATGTGTGATATATAACGACATCGCAGACATTAGTCCATGTTCCATTTTCTAAGGCTACCGTTACAAATAGTTGCTAACACAGCTAATGGTTCACACAGGTTTTCAAAAATGGAGGCAGTGCTGCATTGGCTCATGGGTTCAACCAATCAATGTACACATATGTATGGGCTAATCACGTCCGCTTAGCTTACACAAGATTTCTTTTGTGCTGTAAAAGAACCAACTCTGAAATATGAGCTGAAAAATCTCCTTAAAATTGAGTTCTAGGAGTTAGAATCGTTTCTAGAGAAGATCATAAATATTCACGTTTAACTTTCTGCATACAAGTGAATTTCCCAAAATGTCAGACTATTCCTTTAATTCCATTTCAGGCCTTTGATAGTCAGTTGAATTATATAATTCAGTCACTCACACATCAGATATTCAAGGTGGAAAAAGTAAGATTCACCAGTGAACACAGAGAAAGAGAGATAATAATGAAGCACATTTTGTGCTTAACTGATTTTTGTGTGAAGCACTTTGTAAGTTTTGTTTCGATAAGAGCTGATTACTTACTTTGTGGGCTACATAGATATGGATAACTGGACCATCAATACTAAAACTAGGTGATTCATATGATAGCAATCTTACATTATGTTCTTCATACATCCACTGAAAAAAAAATCTATCTCTCTATCTTTTAATAAATTATTTAATCTAATTCTGATACAGACTTTAAATATCTTAATCCACCTTAAGGACGACCAAAAGATGCATGAAATGCTAGCCATTCCATTTTTTTAAATCAGCTTTATATTACTTCATACTTACATAAAGTACAGGCAACAATTTAGAGTATGCTAAAGCACATGAGGTATATCAGATGTTTTACTACCTATATACTGTACGTACAGCATGTATCTCTTCTGTATTTGTATTTCTATTTATCTATACTTCAGGCTTATCTAAAGAACAGTGAAATCATCTCTGCATCAGAATAAAGCAGATAAATCTTTTATGGATCAGAGTGCTGTAGCATTTGTAAAACAAACAACAACACTCATTTGGTGTATTCATTGGCACTAAGTCAATATGTTTGTTTACATGTGTTACAGTGTTTATTTATCTATCCATTGAGACTGCGCACATTAATCTGTGTTTGTGCACAACAGGACAATGTAGAGGATGTGTGGCCTTGAACAGAGAAAATTGGCACACTGGTGAAAATAGCATTCAAACCGCAAGGGTGATGGAACAGAGCAGGAGCTAAAACAACCATGGAGGAGGAAAATTATCCCGCACACTCCAGAATAGACCTATTTATATGTCAACCCTGAACAATTGTGCAGTGTCACCTAATCTGTACACTTTTCATAGACATAAAGAGTCAGTGCCCTACATAATCCCAACAGTAAATGGCACGTTTTATCTTAAGACACACATGGGCCCTTTCATCATGTTGATTCATATTCAATTTTACTACTGTTAATATCAACAGCAGGTTATTATTTATTTAGCGAATGCAAAGTCCTCAAGACAAGCAGTTGCCTCCTGGTCTGCTGTATGGAGGGCGACTAATCCTCCTTTCAGTCTTTGCAGCAGGTATATGATCAGTTATGCATTAAATAATCTGTGAGTTAAGTCTCTCAGCTGAGAGTCTTAATTTGAATAAATAACAGACATTCTCTGCCACTCACAAGCAGAAGAACCACCACTATGTGCCAAATAAGCCTTCCACAATGGGCTACACAGCCTGGCTGCATCCTCTCATCCTATGTTTCACTGATATAACAGCCAACAGGGCCCCGAGTGGCCTATCAATGCCTCTGTTGGGATTTTTCATAGCCTGAGAAACAGGACGAGCTTGTCTGCTACTAGGGGCTGCCCTGACGTGTCGCCTGACGAAAAATAACTGAGCAGGCAACAGACTGATGTCACCTTGTTTTGATTTAGAGGCTGGATGTGGAAAATATTCCATCTGATAGGCCTGACAATCCGCACTGACAATTCCTACCCATCCGAATAAGTGATTGACTTCACCGTCCGACGAGCAAAGTTGTTGTTATTGTGAAAATGTTAGACTCTGTCGAAAATACCAATTTATTAAAAGATCGGTACAAATCTAGTAATGCGCAGAGGCCTGCGCAGCAGCTGTTGAAAATAAGCTGGCTGCCTGCTGGAGGTTTGACATGAGACGGTTTTGCTCAGGACACATACAGTTACTTCCAGGCTGGAAAAAAAATATTTACGAATTCTGTAAAAGACTTCTAGAACACTATCACTGAAATCACGCGAGAAAGCACTGCAATCTCATTTTTATTCTATTTTGGTACTTATTGTTGTCAAAACCTGATCAACTGCAGCATACCCTCAGTTTAATATGCAATATAAAATGTTAACAAGTTTGGATCGTGTCCATCTTATAGCCAGCGCATCCTGCCGTTTTATTAAAGTATTAGTCGCGAGGAACAGCTAGGTTAGCTAACATTAGCTAGCTAGCCACAAGGCTAACTACAGTGTTTGCTTAAGCTAACTCCTGTATGTTAAATGCCATTAGTTAGCTTAAAAGCACATCCCTGACTATGCGTCGCTATTGCTGCTAATGTAGCCTTCCAGTACTAACTATGGAAAACGTCAGAAGCCAGTTCACTGCAAACAAATAAATGTCGTAAAGGGTAAATAAACAAAGAAGAAAGCCGTATTGTTGAAGGTGAATAACATTGTAGTAGTATTATGACCAATTTAGCGTTAGCGAGTTCACTGTCACCATTTGGGAATTCCTCTGCTCATTTGTGTAACAAAGCAAGGTTACAGGATAGGAGAGGCAGCTCAGACTAGATTTGCCAGAAGTACACACACGCGCATACACAATCAACATAATACTGTGTTCGAGTGACTGTGCGTGTGCGAGTGAGAGACCCCATCCGCAACAACACAGTGACAGATTAGAGCTGAGACCCTCTGCTATTATGACTACTTATTCAGACCATCAGGGATGAGCCAGCCCTCTAACCTTTGTAATGGACCCGCAGGTTGTTCTGTGACAGCCCAATGTAGCTGTATTTATCCTTGGAGCTCCAAGATCGGGGTAAGGGGGTCTCTTCCTCGTTCACAGCCGGGTAGAGCCGTCTCAGCCGCTCGTTCAGCTCGTGCTCCTGGTAATTAAAAGCAGGATCCTCTAACGGCAGGCTTCCCGCTCCGAGCTCTGCCATTTTTGGCCTCTGTTTTTGTATCTTATTGTTCGTTTCTTTCTATCCAAAGCCCTGTGTCAGTCCGCTGGAGCTGTAGGCTGAGAGTGTGAGGGACTGAGGGGAGAAAATAGCAGTGGTGTGACATCCCCGGATAAGCAGCAGAATGTAATGTAGGCTCGAGCAGTGCCGTTTGGGTACTGTAGTTCAGGCTCACGCACTCTTTAATGATAGTTTCACTGAGCCGACTACACAGCTCCACTACCGTTCAGGGCTTCAACCGAGTAAGGGAAGCTAGCTAGGAAATGTAGTTTTCTAACTCTTAAACCTATAATTTTGTATAACAGATGTTGATTCAATGACAACAATAATATTGCTATTATTTCTAGAGGGAAAAAAATCTGGAATAATTTCAGAATATGACTACTCTTTAAAACACCGCCTGTGTTCGAGCGCTTTAACATACCTGTTTCCTTCTTTAGGATGCAGTGTTTTCGTAATATTGATGAATATGTTAACCTAATTGTTAATTATTAGAAATGTGCGTCTATAAAGTTGTAGTTCCACGTATTTAGAAATATTTCATAAAGTTTTCACTTTGCCTGCTTGAAAACTTGTCAGGCGCGCCGTAGTCTACTATGGAGGGTCCTGCTGTATGGGCTGTCGTCGTTACCGTGGCAACCGTGTTACAATGCTGTCATCCGTACTGTGATCTGTGACGCTAAAGCCAACCTGGAGCTACACGGGCCGATAATTTACGAACAAGAGTTTATTTTGTTATTTTTCAGCTTTTATTTAATCGCTGGACATGTCACCACACAGAGACATTAAATTTCCACCTTTAACACCGTCACAAAAACAAAGGCAAGTGATTAAAAGAAGAGAGTGAAAACATTGTGTGCTCTAATATATGTAAATAACCTACAACTTTAAATGCTTATCTCTGTTCTATTTTTTTTATTTTAGTCTTAACGTTACATATGATCATACACTACAAAATGACACTGTCCAGAGATCAGAGGAAGGACAAGAAGCTAGTATTGGCACGGTTTCTGTCAAACCTGCAGCAAGAAAGGTAAGCTAACCAGCTATGAGTTCATCAAACCTGGCAGAATTTAAATCAGTCCAACTTCATATCATTGAATAGGGACTTTGATTGCTGCAAATATGATTGTCCAAAACATAGTAGGTCTGCCACATAGCCAACTGCTCCCCACTTCCACACAGAAAGGTCACTGTGAAAGCAGTGTGTTTGTGTGTTACACATACAGCTGTCCTCGATTGGTAGCAATTACATTTATGCGGGCCCAGGGAGGAAGCCCCAACTCCTGATGCGTCTGGAGGGTTACATGAACCAGGAGCTGCATACTCTCAACTCCAATGAGCCAAAATTTCAGGAACTGAAACTACAGGTGCTGTGTTTTTGTTCTTTTTTTTTCTTTCAATAAAATGAGTGTTAATAGATTACTCACATTTATTTATCAGAAAGAGTACTGACACATTGTAATCTCCTTTGGTCACAGGTCCACCGTTATGTCTTTGGTTGGTTCATCAAAGAGTTCAAAACCTATCAGCCCCTACTTTCTGCCATAAAAAAGGAATATGAAACCACGTTGGGTCAGTAGCTCTATGGGTAAACCTTTTTGGTCATTTTCATTTCTTAAGAGTAACACTAGTGATCCCTCTTATGAATGGTGGCCTGAAGTGCTATGAAATAAAAGGAATTTAAAAAATGGGATAAAACATGAAGTTCATCAAAGATTCAATAATAAATAGGAAATAAATGAATTCATAAAGAAAGCCTGCCTTAGATAATGACCAGAAAGTTGTTTTTTTTAAAGTTGTAAACATCTGCAATCTAAGTTGCACAGATAATGAAAATAATGAACATTTTTGAGTCAGTATAACCTGAAAAATAGTCACATTACAGCAGATACAAAGAAACATAATAACATATTGTTATTTTAATACTGATTTAACACATTGTATTCTGATCAGACCCCTAGGGTCATCAGGTTACAATGACCTCAGGTCCTTCAGCTGTGTTTGCAATTAGATCCAAGGTCAGTGAGGGTGCCTGTAGTTACTGTGGTCCTGATCCATGGAACAAACTGCCTGCTGGTCTGAGGTCCATCATAACTGTGTCCACCATCAAAAACAAACTCAAAACATATCTATTTTCTCAGACTAACACATATGATCACTGAATATGTGTGTGTGTGTTTTGTTGATGTTTCCTCTTTTACTTAGATCCTTTTCCTTATGTTGTTTATGCTATATAGTTTCATTTTTATTCTGTTTTATATGCTACAATGTCCTAAATATGAGATTAGTGACTGCTGAGAAAAACATTTAGGTATTATCATAACTTATGGGGCTGCAGATAAACAAAATTTCTAAGACATGCAGGAAGTCATTTAGAAACAGCTGTTGCTTCTTGTTTTTTTAATTAGGCAGGTTGTTACCAAATATATACATTTTATATGAAACTGCTAGAATAGTCATTTTTATTGGTGATTCATTATCTCTTATTTTTTTTAGTGTATCTCTTACTTAGCCCCTAAAAGTTTTTGACACAATGACAACTTGAAGCGATTGATGTCTATGTCTTCAAGTTGTTTATTTTGTCAGGGGATCAAAAATCCAAAGGGATTTAATTTATAATGATATGAAATGCAGAGAAACGATGAGATGTTTGGGTTTGATACATTCATATATCAAAATTATATCAAATTAATACAGTAATCATCAAAATTATTATCAATTTCCATTTAACCTAATAATGCTTTTTCTTTATTTTACTATTATATAACTTGCATGCATGTTACTCTGTTCAGCATATCAGCAGGACCAAATCCAAGAACTGGAGCCACTGCGATCCCATTTGAGGCTGGTGACAGAGGAATGTGACAGGAAGATTCAAGCTCGTTGGGCGGAGGAGCAGGCTGAGATTGCAGCCTTGAAAAGGGAGAAGCAGCAACTGCAAAAGGACATTGGGGTAATGAAGGAGAAAGAAAAGGCCATGCAGACAGTGGTAAATCACATACTTAACCACTATTTATTTATTTATTCATGGAAGATTTTATGGAATATGTCGTGGTGTGATTGATTTCCCCATAAATATTTATTTTATGTGGTCAGATTGTAAGGTCGATGCTAGATTTCCACTATATTGTCTCATCCACACCACTGTCTGCTATTCCTCTTCAGGTGGACCGTCTGCAGTCTGAACTCTCCAAACAGTATCTGCTGTACCGGGAGGAGTGTGATGCTCGCAAGTTGCTGATCTGGCAGCTCAATGAACTCGGAGGCTCGGTGAAGAAGGAGCATACTGCAGGTGAAAATACAGGCAGAGCTGCAACTATGGCGGATTATTCAAACAGTCAATTTGACTGACAATTAAGCAGAAAGGTCCGCGTATCTTTTGGTAATTTGATTTTCATTTCAGAAACGGATATAAAAACACAAGTGGTTATTTGATTTTTCATTTTAAAATACAAAAACCAAAATTGAAATACAAGGCGTTTTCCTTTTTGTGGCCAAAAAGGGAGTGAAATAAAAATTTTAAAAAACATTTGATTTTCATTTTCTGTTTTGACTATTATATACACAATATATATAGAATATAATATATATAGAATATAATATATATATATATATATATATATATATATTATTACTATTTTGACTATTTGAAAAATCAAATAACCACTCGTTTTTCACTTTTTGATATCCTTTTCTGAAATGGAAATCGAATTACCAAAAGGTACACGTGTCACTTCAGGTTTTGGGAAGTGCTGTGAAGGGTATTTATTTATTTACATTATAGATGAAGTGATTAATTGACTGATCAATAAAATAACAGATTAAAGAGAGTGCACACCTTTGTCAGCACCACTGTAAGTAGAGGAATCGGGAAATAGTTTCCAAATCAAGCCACAACAAAAGCTTAAAATAAATGTTTAGAGACAAATCATTTGTCAAACACTTGAGTGGGTGGAGAGAAGAATGTGGCAGAAGCTAAAAACCAAATATTGGAATATAATTCAGGATGGTAAATGTACTGTACGTATGGTTATATAAGGACTTAGGGGAGGAATAAAGTATAGAGGCATATGAATTTAGATGCTAGATTTCTGGTCAGCATAATAACCTCAGCCAATGAGAGTTGGAGGAGGTTATGTGATCGGTCCCATTTGTTTGTTTGTGTTTGTAAGCAGGATAACTCAAAAAGTTTTCAAAAGATTTCAATGTAAGGTTATGGAAAGGTGAGCCCCAGTGAAGGGAACAGGTGATTAGATTTTGAGATGTATCCAAAGATGGTATGGATCCAGACCATGTTGAACTTGCTTTATGGAACCGAATCAAGTAAAAGTCAGTCAGACTAACTGGAATAAGCCTGGTTTACTTGATGACCTTGCTATATGGAACAAGCAATAGTAAGCCTGTTTGTTCACTCAAACAAACATAAGAGTGGTCTCAGTCTTCTCTTATCTGTAACACCGGCGTACTTTCCTAAAAAAAAATGCTGCTGGGGGCTCTCCCAAATACCTAAAATATAAATGTATATAATTAAGACTGTTTTGTTCAGATTTTTTTTTTCATTTTGAAAGAAGACGCTGAACAGCTCGCTCTGAAGGTCTGTCGGGCAGACTTGACTAAAACCCAGGAGGAGCTCAACAGGATGAAGGCGGAGTACTCGGATGTCGTGCCACGACTCAACTGGGACACTTTGGAACAAGTGCACAAGCAGACCCTATCACAGGTGGCTATAAACACATATACTGTAAAAACACATGCATGTACACAGACAGAGAATTCATGATTTAAGTGTTTAACAGTTTTCACCAAGGTCTTGTTTTTGTATCTTTGTGGCGTCCAGTTAAAGACTCTGCAGGATGACTTCGATCAGTTGAAGAGCGAGTATGACATCCTGCTGGAGCTCAACAAAAAGGGCAACATGCAGAACGAGACACATGAACTCATCACCGTGCAGGTAAGTTATAATACCAATGGGATCAAAAGTAGACACAGTATGTTGTTATTGATTGGTATGGAATCGTGTCTCTAAGTTGTGCAGGTGCAGTGCAGGTGATCGTAGCTCTCTGCTAAGCTAATTCATTTGTGAGCATTTGACCTTAAATAGAGGTAGTAAATGTGTGCAGAGTTATTATGAAGAGTTACACTAACTTTGTTTAAAGGAATAATTTACTAATCTATTGCTAAGATTTATATGAGTTTAGCTTAGCATAAAAACAGGAAACAGGGAAATAACTTTCCTGGTTTTGTTTACCTTTGCACAGGTAAACAAAATCAGCTAACCAGCACCTACAATTCACTAATTTGCACATTATATCTAATTCATACAAAAACTAAAGTTTAAAAAAGACAATTAGTTGTTTTAGGAAGGGTCTTATATCATTTTTACAATTTGATTTTGGAACAAACAAACACACAAGGTATAACTTCTTGAGTTAGTGGGATTTTGTTGTCTGTTTCTAGTATTTATGCTAAGCTAAGCTAACTGTCTCCTGGCTCCAGCCTAAAGTAGGGCTGAAATGTCTTTTTAGCTCTTTTAGATCACATCCACATTCATAATGTGCTGCTGTTTAACTATTTAACAATATATGCCAAAATTACAATGTCTTTGTATATTTATATTAAGATTTGATCGTGTTTTGCTCCACTTAAACAAAATATGAAGTGCTCTTATGTAAGCTTGAATGAGCTAGTTTCAACCAATAATATCATGACAGCCACCCATCAATCAATCTTCAGCTTTTAATGGCACAGAACTAGCTTAAGATGTAATATCAGATGAATGCACATTCAATGCTAATGCTGTTTGATACTAGAAACAGCCCCTCCCTAGTCCCTCCCTAGCTGAAACCTGGTTGAATTTTTTAACCACAAGATGTGATCCTGACCTTTCTGTTCTCATTAGGTGAAAACATCGAACCTTAATAGTACCAGACATTTTGTCCACCTACACCAATGTGGCCACTTAGTGACCATTCTTATGTCTTTACAGACATTATAAACAGTTTGAGTTGCCCTCTGCTCACTTTCTAGGGTTTGACTTGTCTTTCATACTCCAACAGTTGGCAGAATCCAGTGTGGCGACCTCACATGCAGCTCTTGACGAATCAGAGGAACATGTTCCATCAAATCACTTTCCAGCCTGTGACTGATATAATTCTGTAGTATTCATTTTCCAGCAAAGACATATAAGAAGAAAAAAAAGGTGTATGGAGCCTTAATTCTCGAATCACAGATTATTGATTATCACAGCTGCAAATCTATGCACAGTAATATTGCTTTACCATTGTCTGCTCTGATAGGCTTCCACCAATGCCATTCACCTCCATTGTAATGGGAGTGTCTTTGCCTGTTTAATATAGTCCTGCCGAATGTAACCAAAACAATAAATCACTACGATTCATATTGATCATTCCTTTGTGCGTTTTGTGAGTATGTGTCTTTTAATTACAACTTTAAAATACAGGTTACTTTACAATAAGTTTGTAATTTGTCATGAAACGAGGTGTTTGGATGTATCTGCAAGTAGAGACTAATGCAACTGGCCAGCCTCAGTGACCTCAAAATACATGTTCCTGAGAAAAAGTGTGATGAATGTGCTGTTAATGATAAAGTAACGATGCCAGATAAGGTCCTTTCAGAAAAGAAATGTAGTCTGTAAATGTCATCTTGACATCAGATCAACATTACCCTGTCACTTTAGCAGGATTTTCCTGGCTGAAATCTAGTTAAAAGCAACCACAATATATTATGCATGTACGTTTTTATATATTATGGATATTTAGTGTTTAACGAGCAAACCATATAGGAACTGACACATTTAACCCTGGAGTTTGATGATGGGTTTTATTTTGAAGTGGCAGATTTGACTGGACAAAGTTTTGAAAACAACATGACTTTACTTTAAAAATGACTGAAAGTTTGTCAGATTTCAAAAGGTTGTGCACCGGTATATTGTGAGCTACTTTATGAATAAACTTCATTTAACTACCGTATGTTGCTGTGTTTTGGGGAAATGCAGCTTTCAGTAGAACCATCAGTGATTTTGTCGACTATGGGGCTCATTTCCGGCCAAAACCTGAGAAAAACTTCAACGTGAAGTAAAGAAACACAACTTTTTCTTCTAGCGTCACCAAATGTTATCTTAATGAAATGATGTTGTGTAAACCTTTGTCTTAATTGGGCTCATTTGGATTTGTTCATTTATTAAATTGCTATGAGTGGTAGCTGTTTGAACCTGAAAATCTAATTAAAAAGGTCTTGAATTAAATTCATTCATTCGTTGAACTTTCAGTAATTTTTTTAACTTAAAACATCCATTTCAACATAACTGATATGGTTTGCTGTTTTTCTTAGTCCATTTAATTAAAATGTGTACATTAATTTCATTCCATTTTCAGACATCCACATCATTTCTTAGTATAAACAATGTCTGTAGATTTTCAGGTAATTCTCATTTTCTAGCTTTACTCTTTACTAATAATAAAGTATATTTAAATTTCGACACACTTGTTTTAATATACACTCTGTTGGTGTTTTCTCTTACATCCACCTTGTTTATAAGTCTCATTGCTCTTTTCTGTAATGCATACAAAGGTTTAATATTCGTCATGTATTTGTTGTACATATTTTTAAAGGATTCTGCAAACCTCGGCTCATCGGGCAGGGAGTTCCAGCGCAGCTTTTAACTGCCCAGTCTGGTTTTATCTCTCTTTGTTAAGCACTTTTTTGAGAGAACATTTTTGAGAAAAGTGCCATATAATTAAAATTCACCATTATTATAATTATTAAAAAAAGGGGCGTTCTTGTCCAGTAGTGGTCAGAGGTAGAAAAAACAAAGAATATACACAACTTTAAAATAGTTGGTTCTTTGAAACTGATTGGATTTGATGGCAAAAGTAGAAAGTCAAACTGTCTTCAGCAACCGTCGTCTGGGACTGCAGTGACATGAACCACACAAACACACAAACACATACACACACTTTAATAATATATTAATGTACACAGGAAGCTGTGTCTCCTCCATAATATATTGAAGTCATTTGAACCTCCTTTTTTGGGTGTCTTAAGTTGTTTCAACCCTCTCACACTCAACCTCTTTATTTTATTTTTTTTATTTTATTCATCCTTTCTTTAGCCAGGAAGGTCCCATTGAGATATAAGGTCTCTTCTTCCAGGGAGTCCTGCTCAAGATGGCAGCATAGATACAAAGAGTAAAAAATACAAAACAGACAGTTTATTATCATAAAGCAAATACAATATAAATAAATTATATAAAGGAAGAAATAAAGGAAGAGAGGCAAACAGGCCATACCAGAATATCCAAAACGCTGTCTGTCACAGGCTAAAGTTATGTAGAACAGCGACACATTTCCTTAAGGGCAGTGTGTAAAAGACCTTTAAAGGTGTTCAGACAGGGGTGTGCTTCTGAGGAGATTGTGTTTTGCAGCTCATTCCATACCCAGGGAACAAGAAAGGTAAATTTTAGCAGGTTCTGTGTGCACCCTGGGGACGTGTAGAAGAATCCGACTAGTGGATCTGGTGCTGTAGTTGCTGGACTAGTAGGACACAAGGCTGGAGATGTTAGTAGGTAGTTTACCTCACAACACCTTGACAATAAAGAGTAACATATGAATTTTACTGTATATAATGTACAGAGAGGACCAGCCCAAAGACACATAGATGCAATGGTGAGTGCGTGAGCCTGTACCTGTTACAAAGCATAATGCAGTGTGAAATGCAGAATCCAGTTTCTTATGTATGGATGAATTTGCATGCATTAAATCACATCACCATAATCTAATACAGATATAAATTAGCTTTGCATCATTTTCTTTATTGCTTTGAACGGAAAGCATTTTTTCAAATGAGAGAAAAAACCCAATTTAGGTTTAAGCTTTTTCAATAGGTCATCAATATATATATTGAAAGTCAACTTTTTAGCAAGCTATATGCCTGCATATTTGTAGGAAGCAACTTTTTCTATACATGAACCTTCCATTGTCAAAATAGTGGAATCTCTAGAGTGAGCTGAGTGAACCAAATATTTAGTCTTTTTTGCATTTAAGACCAGTTTTAAGTATGAGTATGACCTGTGAGTATGTCTTATAGGCCTACTGCTAGAGATGGGAAAACATCCAGTCTGCACCTGCAGGCCAGCTCTGAGATGATATTTAAAGTGGTTGGTAACCACAGCCATGAAGGCATCCTCTGGGCTAAAAGGTGCAGCATAATGAACAAATGCAGACCTAGACTCTTCATTGACCTCTAAAATACATTTTGGCAGAAAGATGTGGAAAAATGATCTGAGTAACTGTTAAAGATATGGAACATGGAAGGTTTGACTTACTCATGATATGCTCGTACATTCTCACTAAGGGAGGGAAAGGGATTGATATTTGTTATTATCACACACACACACACATCTATGGGTGAGGTGAAGACGTTGACGTAGAAGTCGTGTAGAACCTGTTTGGGCTGTTTTCTGAAACAATTAGGGAGTTAGGGTGGGGAGCTTTAGTCATGCCTTCAGAAGCCTCTTTGTGCAGACGTGTATCCAGAAGTCCTGGAGGAAGAATAATGTCCAGAAAAAGACATTTTGCTAAAAATTTGTAAATAGGGAATCGCCTTGTCTCAAAATGTGCATTGACTGTTACTTAACAGCATGTAGCATACATGATTTAACCTCACACAGACTTTGTAAAGGTTCATCCTTTGTTATCCTTGAATCAAATGCATGTTTGGTAGAGAATAGTCAATCATATGAAAGCTGCTCAGAATGTGCTGAAAGATGTTTTTGGATGATAAAGTTTTAGTTTTACATAAATGTAAGTTTTATCAATGAAAACGTTTTTTTATCACAATGTGCTGTAAAACAGTCTAAATGTGAGGCTCTGAAGACACAATGATGCTTCACGTTAAAAGCTAATGTTAGCATGGAATCGGGAAAAGGTTCGAATGCTATACCGATGTTAAACCTGCTTGAACCTGTATATCACCACATTTACTCCAATTAGCCATCTTGTTGGCACTTACTCATTTTACATTCAGATATGAAACATGTTTCTGAGTGTTGGTCCAATATTCACTAGATAATGGTGATGGGAGCAGTGAGAGTAAAACAGAATGTTAAACATGTCGGTCCCAAAAAAACAAAAGAAAAAGTTAAAAGATGCCTAAAATACATTTGTAAAGTTGAGAACTTGTTGTTAAATTTGGTTAAAGAATTTGCCAGTACAATCAACACATTTCACATAAATCTTTGATCCATGTATCAATATTAGATAGATTGATCATTTTTATTTGAACGTTTAATATATATATATATATATTCTTTATTTTCTATTGCCGTTGTTATTTTTTCTATGAAGTCAATAAATGCATATGAAGTTGTCCTGTTTGCTCTGAAACCATATTGCTGATCATACAGTACATTATGCTTTGAGATGAAGTTATCTAGTCCTCTAAAGAATATATTTTTGGAAGCAGGGAAACAGGTCTGTAGTTTGAGAGAATGTGTTTGTCTCCAGATTTGTATACTGGTACGGCTTTAGCAGCTTTCATTTTATTTGGAAATACATCGGTTTGTAGGAACTGATTACAGATGTGAGTCAGAGGTTTTGCTTCACATTCAATGATATTTTTAATCATACACACATCTATTCCATTACAGTCTGCTGACTTCTTACTCTTGAAGTTTTTGACTGTGTCAATCATTTCTTTTTCATCTGTTCCCCTTATCAATAGTGTTTCTTTGACATGTATATCCTTGCTTTCCACATCATCTCTGCTGCCAGTCTTTGCGATCTCCTCAGCCAAACCAGGACCAACGCACACTAAAAAAGTTATTAAATTTGTCTGCAACCCGGGAAATGTCGTTTATAGTCGTGTTGTTATTTGACAGGAAATGGTTAGGGTATCCTGCTTTCCCATTTCCCTTTTTAATAATGGTATTTAATATATACCATGTAATTTTAATATTGTTTTTGTGTTTGTTGTCCTCTAGTAATTTACCGTAATAATCCTTCTTGCAGCTTGTCATTATTCTTGTTAGCTTGTTTATGTATGTCTTATATTTTTGTTTGGCTTCTGTTGTTCTTTCCTTTACAAATTCTTTGTATATTTTTCTTCTTAATTTATTTCATAATTCGTGTAATATTCCCTTAGTTAACCATGGTTTATCAGCATATTTTTGTTTTACTTCTTTCTTCACTAGAGGACTATTTTTTTCATTTCATCGGCTTCATTTACATCTTCTACATAGACTTTGTCCCAGTTTATTTTGAGTAGGTCTTCTTTAAAAGCATTTATAGCATCTTGTGTTTCGTGTCTAGTTATTTTGAATCTTGTGATGTCTTTCTTGGTCTTGATATGGCTCTGTATCGTTGTAAAGACTGGCAGATGATCACTTGTGTCGTTTATTATTAATCTACTAATTATTTTTCTGTAAATAATGTTGGTGAAGATATTATCGATGAGTGTAGCAGTGTGTGTCATCATTCTGGTTGGCCGTGTGATTGATGGATATAGACCGGTGCTGTACATTGAATCAATGAATTCTGTAGTTTGTGCTCTTCTGTGTTCAGCAAGTCAATATTAAAATCTCCGCAGACAAAATCCATTTTCTTATTATTCATGTTGTACATTTCCAAAAGCTTATTAGAATAATTTATTATTTATCCATCTCAATTTCTACAGTGATGCATTCCTTAATATTGTCCACAACCAATGACATGATACTAGCAGCTTTAATACATTTCATGTCCCTCAATCTCAGCTGAGTCTCTTTGCTCCTCACTGAGCCAAGTCTCTGATATTGTTATTACTGCGAACCTGTTACCCAGTTGTCTTAGACAGTGTTTGATCTTTGAATGGTTTACACTGAGGCTCCTACTATTAAAATGTATTACTGATATTACTCCATCCATTTGTACATTTCTTTTAAGCTGTTCTTCGGTGTCGTAATCATAGTGACTGTATATGTTATTGTAGAAGTTATTTTCGGGGTCTATATCGTTTTCTATATCTTGTGATTTATGCTCAGTGTATCTGAGAGTTTTCAAGTCCAGTTTTTCATAATCTGCGGAGGAATGACTTGTGTCAAAATTCTTCATGGATGTTATTTGTGTGTTCAGTTACCTTGTTTCGTTGTTCTCCCTGTTTTCATACCTCGAACTTTTCCAGTTCGTTGATGTCCCTGATGACGAGCCCTTTCGCTGCCTCTGGTGTTGGTCCGTTTAGCTTCATGAATATTCTGCAGTTTGCTGTCCATGTTGCGTGAATCTTTTTTTTTTCTTTAGCATTCGTGCTCTCCTTGCGATGTCTGCATTCTTCTTGGTGAGATATCTGTTGATGTAGACTCCTGCTTTTTCTTTTTTATTAATTATGACAACTTTAAGCTGATATAATATTTATGTTTTGCAGATATCTGGTTACAAGAAGTATGTGACAAATTGAAATTTTTACCCAAGGACTTAAATATTTGCCAAGATCTTTTAGTCTGGGCCAAACTGGTAGATCAACCCATCCCATGGACCGATGTTGACATGTGTGTAGCCATGCTGCTTGTGTGGCTAAAGCTTATCAAGGCCATTTAGACATGATGTGTTGAATGTGGGGTTATTATTTAGACAGTAAATGAAGGTTTATGCCAAATGATCTGATTTACTCTATGTCATGTATTATTGTCTATTAGAGATTTTTTACTTACGTATAAATACTCATTACAAGGGGAAATCCTGCATTCAAATCTTTATGAACTGTATTTTCAACAGTATTTACGTATGTGTTAGAAGTCAAGCTACTATTTCTACAAAATAAATTGATCCATCGTTACATTTTCAATGTTCTTTACTTCATTCAAATACTACCAGTGATGCATTAATGTGTAAGCAGATTATTTTTTATATATATTTTATGTTTTTCTCAGTTGTCAATAGAGACTTTTTTACAGTAGAAAATAATTTCATCCCAAACTGGTGATTGTGAGGTCTGTGGATTATCCTGCAAAATAATTTTTTTATTATTATCATTTTTCAATGTTGTGAATGATCATGTACTGCAGTGAAAACAGAAATCAGACACAGACACCTCATCTCTGGGTAAGGAAAACTGAAACTGCATGGCTAAATACGAGAGGAAAGTTACAAAACATCAAAACATGACTGCTTTTTTTGTTTGTTTATTTACTTCTTATTTTAGGTGAACAGACTTTATGCTGTTGCATCTGAATTAGGACTATAAATAATGAATCTACTGATGGGTAATTTAATGAACACCAGTGCATCATAGTTTAAATAGATATTTACATATTCTGTAAGAAATCTTCATTTGAAAAATAATCCAGCAGCTCCTTTGCAGGTGTCAAATTAATGTAGAGGACTGACAATATGTACCTCATATTTTCACCTGTGTATGTTTGTTTGTTTGTTAGTTGGTTTGTCAGCAGGTTGACACAAAAACTCACGAATGGATCTCCATGAAACTTAATGAGAGAATGGGTCTTAAGCCAGAATAGACTCCATTAAATTCTGGTGTGAATCTAATTAAAAAGGCGGATCGAGTTTTTTCATGTTCTTTAACATTGCGAGATAAGGCTTTTCTTTTTTTCTTTTTCTTTTTTTACGTTTCCTTTAATATCTCAGGGAATGGATCTTGATTAAAAAAATCTGTAACCTTTAGGGAGTTGGTATCTACCCAAATAAAAATCCAGATCCACCATATGTTTTTATAGGGGGTAGTCTTTTCCCAGCTGCTATACAGTAACATTTCCATCCATTTCCAATATACTGACACTGGCACCGTTTTAGCTCAGGACTGAACGATACCAACCAACCCTGTTTAATTGCATGTGTTGTGGCATTGAAGAGCAAATATTAAGAAGGCAGAAATCAAACTTAATGGTTCAAAATTATGTTTTTTCAGTCTGATGCGTCCACAGTTCTACCCACACTGTTTAACTACTGGACTGTCTTTGTGGATGGTCTGATGAAGTTGTTTGGCTTCATCTGGTCCAGCAGATGTAGGCAGGGCTGGTACTGAGCCCTTATCTGGGCTTCACAGTGAACACACACTGGATGTGACGCTGCTGAAGGTAGCTCACCTCTTCACGTCCAGGCAGACACACCGTACCCCAAACTCTTCACACGACCAGAGGACACCCCCACCATCTATAAACTCCATCTTTAACCACACCATTTTGAATTTATCAGCAACTGGCATCTCACTGTGACTGTGCATGACTCAACACTTCCTGCCAGCCACATGAATGAACAAAATCGTTAAATGAATGGGAGTAGATGGCTCACAATGACAACAACAACAACATAAAATAGTGATCATTAAATGTGTATGATGCAAGGAAATAGTTAAATGTCCATCATGTCCATCAATGTTTTGAAAGAAATTTGGAACAGATTTGGAACCACCCCACAATGTCTTTGGTTTTTGTGTAATAGAATTTATTTTTGGTTAATATGGAATTCTGTAATTTTGGATCTTGTTTATTTCCTTTGAATTGTAAGTCTAATTTAAGTATAAATAAAAAATGTTAAAAGAAAAAAAAATAGCACTTCTTTTGTCCCACCAAAGATACTGTATTTAGTTTCTGATAAAGTTGCAGAGAAGACCACATGACAGCAGCTGGCCCCAAAGAATGACTGTTATTTCTTAGTAAAATGTTTTTAGATCCTCTCATAATTTTCTTTGGTATCAGTGGTATCACATGTTTAATTGGAGATTAGTGAAAAGCTCTGTTGTTCCATCCACCATTTTAGTATGAGATACACACAAACACAGAAGAAATCAGAAGCTGCTTTATCACTGTGAAATTTTTGTGCACAGTTTTATTATGTACTGTAGTAAACTGAGAGTGAAAATTACCACCATAAAATAATTTGTACTTGAGTTACAGGCCTTGATTCAAAATATTCTTTTGGTGCATCGTGTTGTTCAATTTTCATTTACCATGTCGCATTATGCGTTCAAGTTTTCGCAAGAAGTATTTTAGGGACAATAAAATAGTATTAGTAATTACATGCATGTCTGAAATAACATTTATTATAACACTTGCATATTACAAATCTATCATCATTGATTCACTTCAATATAAATGTTGTTTCTTTTTACGAAAGCATGCACATTACAAACAAGCACCATGTAATAGGGGACATTGATATCTTCTTGTTGTTGCTTTCGTTATTTGTAGCATTAGCAAAATGCACAAAGTATCAAAAGTAAAACTACTTGTTCTGTATTAAATGTCCCCAATGACTTATATATCATTTTAAATGGCATTGTTTACTGATGAACTGATGTATAAACAACATATAGTTGCCACTGATTGAGGTGGAGCTGACTTCAGATGCATCAGTCGGCCCCTTTAAGGGGGCACCAGAGGAATTGTGAGATAATGGGAGGGAAGGAAAAACGAGGTTCTGTATTAATGTTTTAATTTTTTCTCAAATGTTTGGTTTATGATGAAAGTGGCCAATTTGTCGTCATTGACCTCATAATGAACCCATCTGAAAAGTTAATGGAGGGTAAATATCTCTTTGGGTCACAAACCAAATATTGGTATCAACTGGTATTACTCTTAATACTGTGTTGTATTTTAGTTACGTATGCCATTTTTATGTAAAACCTGTCTTTGCTACCTTGCCCTCAAATACATAGTACATGAGTTTATTGTGAGATATGTAATTAACGCCTTCATAAAAGTCAGGTGTGGTTTCTTTTCAATGTTCCTCTAACTTGTAACTTACAATTAACCACGGTTCTAGGAGACAATAGGTTAAAATGATCACAAGAAATTACAAAGCTGGACTGCCAACAGGGCAAAGGCAACCTTCTTTGGGCCCTAATCGCTTAGGGTTTCACTGTGTTTGTCAATTACATAATGGTTATATTGATTGCAAACATGTTTGAATATGCAATATATATGCTGAAGAACAATATAAACTAACTAAAAAGCTAAGTGTTGTAAGGCAGCTACAATTTTACCTAATCTCACAGCTCTCCTTTATTGAAATCTAATCAGCCAGTAATGTTTTGTTTGATATCATTATATAATTCATTCATTTTCTGTAAGCTTATCCTGTGTAGGGTCGCGGGGGCGCTGGAGCCAATCTTAGCTAACTTTGGGTGTGAGGTGGGGTTCACCCTGGACAAGTCACCTATTCATGGCAGGGCCACATAGAGAGACAAACAACCATTCTCACTCACATTCGGGGTGAGCAATACGGGCAATATAGTCACCAATCATTACAATGAATATATAGCCAAACATTTCAATGTATGCAAAATTACATCGCCAGTAAAATAATAAAAGTGATGATCAAATAAACGCCCAACAACTGTGGGGATTTTTTTCTCCCCGCTCATCAAAAACTACAATCCCCAGAATACACTGGGCCGGTCAGCGTTTTTTGAGTGCGTGACACCGTACGAGAGCACTCACTGCGCTGTGATCGTGTAGCCAACCTCGGCGTTGGACAGAGGTAAGTTTATATTACCTATTGTAATTAAGTCTTTATATGGAATGCTGAATGGAAAGCTGTATGAAAACCAAAAGCGCTGGTTTAGTCTAACATTTTAACACGTATGAGGTAATAAAAGTTGTTCAATTAGCAGCTCCTGTCCGGTTTAGGGCTAACGTTGGACACGCCTATGTAGGTTCCAGAGCTGTGTGCACGGGCCCGGAGGAGCCATCAACACTTAAGAGGAGACAGGGTATTTTTAGCAACCAGTGACAAGGCTAATGTCAGCCAGCCACTCTGCTAACGCCTGGAAATACAGCAAATCTGACGTCTAACATTAGCTGCCCGGATGGCATACTAGGTATTTGAACTGTCTTTGTTAACACAGGTACCAAAGATGACAGCTCTCGAGCTAGTAGCTGCTAGTTAGCATATGTTTACCAGCCATGTGTGAGCGTCTCTATTTATTAACGCCACGGAAATAAAGCTTATTTTCCTCTTCCTCTAGCCGTAATTTTATTTACAATGGCCCAGAATTATTTAACTCTCGCTCGTATATATATGGTATATTGTTTCGTCTTGGCTGCTAATGTTTAGAGCTCTCATATTGTTTCGAAAACAACAGTGTATGGTTATGTGGAAATACGTGACTTGTTCTCTTTACACAACCTGTTCCATGCTGGACTATTGCGCTTAACGGTTTAAATGTTATAAAGGCATAAAGGTAACATCGTTGTTCCATTTCTGAACTGGTAGCTGAAGTAGAAACGGCGCCGAACCGAAGGCTGTATCAGCCGAGCGAGGCGGTAGGACAGGACGGATATGTGACGTTTGCACAACGTGTTATGTGTGCGACCCACAACCGGGAAATTTGAAAAGTAGTTAGCAGCTAACTAAAAGACGAAGAATATCGATCAAAAATGTCTTCAATTTGAGGAGACAGGTTGTAGTCTGAGAGCTCCTTGCCCTTCGAGCAGAGGACGGGATCAGTCGCCATATAACAGGGAAGGTAAAGAATTGTTTTTGCCATGATATTTTGTTGTTTACAAAGCACTGCTCCATGCATATTTAAAATATCACACTAGACGTCGATGCTGCTGTGTTGTATGCCATGGCTCTTTGGTTTGTGGATTGATATTTCCTTTTTCAAAACTCACACTGGAGCGTCTAGCATGGCACGATTATTCAGTGTAAATCAACAAAAGGTTGGGTTGAGACGGCTCTATGGCGCTATTTCACAATCTCTGTGTAAAAAGGATTAGTGTTACCTAGGCATGTCAAGCTCAGCACACCATTTAGTCTGCCATTTGGTTTGTTTGTCTGTCTATTAGAGCAGAATTAGATTAGATTAGATAAAATTGGATTCAACTTTATTGTCAGTGCTCAGTACAGGTACTCAACAACAAAATGCAGTTTAGCATCCAATCCGAAGGTGCAAGGTTTAGTTTAGTTTAGTTTATTAAGATCCCCATTAGCTGCAGCAAATGCTGCCACTATTCTTACTGGGGTCCGACACACATGCATAACATACATATATATATATATATATATATATATATATATATATATATATATATATATATGTGTATATATATATATATGTGTGTATATATGTGTGTATATATATATATATGTGTGTATATATGTGTGTATATATATATATATGTGTGTATATATATATATGTGTATATATGTGTATGTGTATATATATATATATGTGTATACATGTATATATATATATATACGTGTATACATGTATATATATGTATATATATATGTGTATACATATGTATATATGTATATATATATGTGTGTGTATATATATGTGTGTATATATACATATACACAAAAAGGTTTGAATCGATTTAATGAAAATTTCATTAAGTTGGTTATGGCCCAAGGAACAATCCATTTAATTTGGTTTGGATCCACAAGTTTATTTTAAGAATACTTTAATTACAATTGCTGCTATGTGACGTTAGCTACATTCATAGGAAGTCACGTTAATTCGCTGCTGGTCATTACTACCTGCATGTCCAGTTTTAAGATCCTCTGTTAGTAATCACAGCATGGCTAATGATATTACTACCTCATTATATATACTGGATCTGATGAGCCAGAGTGTTAAATTTATATGGCTAATATTGGGAATATTGATACCAATATCATTCCAAATTCTAGGTGTACGTTTTCAAGGAGTCATATAATGAGGGTGAAACTAATACGGGACTATTACTTCTGGGTGCAATGTCATAATGGGGAAACTGAGCTGCCGAGGTTTGTGCTCTGAGTGTTTTTATTTTATTTTATTTTTCTTATTGTATTTGTTTTGTGTTTTCAGCATTATGGCTGTGACCTAAAATAATTCTGAGTTCACTTGAGTTCATTTTTGTTTCAAGGGTAGAAAAATCTACATTTTAAAATCCTGACTGATTTTAAGATCAGGTTGCATCACACACATAAGGATAAATTTGACTGATTATGTTCTCTCTAATTTTGAACATGCACAAACTGCAAGATTTTAAAATAAAGCTGCATCACACACTTCAGGATATTAAGATTATCCTGTCGGAGGGAGTGACGTATGGCCTCTCTCACGTGATCTTATGCGGAAACCAGTGTAAACTAAGTGGAGATAGATGTGGTGCAACAGCTTGCTGTAGTAACACTTGTCAGTGAGAAATACAAAAGCAGTAAGCTCAACAAGTCTCTATAAGTAAATGCTCAGGTGTCACAGTTATCAAGGACTATTATTCTTCAGCGAGAACTGGATGTGAGGTTCAATTTGTGTCAACAGTAGTAAGCTAGCCAACATTTGCCTCAAGGGCAAGAATGTTTATCATTGTTTGGCAGCACCAGGAGCAGCTCCAGGATTTTTCTGTCATTGGCTGTTGTGGTTTTGCTCAAGAAGTACTGATGTGGTCATCCAAATTTTAAATCCTAAATCAAACATATTTATTATTATCGTAAGAAGGTCGGGAGGTTTAAGACTGGATCTGTGAATGCCTCACATTACCAGATAATCTGCACCGAACATTGGTACCAACCAATGTCCCAGACCTGAATTCCTTGATTGTTGGGATGGGCAAATCATGGTTAAATCAGCCTGAAACTCCTGTTGTCTCCGCATAGTGTTAGCCAACCAACCATACGGCCTCATTGAAATTGACTCAAAAGAACTCAAAGATTGCCATTGTCACGAAAACCTGAACAATCAGAAAATAAGATGTTGAAAATATGTGTGCATTCCATTTTGTATCATCATGAAGAGACCATCCATTACTCTTTCATTGCACCCAAGGCATACCACGCACTATGATGATGTTACCATACTCCGATCTGCCTCATGCCAAAAAAGTAATGCCACCTAATTCTTACCCTGGAAACCATTCATTCAATCATTCATTTTCTGTAACCACTTATCCTGTGTAGGGTCGCGGGGGGCTGGAGCCTATCCCAGCTGACTTTGGGCGAGAGGCGGGGTACGCCCTGGACAAGTCGCCAGTTCATCGCAGGGCCACATAGAAAGACAAACAGCGATTCACACTCACACCTATGGTCAATTTACAGTCATCAATTCACCTATATTACATGTTTTTTGGTGGTGGGAGGAAGCCGGAGAACCCGGAAGAACCCACGCAGACACGGGGAGAACATGCACCCTGGAAACTATGCGTTTATTATCAGTTGTTTATGAGTTATCAACAAAATGTGATTTTCCTTATTGGCAGATTTGGATCTATTTTTCAGCTAGATATTACAGCTTACATTTCACAGATAGATTAAACCCATTTGAATGACTCTGAATCTACGTTATCTCAGCTACATATTGGTGGCACTCTCTATCCCTTTCCATTACTGTGACGCAAAACATATTGATTCCCTCCAAATGTATATTTTAATCCCTTGAATACAATTGTTAATAGTGGTGGAACATCATGGGATGTCCATGCCTGGGTATATTTATTTTGATTAGCCTATTATTTTTCATGATATTGACAATATGTTAAAAATGTTGAAGAAAGTAAAAGTGATCCAGAGTCGACATCCCTTGGCCCAAGATCCACCCTGCACAAAATTTCACCAAAGTTCATTAACAACTTCTACCAGTGAGATTAGGTGGAGTTAATAAAGAGACATTTTTTTCATGGATGTATTCATGTTTTCATTCTGCCTTACATTCTGCCTTTCTGTCTCTCCCAGTGTGTGTTGAAGGTTGAGTCAGGATGGTGGACCATCATCAACCGGCTCTGTGGGAGCAGATAGGAGCCAGCTTTGTGGATCACTACTATCGCAATTTTGACACTGATAGAACAAACCTCGCATCCATATATGTGAGTTTGACAGATCCATGCTTTCTTTAAGTTATTACATGAATTACCACAGGGCTGGGCTCCATCTGTGATTTTTTTTTATTGAATGCAACACAAATCTAATAAGATCATTGCTACTTGTTACACTAGGTGTGTACATGTAATTGAGGACTGAACCAGCTTAAATAGGACTGGAGCCTTTTTATCTGCTCTCATCTTGGGCACAAATTGTAAGCAGATTTTTAAAAATCAATTATAGATTAAAAATGCATCAAATATACACAAGTACCTGACTGGTGATTTAAAATTAGACAAAATGATGTGACTTTAAATTGCAGTTGCATGCTGTGTCTCTTTTTCCCATGGTCAAACAAAGGTCCGGTAATAAACGGTAGTACAATGGTGAATGAGATTAGATTTATTGATTTGTTGATTCTGTCATTGGAGTTACACATTCACATAAAAGGGGTATGATCAGCAACACAGGGCTTAAGCTCCTTATTTTTCACTGAAGAATGAACGATGACAATGCTAGGATATGAATAGTGAAAGGTGGTAGCCAACAGAGCCAGTGAGGCTTGTTGGAAGCCAACAGACAGTGTTCTTGTTGTGTGTTCTGTTTTTCAGCTTCTCAAGACCAAGAAAAGTCGTATGTTGTTTCGTCTACTGCTGCTATGTGACGTTAGCTACATTCATAGGAAGTCACGTTGATTCGCTGCTGTTCATTACTACCTGTGTGTCCAGTTTTAAGATCCTCTGTCAGAAATCACAGCATAACTAGTGATATTATTACCTCATTTACTTCTCCAGTAAGTGAACGTCGGGTACAAACTTAAACTAAACTCACATTTGTTCTGCACACATACATCTTAATAGTTAAATTATATATACATCTTCAGATGAGTCTATTAAACTGGTTGGTTAGGAAGAGAAAGGAGGATGGTGACCATAGAGGAGCTGAGGATAGTAAAGCTAATTAGGGAAGCAAACTAGTCACCTTTTTAGCTAATGGGAAGTTTCTTTTGGATTTCAATGTACAAATGTCTAAACAGAATGGAGTTCATAAAATGCTGGTTACATGTTGCCTATCTAAGTGCTAAAGTGTGTTACAGGAAAAAAAAGACTGGTGGTGCAGGTGAGGGAGGAAAGGGAAGCAATGAGGACAGGAGAGAGGGGGGGTGTAGTGGGACGTCCTGAGGCTTGAGAGAAAATGTTTATCACAATGCAGAAGCCAATGTTAACTTTTCATTTTCAGTAAATGGTGTGAGTCATTTTCTGTGTTGTGACATTTAATTTTTTGATATTAATTTCCACAGATAAATGTCAAAACCTGTACATCAAGACACAAAAGACCAACATGAATAATCCTATGTGTAATGATTCTAAGGTCATTTAATTTGAAGCTATTCTGACTCACATCCTCATGGACACTGACACAACAGCATCGCTGCTGGGAAAAATTGTAGGGGAAACACTGAATGAGGTATTAAGACAACTGTTGGAAGGAAAAAAACTATAGTTGGGGTACAGGGGTAATTCTCTGTCTAAATAAAACTCAAAATTTCTGAGTTTCAAGTTTTTTGTTTGTTTGTTTTTATCAAGCAACCACATTGCTTCACTTTGCAGGGCTGGGTCATTCTCATTACACCACGGATGCCACACTTGATGTCTATTATGCCTTCAGTGGATGGCATAATTAATTTATACAATCAGATCTCAGAAATGAACCTTCTCATCAAGATCTCCCTAAAGCAGCTGGGCTTTAGGGCTGCCTGTATGAATGTAGATGCAGATAGGGTAATATTTTGTTAACCATCACTTTTTTGAGCACAAGGCAGCCCAGCAGTGTGTGAGTCCCAGCTCCATGTGCGTAGACCTGTTCAAGGTCTGGATCTGACTCCAGCACCAGTCTATTGTTGACCTCTATTTAGTTCAACATGTTTAATCAAGAATGAAAACTGTTCCGTTGACTCACTTACATTCATCTCTTGAAGTACCTTGGTTCTAACTTAGTACCTTGGTAACTTGGCACCTTAATTTTTTCCACCATTTATTAAAATATTTCTGAAACTTATGTGTGATGCATTTTAATTGACTGTCAGTATATTTTTGATTGGTCAAATGTTAAAAGAATATATTAATCTATATCATCTCTAGCCCACAAAATTAGCTTTTGTTTTTTGAACAATTATGGTGATCAATTATGATATGGTCATCATCAAGCTCAGATGAGAGGGACACATCATTGCTAAAGCAATGCCAAAGGCATTTTGAGCAGAAACAATTAATTGATTTACTAATGAGTAAACAATATAATGAATTATCTCTTCAAGATTATTCTTTGGCCTCTTGATTGGACAAGAAAAGCTATTTTGGGCTCTCGGAAATTATAACAGACATTTCTCACATTTATAGAAAAAAAATTCACAGCCTTATTGTAGCCTAAGGCATGTAGTGTGTCAGGAGGAATTATTACAAAAATGGGTCTGCTTTTTGTTATGTTTACATGTATTATTTGGAAGGAAAAAAAGGTCCTGTAATAAGTCTACTACCTAAAAAATAAAATTGTGCAGCAACTGGTACGAACCATGTTAAAATGATGTGTGAGTCATTCTTACTCAGTTTTAGAACAGTATTTATATAGCCTTTACTTGTGTCGCAGTATGTTGTCATGCACCAACAAATGTATTGTGTCTTTACTTCAGCGTTATGAATGACTTTACCTGCATCAGACAATCAGTTTAAACCATCATACTTTAAATCTCAACATAACTCAAACAGATGGGGCTTCAAGGCGGCTTTTATCATTTGAGTTGCGTGATGTGGCTCTTTGATGGACCTGTCATTTGCAAATGGCTTCCTCCGCAATTCATTCTTTTTTCTCTGTCTTTCTCCACACAGATCGATTCATCATGCCTTACATGGGAAGGAGAAAAATTCCATGGGAAAAAAGCAATTATTGAGAAACTCACTGTGAGTTTTATTGCTAAGTACAGAGGTAATGCGTAACAGGTGGTGGACGACCCGAGTAAGAAGCACACAGGAAATGTTAGTCAGTACTTTAACATGTACACAAGGTTACTCTAAGAAATCTAGCTATCTAGGGAATCGGACAAACAGTTTACATGCAAACAATTATAATTTCTCAAGTTTAAAAAAAAAATGACTCGAGATAAATTTGAGGAATGTAACGTCAATTTTGAGTTTGTATTTTATTTAAATGTCTCGTATACCTACTTGTACTAATTTTCTCTTTGTGTATCTTTCCTCAATGTCTGTTTGTGAGCCAGAGTCTCCCCTTCAAAAAAATAGGGCATAGTATAACGACACAGGACCATCAGCCAACTCCAGACAGCTGCGTCTTGAGTATGGTGATAGGACAGCTAAGAGTAAGTAACATTCACACCTAATTTTCAAGCATGTCATTTTTTTTCCAAGCAAAATGATCACACGTTGAATTGTAAAGTGAAAAAAAGCCATTTATCGTTGTTTCTAAGTTTCAAATAGCTTATATTACCTCACTATCCAATTACCTGATCATCTAATTAGTTATTTCATAGAAAAGTAAAAATTTTTTAGACAAATATACAGACCATGTTCCTTTTAAGAGCACTCTATCGATTTTGCATCACACCTGTAACTTTGTCTGACAATGGATAGAGATTTTTTTAAAGAAAAGTGTCAAAATCCCTGCAGCAGAATTCATCTCCAGATTCTCCTCCTTTGTCAAAAGCTGGTTCCCACATTACCCTCAGTGCAACTTGATCACCAACGGTTCAGTCATGCTAGTAGTGGCTAATGTAGCCTCAAGCAGAGATGAGGAAGTGGCTTCAGAGGTCTGGTGACATCACCTGTCTCCATCGCCACACCTTGAGATTATTTTCATCAATTTGTAGCCTTCAGACCCAAAGCTGCCTCCAGTGTCATTGCTTGAGGCAATTTATAAGATTATATGCAAAAATACTTTGAAGAGTGTGTCATGAATTTGGACGAGTGTACCACCATAGCACTAAATACTTACAGCATTTTAGCAGGAAGCAGTCAGTCTACATGTTTAGACCTGATAGAAGGTAATGTTAGCATTTAATGTACAAGTAAAGCTGTGTGATTGGTAGTTTAGACGAAGGCTCGTATTTTTCCTCTTCTTCCGCCTCGACGTCTGTCTGAATGCAATGAAGGTGTAATGGGGTGTCAGTTTGTTCCACCTCTCTGACCCCTCGGGAGGTAGAAACAGGCGTCTGTCTGAATGAAGTGCCCAGTTTGAATGCACCTAAGGGGTCACAGAGAAGAGAATTAATTTTGGCGCTGTTGCGCAACGCCTGTCTGAAAGCGGCTATAATTACACAATTAATGCAGCTATGTCTTGAAAACCGTGTAGGCTGGTCTGTGTGAGGTGACACATTCTCACTGCTCATTCTTCTTTCATAAATTTTATGTATGGGGAAAAAGATGCACAAAATGTTTTTTTGTGTGTGCACATTGTTTATACGTCTCTGTCCTGGTAGCAAATTGCTATGCTCCACCGCTAATGAAGCTACTTCAGTGGCTGCCATCTGAGTGATGATTGGCATTCCTGCTCTGCTTGTGTGGATTATGTCGCAGTGATACAGAGGTTCAAAGAGTTATCGCAGCGACCAGTCAATTAGGCTCAATGCATAGAAAATGTAAGAACCCGTTCAGACCAGGGGCCTCATTTATAAAACTGAGCGTATATTCCACCCTAAAACATTGTGTACTCACAGACCTCAGAATGTTCTTATGCAAGAACATATTCAGATCTATAAAACCATGCGGCGCACACCTGTCTTCTCTTCATAAATACCAACCTGCGGTGAATTGTGTGGGGGGAAATAATCTCCTTCCAGTGTCGTCCCACAATTATCCATAAATGGTCAAAGCTAAATAGCTCTTGAATATACTGACGTTGTTAAGGAGCCTTTGTTGGACTATCAGTGAGGGAAAGATGGAGATGAAGAAAGCAGAGTTTGCAGAGTGTGAGTTAGAGGTTCTCATCACTGTAAAACTGTTTTGTTTGGAGGGTTTAGCAGTGGAATATCAAATAAAAGGGCACAGGCTGAAGGGAAGTTATCAAGGTATTGGATAATACTGTAGACTGACGTGCTGTCTAGCCAATCAGAGAGCTAGAAGTAGTAGGTACCGTGTCACTGTTTGAGTGATCAACAAGGTTGGTTGAGATTCTCTGGTGTTACTTGCTTAGAGCTCATGTTGATGTTGTGCAGTGTGTTAATAAAGCACAGTTAAAGGACAAGTAAACAGTGTCTCCAGCAGTTTGTCTGACAGAAGCATGTGGTGGATGGAGAACAGGGTTGGATCAAACAACCAACTGTTGCAGAGTCAAAAAGAACCACTTCTTTTTGACATGAAAGTTGAAGCCAAAATACACATAGCTGAAAAAAGATGGATGTAATAATAATGTAATCCAGAACATGTTTTTATCAAACCAAATATTCTGCTTCTGAAAAATGTTTTTACTGCAGTCAAAAACTGTTTGACACACACACAGAAAAAGTCGCACCTCCTGACTGATACACAATGCTGCCATTCAATTAAAAATGTAACAACATAAACAATCCTCAAATTATTCAACTCATAACTGCATGCAAACTATATAAATACATTAAACTACATTTACATATTTACGTATTTAGGCTCTAACAAATAAATATGCCGTGTGAATGCAGAGGGTTTTGAAAACGAAAAAATTCTCAGTTTTCAGCAAAAACCTTGTGTAAATGGGGCCTTAAAATATATGAATGGATTCAATAGATAATACATCTAACCTCAAGATTTGTGCATATACCCTGTTTGGAGCTGCTGGTTATTGATGCAGTGTCCAATGTTATATGTCCAACTGATGAATGAAATCACTTTATTGCTGACGTGGTCCTAAACACCTGCTGTTTTTTGTTGTGTGTGTTCACAGGCAGACGACGACCTCGTCCTGGGTTTCCATCAGAGTTTCCTCCTGAGAAACATTAACAATTCATGGGTGTGCACCAATGATATGTTCAGGCTGGCCATTCACAACTTTGCCTAACCCTCCTGATCTCCACTTTGGTGGGCAGGGGCAGCCATAGTACAGGGCACTGTGTGAAATATGGAGGAAGGAGAAAAGACTCATCTTTCTCTCCTGCCATCTCATTTACGTCTCTTCGACAAGCAACAAATTCTAGATGTCAATCACTGAACCTCATCCTGGTGGGTTTCTGACCATCCCAGCCAGTAGAATTGCAACACTTTTTTTTTTTTTTACAAGTCGACTGACCGATGAGATGCCCCTGTCTGCAGCTCTGCAAGATGGGAACTGCCCCATTACAATGTCTGCACTCGAGCAACCAGAAAGACAAAGAGCTGACCGACGCCATTAACTCACACTCATACTCTGCTTTCCAGTCCTCTTAACTTAAGTCTAACCCATTCTACTCTACTGTTGACTACACTGCTGTCAACTCAGTTCTGTTAGCACTTGTCGGCTGGTTTGTAGATCCATGTTCAGGTTCAGAGTTGGCTTCTTCAGCTCCGACTTCCTTTGTTGTAAGTTGATTCTAGACGCCACTTGTGTGTTGCCTTAGTGTGTTTAACTGAGTTTTATCTTGTACATAATTGCCATGAATCCCTTTCTCATGCCAGGTGTTGCTTTTGCAAACTGAAGAATCATAGAGGACATAAAGTTCGGCCCTGCTCTCTCTCACTCTTTCTGTCTCAGTTATGTCTAACACACAAATGTTTGGCAGTTACCATGGACTACAGCCTCGATAGACAATAAAAACCTGGACTTTTTTCTTAATGGTGTGTCCTTGTCTCTCCGTATTATTCTCTGTGGCTGATTCTCTATTTATCTCCATACAAAGTCTTCATATGTTTTGTCTTTAAGTGCATACTATTTTTGCTTTTTGCCAATCATTAGTTTGGATGATCTTATTACAGAAGATCAGCGGGAGTAAATTGTCAAATAAGATGCATGTCAGGTCAACAGGACTGCTGATACTGGACTTATTCAGTGGAATTTGTATCAGCCAGATGTGATCTATACACTTATACACAAAGACCAAGTCAAAAGCTTAATGTATGGAAAAGAATTGTTTCATGTCTTGTGACTCATCTTGTCACGGGGCCAGTCACCTCCTTAAAAGGTGCAGTAACGTTTGCTTGATGCAGTCACACACTTGATTTCTCCCAAGTTAATTGGATCAGTTATACACTGCTCAAAAAAATTCAGGGAACAATTAATCATCACAGTATAACACAAAGTCAAACGTCAGGGATTTGTCCATTTAGGAAGCACAAGTGATCGTGAATCAATTTCACCTACTTTGGTCCAAATGAAAGAAAACGGGTGCATTTGAGAGGCAGAAAGAAGCAAGACAACACCCCAAAAGGGAATGGTTTTACATGTGGTGACCACAGACAATTGCTGTCTCCTCATCCTTCCTGACTGATTCTTCACTAGTTTTATGTTTTGCTACTGTCCTTTTCACTACTGGTACCATGAGGCGGTACCTGCAGCCCAATCAGGTTGCACAGGTAGTCCAGCTCCTCCAGGATGGCACATCCCTATGTGCGATCGCAAGAAGGTTTGCTGTGTCTCCCAGCACAGTCTCAAGAGCATGGAGGAGATATCAGAAGACTGGCTGTTACACGAGGAGAGCTGGACAGGGCCATAGAAGGGCATCAACCCAGCAACAGGACCAGTATCTGCTCCTTTGTGCGAGGAGGAACAGGAGGAGCGCAGCCAGAGCCCCACAAATGGACCTCCAGCAGGCTACTGGTGTGCATGTTTCTGACCAAACTGTCAGAAACAGACTCCATGAGGGTGGCATGATGGCCCGGCATCCTCTAGTGGGACCTGTGCTCAGCCCAGCACCGTGCAGCTTGATTGGTATTCACCAGAGAACACCAGAATTGGCAGGTCTGCCATTGGTGCCCTTTTCTCTTCACAGATGAGAGCAGGTTCACACTGAGCACATGTGACAGGCGTGAAAGAGTCTGGAGACGCTGTGGTGAATGTTATGCTGCCTGCAGCATCATCCGGCATGACCAGTTTGGCGGTGGGTCAGTGATGATCTGGAGAGGCATATCCTTGTAGGGTCACACAGACCTCCATGTCATAGCCAACGGTACCAGGACTGCTATTGGGTAGCAGGATGAAATCCACAGAGTGATTGTCAGACCTTAAGCTGGTGCAGTGGGCCCTGGGTTCCTCCTGGTGCAGTGGGCCCTGGGTTCCTCCTGGTGCAGTGGGCCCTGGGTTCCTCCTGGTGCAGTGGGCCTTGGGTTCCTCCTGGTGCAGTGGGCCTTGGGTTCCTCCTGGTGCAGGTCGATGCCCGGCCGGCCTTATGAGGCCAGATTGTGTAGGCAGTTCCTGGATGACGAAGACATTGATGCCATTGACTGGCCCTCACGTTCCCCTGACCTAAATCCAATTGAGCACCTATGGGACATTATGTATCAGTGCATCCGATGCTGCCAAGCACCGCCAGACTGTCCAGGAGCTCACTGATGCCCTGATCCAGGTCTGGGAGGAGATCACCCAGGACACCATCCGCCGACTCATCAGGATCATGCCCAGATGTTGTCAGGAATGCATACAGGCACACGCGGGGGCCATACACACTACTGAGTCACATTATGAGTTGCTGTGATGAAATTCTGTGATTTAAATTTTTTACTTTGATTTTCAGTGTGATTTTGATTGCAGCCCTCAATGGTTGATGATTTCGGTTTCCATTGACCATTGTTATGTCATTTTGTTCTCAACAAATTATACAATGTACATCCGTAAAGATTTCAACTTGAATAATTCATTCTTCAAGATCCGATGTGTGATTTCAGTGTTCCCTTAATTTTTTGAGCAGGGTATTTGTGCAGTTTAAGGATGTCAGTGAGTGAGAAAAAAAGGAAAAGAGAAAGGGAACATATATCAGTGATAGAATGTGTAACCTCGCCTATTGCAAAACATTGAAGAAATCCTTTAATCCAATAACTTTAGTCCATGAGTATAGAAAAAATAATAGGCTGGTGAATTTCTTAAGAAGCATCCTGGATATACCAAAAGCACATTACTGTGTAGGCCTCTGCCTTTCATTGGCGACATTTATTAATTTTGTACAACATGAAAGATTAACTTCACTTCAAATTCATGACTATTGATGACTATTCATGACAAGTTTTCAATTACCTGTATATCTGGTGATGTATATAGGCATGTATAAATACTATATATTCCCATATGTATATGTATATGTAGCAGGGTATTTGTGCAGTTTCAGGATGTCAGTGAGTGACAAAAAAAGGAAAAGAGAAAGTATGTATATGTGTATATATATATATATATGTATACACACATATATATGTATATATATATATATACATATATATATGTGTATATATATGTGTGTGTGTGTATATACATATACACACACTATATATATATATATATATATATAGTGTGTGTATATATGTATATGTATGTATATGTATGTCTATGTATATGTATGTATATGTCTATGTATATGTATGTATATATGTATATGTATATATATATGCAGTGCTGTGCAAAAGTCTTAGGCAGGTGTGAAGAAATGCTGTAAAGAATTTATGCTGTTTTGAAGGCAAAGGGTGGTCACACCAAATATTGATTTGACAATCAATTAAATTTTATATTTTTGAAAGTATTCTTACTTTACAGCATTTCTTCACACCTGCCTAAGACTTTTGCACAGTACTGTATGTGTATATATATGTATGTATATATATATATTTATGTATATATGTATGTATATATATGTATGTATATATATATGTATGTATGTGTGTATATGTATGTATGTATGTGTGTATATGTATATATGTGTATGTATGTATATATATGTATGTATGTGTGTATATGTATGTATGTATATATATGTGTATATGTATGTATGTATATATATATGTGTATGTATATATGTGTATATATATACATATATATGTATATATACATATATGTGTATGTATATATGTGTATATATATACATATATATGTATATATACATATATGTGTATATATACATATATGTGTGTGTATATGTATGTATGTATGTATATATGTATGTATGTATGTATATATGTGTATGTATGTATATATATATGTATGTATGTATATATGTATGTATGTATATATATGTATGTATGTATGTATGTATGTATGTATGTATATACAGTACCAGTCAAAAATTTGGACACAGTTTCCCATTCAAGTGGATGGGAAGGTATGTCCAAACTATTGACTGGTACTGTATATGTACACATGCAGTATATGTATACATATAAGGGTTGAGATAGGAACCAATGAACCTTCAGTGGAAGGTGATCGGAACCTACGGAGCGGACACAACGGAAGTTTAGATGGTTGCTCTGGGTGAACGAAAGGAGCACTGACAGCATCGCATCTAGTAAGAAATTATTTTCTCCCCCTAAATTAGCCCAGTCTCCACTTTCCCTCACACATGGCGTCAAATTCAAACATAGATATTGAGGGTGCGACCCAGCATCTCCGGGACATCCTCAAGCTCGACCGTCCCGGCAACGGCACCGGTAAGTTAGACCGGGAATCAAAAGCAGCTGCGGGAGTTTAGGCCGCAGTAGCTCATGGGATGCTAGCTAACTAGCCAAATTGGTACCTAGCTAACGAGGTTTAGCGAGCTGCTGTACTGGAGTGAAGTTAGCTCATTAGCAGTATCACTAAACGCATCCCAGTGTTTGGGAGCAAAATTTGGACATCAATTAATTTATACATATAGCCATTGTATCTGTCATTTCTGTCGAGCAATGAATATATTTAGGTTCGTTCATATAGGTTCTGAAATGTCTCTAGTATGTTGTCCTCCCAAGTGTTAGCTACCTTACGAGCTACAGTTAGCTTATACCTCAGTCTATTTTCTGATGTCGGAAGGAAAGCTTGGTCTGCCGAGCGACGGATAAGGTAGAAAAAAATGTTACGTTTATTGAAATGATCTCCGCAGCAACTCATTTATGGCTTCAAAGCAATAAATGTAGGTATAATGTCTCTATGCCGCATGTTTTAGCCAGAAATATTTTATTGCTATCAAATCTTAGCTTGAGCCTCCAGAACTGCGTAGAAGGTCGGCGTCCTGAAGTAATTTTGATAGACACATTCCCGCTTTTTGTACGGTACAATTAACCTAGTATTGCTGAGTCATTCAAAACAGGCACCTGTCAAAATGTATTATAGGATATTAAAAAAACAAAACATATAGGCTTGACAAGAAATACAGGTGACTTAAAGTGTATTGAATTAACCGTGCTCCTCTGCTAAACTTATTTTTCCCCTTTGTGCTGCACTACTACTACTGCTTTGTTTCAGCAGTTCACCTAACGTAACATCATATTCAGTACTTTTATATGGTAGTAGATTGCGAGGACGCAGAAACAATTGATAGATAGTAGAAGAAATTCAGATGGAAGTGAAGTCATTGTTATTTGATCATTTTGTGACTTAAGGTCACAGCGACCTTTTTTCAAGCTATATGTAGAATTCAATTAACCTTATTGCCATACCCTATCTGAGCCCCTTTGACAGGATTAATATTCTAATAAAACACATTTCCCCTTCCTGACCTTATTGTTCTAGGCAACTTATTTACAAGCCTGTTACACGAGGTGAATCTATAATGGATGAGTATTTTCTTCTGGAAAATCAACCTTTTTCACCTGAAGCTCTATTAAAATACCTGCTGTAGTTATTATTAATAAGAGTTGTTACTAACATTACTTTTTTGACAAACAGTCGCAAATGGTAACTGGCTCAAATGTTTTTTCTTTCACAACAGACTTTTTCCGCATTATTAATAACATTAATGTCTATTTGACTTCCCTAGAGTTTCCCAGGAAGTTATGACTGTAAGCAGCACACACATAAGTAGGATTTTGGAAATTGTGAACATAAATGCAATTACTATCAGTTTCACCTGTGATTTTCCTGCTCGGATGTATTTAAGTCTTTGTGAACATAGTATTATGCTTCACAAAGATGGGGATTGATCTGAGTCTTCAAGGGACAATGATGGGATTAGCATCTTACAAACACCACTCTCCTTACACTAAAATAATATCAACAGATAATTGTAATTTCTATAAAAAATAAATTAAATAGAATGTAAAAAATGTAAATTCCATAACATTTAACAAATTAAGAATTTGATAAGGATGATGGTGACATGATTTTGACAGATTTTGTTGGATTATAGATCAAGCACTTGTTGTTTGAGTTAAGTTACTGAAGGGTAGGGCAAATATTTTATTGTCCTTTCCCCGGAATATTAATATAATGCGAGGGGGGCTTACGGACATTAAAATGCTGGAAAATGTCACTGACAAATTAAAAAAAGACCCGGATAAATGAGTTGAAAAACATAATAAATGCAGATACTTCCACACAGGTGCACTGATGGAAAGATTAAGTAATTAACATCTCATTAAACATGCTCTGTAGCATGTTTAAAAGCAGGCCCAGTTGATTCTTTAGTTGTAAGGGTTCCCTTTAAAAGTCAATTATTCAACTTGGCATTTGAGGAGACCCTGAGTCCACTTGTATTTTGTTAGTCAAATTAATGCACTGTGGTTTTTTAGCACTGTGGTTATAGACAGTAATGCAGGAGCAGCAAGCGTGGCAGACCTTTAAACAAATGGGATCCAAAAATGTACACATACTACAAAACTGAAAAAACGAAGGGGGACAGAAATGGAGGCCCCTGTCATGCCAGACAGCCAGATTCAAGTCTGTTGGCTACTTTGATGCTCTGGCTAAACCACTTGTGAACCAGACTGTGGTACACCCTCCTCTTGTGCCATTAACTCTTTGGCTGACTGTGGTGGCAGCATAGACGCTTTGAGGTGCGGAGGGATTTTGTAATTGAACTATGAGCAGTACACACAATTTTACTTTCTCCGTTTCGAATTTGATGTTTTCACATCACAAAGAAACACATTCAATTGTAAGTATAAAAGCCTTTACACACACGGTCCATTTGTGTTTATACGTCAATAAATTTTTTGAGCTATTGTTTTTGTCTTCAGTGCATTCACGCAGAACAACATAGATGGAGAACACGATTGAGAAAGAGAGACTCGTCTGTGTTTTGGATATCCAAAGTAGTCCCACACTACTGATTTTACTTTCTTTTGGTGGGGATGGAGATCATTGATTTCTGTCTCATTTATCTTTGCCATTTCCTCTGCTGCTTGTGTGTCAGTGGCTCGCTGTCTGAAAGGCAGTCAAGGAGTTACACAGAATCTCTGTTCATCTCTTTTTATAAAACCGGTAATAAGCAAATGGCCAATGTATGGTTACCATCAAAGTTTATACCGTGGTATACTGAGAAACCGGTAACCGCTGCAACCCTAGTCAGCAGTGTAGTACGTCTTGGAGTTCCCTTTCAGTCGGTCATTGCAAAATCAATGCAACATTGTTCTTAGTGTTAAACTTTATCCTATGATGAAATATTTTTGTCCTGATCAGAGTGGTCTCTTCCAGGATGACAATGCCCCTATCCATAGGGCACAAAGGTGCACTGAATGGTTTGTAGTATGAAAATGATGTGAATCATATGATCTTGCCTTCCCAGTTTCAACCCGATTGAACACTTATGGGAGATTTTGGACTGACATCTCTACTACCATCATCGAAACACTGAAGGCAGGAATATTTTTTGGAGGAATGGTGTTTATCGCTCCAATAGAGTTTTAGAGGCTTGCAGAATTAATATTTTCGAGCCACATTGAGGCTGTTCAGATGGCACGTTGTATCCCAACACCTTACTAAGACACTTAATGTTGATTTTTCCTTTAATTTGTCACACAGCTTGAGCATTCACACATTGACATTCAGATGCTTGTGTAGTGTATCCCAGCATAACTTCTGCATTTAATATCTTTCGTCAGATACACAATCAGATGGTCAGAGAATGCCATCGTTTAATGGAGAGCTGAACGGATTATTGGGACTTGGAGGCCTTCTAGGAAGCACAGATCGGTCAACAATGTCTGAATCTTCCAGACCCCTCTCCACAGACATCAGCAGTGCACAGGACACTCAGATAATGTGAGTGGCTTTTCAATCACTTGCAGAGCTTTGCAATTAGGCTGATTTTGTCTTATGAAGCATAGCTGCATCTTCTATTTAAATGTAATAATTAAAAAATAAGCACTTTGTTTATAAGAAACTGATTCCATGTTGAATTTAAATGTGTGTGCTGCAATTTCAGTTGCCTTTCTGGTGATGATGGCTCTACCTGTATCCCCATCACCTCCAACAATGTCGAGATAGTAGCCAGTCAAGATTCCTGCATCAACAGCAAAGCTCGAGGCAGTAACAAGGTAGGAAGCCAAATCATTAACTACCAAATAGCACTGTTCATTAAGTGTGTCGAGCTGGTTGTGATAACTTAAATGTGCTATCTATATACATATATGTAGCTACTGTGCTTTGAAAAAATTCAAATCTGAATTTATAAAAGGAAAAAAGATATCCATAATCAGAAAAAAATATTTTCCCAAATTTACTGCTATATTTTGAATGATCTGGCATCGGCTCCTAAGACCACAGCTTTATGGTTAAAAAAATCATCATTAACTTTGTTCAGAGGATAAGAATTAATTTTGAATGGTGAATTTGTTTTTCATTCAGGTGAAGATTCAACCTGTTGCCAAATACGACTGGGAACACAAGTATTACTATGGCAGACTGATAGCCGTGTCCAACTCCTTCTTGGCCTACGCCATCAGAGGTTATTTCTACCATCAAGATTTTTCAAGTGTTTGGTTTACAGCAGTAATAGAAATTCAGAGTACATGTATAGGTATTATTGTTCTTCTCTCACCTGGGCAAGTGTCTATTAATGTAGATAGAATGGAGGGGAATGGATTTCTGTTTCTGCTGCTCACAGCATTAGAAAAATTGGTGGAAAACCACTAGTCTAGTTCAAGTAGAGTATTTTTCCATTCCTATGCTTATATTTTGATATAACAGTATCCTATGAGTCTGTTGTTGCTCAAACTAATTGAAGGCTCTTAATTTATCTTTATCTCAGGAGCCAACAACCATGCAATGATTCGTGTCCTGAGTGTGGGTTTTGCTGAGCGCTCCCTACTGAAGGGATTTACCGGAGCTGTCACAGATCTGGCTTTTGCCCACCTCGACTCCTCCCTGTTGGGTTGTGTGGATGAAGCTGGCAACCTGATGGTCTGGCAGCTCACCTGCACAGGAAGCAAGATACTGTATCCTGAAATGTGGGAGAAACTGAGTGTATAGGGGAATGTACAGTTCAATGTCATCTTCATATTCTTTTTCTTAAGATTCCTCCTTTGGTGCTTGCCTCTCTTGACGTGAGTAGATGAACTAATCAGCTGTTGCTGGTGATATACAGTAGTCGTCATCCACTGATTACATACATGTCATCATCTTCAAAGTCTTCATCGTAGTTGTGACCTCGAACATTTCTGTGCTTAGACGTTTTGATGCTGTGTTGTTATGTGTCTGAGTGTAGGCTGTTAATTTTTATCCCACCAACATAAAATTGATGGGGGATAAAGTCATCAGTATGTTCGCCTTTCAGTCCGTTTTCATTTTTTGTTTTTAGCATACCGCCCAAATTATGCATTCTACCTAACTACACACATATCAACCATGTTATGTAGTTGTGCCTTTTGTTTTGATATTTAGAATTTTCTACAAACTTTATTTTGTGTGGTTTCCATGGAAACATATTGTTTTAGTCGACTCTAAAGGGTGGTCATTTTCTCCTGAGCTTAACCCACAAATAATACATTCTAGCTTCATCAACCTGTACGCATTACTTAACCATGATAAGTAGTTGTGCTTTTTAATATTTAGATTGTTCTACGAATATTATTTTGAGTTTTCCTTGAAATGATGATTTTAAGATGAGTCTTAAGGTTAGTCATCTTCTCCATAGCATTTATCCAGAACTTCACTACACTAGGCTCGCCAGAGGAGTGGAGGATATGTCTGTACTGATGAATTTGTTGCACAATTTTTTGCAGAGGTCGGGGAGATATGTCATGTTCAGATGATACTTGTTGTCTTTGGGAATCTATACTTTTCCATGTTAATGTGTATACTTTAAGTGCAAATAGTCACTCAGAGCAGCCCAAACGACCTCGTGATTTAAAACCAACCAAAGTGATATCACAGCCTGCTTTGGCACAGTAATCCTAGAAAGAAATCAGTCAAAAGATGGTCTTTTCTCCTGTTTTCCTCAACCCATCCTTACAGTGATCAGATTGTGGTTCATATCCGACGGCCAGAGGACACCCCACTGAACTCCCACCGTCGCCTCATTTGGTGCCCGTTCATTCAGGATGACAGTGAGGAGAACCAGGATGACGCTAGCCAAACTTTAGGTCTTCTGCATGAAGACAGGGTACGAGTACGAGTGTTTTACACTGACATGTTTGTCTCTGACACTGTGATGTTTAACACTTCTCTTACACAATTAAAATTTGCACATGCATGAATATAGTTGTAGAAATGATGTCCACTTAGTTCACAGAAGTTGAGAAGTAATGTGTATTTTGACTCCGTGTCAAATAATATACACAGGTGAATGATCCCATGATAATCAATAAGTTATGATCATACACGCATGCTGTAATTTTAACTTTACAAAGTAGAAAGAACCCCGGTATTAGATAAATACTCTGTGTTAAGGTATCTGAATCATATCAGTAGAAAGAAAAGTGGAATCTCTAATTTTATCCCTCTCTCCATCTAGGCTGAGGTATGGGACTTGGAGGTCTTGAGATCCAACACCAGCAGCTGGCCTGTCGATGCCACAGACATAAAAGAAGGCCTCATCACAGTCAAAGGACATACTCAGGTATGGATCAGGATAAAACAGTAATGTACTTGTGCTTAACCAATCAAGTATTCAATGCAGTACATTTAAACAATGATTGTCTGCCATTGAAACACAGGAAACCATTATTGCATTCATATGGTGTCTGAATAATCGGAAAAAATTTGTTCCAGAGTCGGAACAAATCTGTTACACAAATTGCCAACTTTGACATCATACATGCAGAAACATGGCAGATTGAAAGTAAATATTTCTTATATATCACTGTTTTACTCAGACATAGATTGACCTAGATTAGTTGCAAAACTTATTTATTAGCATTAAACCATATAACATGTTAGATAAGGCCATATTTTACTGTTTTTTGTAAGTCTGGAACCAAATCACTTTATAATATAACGCTTCAAACAGCTCTCAACATGTTGCTCTGAGCAAAAACGTACAACACATCTTTGTAGTGTCCATGTTGTTCACACATTATGACTTAAATGCTCATGAACACACCAAAATAGGAACAACAACAAGTTCAACCTGATGAAATAGGATCTTCTGAAGGGCATATAAATACATTACAACGTCATTACTAAAGATTTTCGGTATTTTCATCAGAAACCGTAAAACCACAGCAGCGAGAAACGCAGTAGTACTGTATGTTGTATGATTTAGGGTTTATTAATTGGATTCCTATATGTTGTATCATGTGTCCGGCCCTCCAGCGAGTCAGCGAAGGGGCCCTGTCTCCAGACGGTACTGTGTTAGCCACAGCCAGCCATGATGGATATATCAAGTTCTGGCAGATATACATAGAAGGAGGGCAGGATAAGCCAAGGTAAGTCAATGAAAATAGACACATATTCTCATTTACTGTACCACTTAATTTAAATGTAAATTCTATTAGCCATAAAATTGCTGAAAGAAATTAAACGTGAGTTCCATGATTCAGTTTGTTTATTTAGTTTGTGTTTTCTTCCTATTTTTTTCTTTTCACTCTGTCGTCCAGATGTCTTCATGAATTGCGACCTCATGGAGGACGTCCCCTCTCCTGCCTTCTGTTTTGTGACAACCACAAGAGGCAGGATCCAGAGTCAGTATATGCCAGTGACATATATGTATAATAATAATAATCTTTATTTATATAGCACCTTTAAAAACGACTTTTACAAAGTGCTTTGACAAACCATGCAAAGACAGGAAACTCAAGGTAACATGACAAGATTTGAGACACAGTTGAAAAAGTTAAAATTGAAGATAAAAATCCAAAATACACAGCAGGTGACAGAAACCAATAAATGGGGCAAAGTCAAGGTAATAGTCGATAAATACAAGAGAGAATGAATATGATGATGAAATAAAGTAAATCGATATAACAAGGTAATAAGTAATAGATAAGGGTAATAAACAGATAAGAGGAAGACGACATCACACCACAAAGTTAGCATCAATAAATAAGACTAAAGCAAAGGGGTAACATAGTAAAAGAAGGTAGTAGAGAATCAAGAAAGATAAAGGACAATTAAAAGAGAATATAAATACAAGAGATGACATCTCAGACCAGATTAAGACCAATAAAAAAGAAGGCATCCCATTGGTCAGCTAAAAATGATAAAAACGAGAATAAGAGTATAAAAATAAGATTAAAAATAAATGAATAAACAAATAAGCAGTGAAGAGGATGATATTACGTAAAGGCAAGTCTATAAAAATGTGTTTTAAGAAGCGATTTTAAAGAGGTGACTGACTCAGCGAGCCTTATCTCCTCTGGTAGGTCGTTCCAAAGCCAAGGCGTTCTGACTGCAAAAGGTTGTTCACCTTTAGATTTGACTTTGGCACAGCCAGAAGGGACCCAGCCGAGGATCTATGGTCTCGAGCTGGCTCATCTGGAATTAGCATTTCTGATATATAACTTGGAGCCAGACACAGACGTGCTTTAAAAGTGATCATTAAAATCTTAAATCGATTCTAAAACGAACAGGGAGCCAGTGTAAAGATGCCAAGATAGGGGTGATATGATGTCGTGGGTTAGAAGCAGTGAGAAGCCTAGCTGCTGCGGAGGCGAGAAATTGATTTATTATTTATGCTGGAAAGAAGGGAGTTACAGTAATCAAGTCGTGAGAAAATGAATGCGTGGCTTACTTTTTCCAGGTCTGGGTATGATAATATGGTTTTAATTGTGGCCATTGATATATATACACACAAACACACACACATCTGAGGCTGTTTGAATTTTAGTTTTACATTCTCCTTCATCACCTCTGGTCTCTTCTGCTTTGCTCTTTCCAGGGTTCCTTTCTGGCGGTTCCTGATCACTGGAGCAGATCAGAACCAGGAGTTAAAAATGTGGTGCACTGTTTCTTGGACCTGTTTACAGACCATCAGGTTATAGCTTTACTTAAGTTTAAATCTCTTTTATGGAATAAAGCGTGATCTAGCAGCCATCAAATAGGTGCTTCAGTAAATGCCAAATGTAGTTCTCAATTCAAGAGATTTCTAAAGGATGATTTCTGCTATCCATTTTTTTACATTGTTGTTTTCGAGCACCACATTTAATGATGCTAACGGTGGCTTTGATGTTTATTTTTTAAGGTTTTCTCCAGATCTTTTCAACTCATCAGTTCTGCCAAGTCTGAAGGCGAGTCTGGACCTCTCGTCCGAGTATCTCATCCTGACAGACGTACAGAGGAAGGTCAGCGCAATGTTATCAGCTGTGTGGTTTAAATAACATTCACAAATATTTGTTTTAGCAAATAATTTTGCTCAACCTCTTTTTGTTATTCTTTGGTAGAATTTCAAACTCAAAGCATTTTCCTGATTCTTTTCTATAAGTCAGTATCCCTCCATTGACCTACGGTTTTGTTTTGAAGATGAAACAAGATGAAATAATGATGCCGTGAGACAAAGACAATATGAGTCAATAGTGTTTCAAGGCTACTCTTCCCAGAACTCCTGTCAGTCTGTCCATAAAACTGGCACTGCATTTTTTAAATTTTTTTGACCAAATAATTTCCCTGTCTGCCTACGTTACCACTTGTTCATGCTCATGGATTTACACATCGCTGATGCCTTTGTGTGACAGGTTCTGTACGTGATGGAGCTGCAGCAGGACCTGGAGAAAGGCAAAGCCACTTTCACAGCGTTATCAGAGTTCCTGCTGACCCACCCTGTGCTGAGTTTTGGGGTCCGGGATGTTGCCCACAGCCGATTACGACACACTGAGGTCCTCCCTGCAGAGGAGGAGAGTGAGAGCATGACAACAGGTGCTCATCTGTACACACAAACACATTTTCACTCCTGTTGTTTTTTTTATTATTCCTGTTGCCATAAATTTTATATCGTCATTTGGAATTTTCTTACTGCTTGATTCGACCGGGCATGACGGCCACTGGAGCTGATCGCGGCCATTCCAGACATAGCTTGTGATTCCACCAGTAGCTCTGCTTTGCTTTTCCAGAGCTTCCCTGAAGTTTCTCTCCACTTTGCTCAGGCGAGAGTACGCATCTTGTCTATTTTTCACAGAACCCATATCAAGCTGCAAAGAGCAAATCAAGCCAAGCATGATCTCTGATACAGGACCATTTAACTATGTAGCCTACTTAACCATAGTAGAAGGAATGGGCAGAAAAAATGATCCTCTTCGCTCCTGGTGTGATACGAGGCAAGGTGGAAAACGGAACAAAACATTACAGCCCAAACGCATCGCAGCTGTTCCTGGTGGAATCAAGGTGTCACTCATTTAGATATTCCAAGGGCAACCACACGTGATTATTATTAAAGCCAAACAGTTTATTTTCTTTCATCTTGTTGGTAAAACTGTGTAAATAAATATGATGCAAAAATGGATAATATGGTGCATTAAATATGTTGTAGCATTGATCCTACAACCCTGTGTTACTTTTGTGTGTATGTTTTCCTCCAGAAGGCACTCAAGCACCCACAGAGTCAAAGTCTGGGATCCAAATTAAACTCTACTGTGTTCACACCAAGTAAGTTGATGTCAGTGTTAAGATCATGTTGGCTTGAGTCAAACGGAGTAAAGCTTTAATTTCCCCAAGAGCTAGTTTGGCTTACAAACAGTCTGTAATAATACGTACCAAATATTCATTGATACCATTCAAGTTAAGAAAATGGTTCAAGTTTTGAGTGGTTCGCATCCCGGTTGTGATTATATTATTATGGTGTTTAGGGCATGTGTGCGAAAGTTTGTAGAGTCCAGCACGTGACGCATGCAATGGGCCTAAGCTGTAATAATTAGGGTAGTCTTACATTTTTATGTTTTTGTCTCTTTGTGTTTTCAGGACTCTTCAGGATGTCCAGATCTGGTTTCAGCCCAACTTGGGTTCCAGATCTGTGGTCTTCCTGCCTCACTCTGATTCTCAGGATGGTTTTGGTAAGTCAGAGTCCCAACATTACAAAATGAAGCTGTGACATATGAGTCCTAATTCAGGGAGATGATGGATCTATGCATGTTGGCACAGCTTTCCTTCTCTTTATGTGCATTTGTGAACATCTGTTGACTGTGTAAAGAGAAGAGGAGTATTAGAGGTTTGGTTTGGTTGAAATATATTAAAATAGAAAATGTTAGATATTACTAAATCAACACCTATGCAACTAAGTATAGTAGGTGACTGACCTACCACATTTAAGGGCCACTCCTTTAAGTGTTATTGACCAGTTTAAAACAAATTCCTTGTACAGCTCTTTCTGGAATACATCACACTATTAGAGAATTCTCTACCTTTTCTGATAAAAACCTTTTCTTTATGCCAAGTCTCTTCCTGTTCTTTCTCTGCTCTACTCTTTTCATTTCACTGTCTCCTCTCCATTCTTTGTTTTTGACCTTAGATTTTATTCAACATCCTATGCAAAATTTCAGGGAATTCTAGAAATCTACTTCGGCTTTCTTTAATGTCAAATGTTGCCACATAAATGAAACACTCTTCACATTTTGTGTGTTCAGCAGGATTTTCAGACCATCTCACTGACCAGAGCTCTGACAAGGAATCAGGAAGCGGCTCCCAGACCGACTTAAGGAAGATCCCATCACTTCCTACTCCTAATGATTTCCTGTCAAACTCGGGTACCAGCAGCGGGACGATGCCCAAGCTGATGACTCCAGATGCCTTCATGACACCAAGCACTTCAGTAGGAACACTCCCCAAGTCTTGTAGTCTGCTGGTGTCTGTCTTTAACAAATGGTCTGCTTGATGTCTGAGTTTCCTTCCAGCATGTAGATATCAAAATAGTCAGAAACACTTCTCATTGCAACATGTCGCCCTATGAGAAGCACCCCCTCCCATCCCATGTGCTGGCATTCAGCACATACAAGCCCAGAAACCGGTTAATTAACACACTATACAAACTCCTCTAAGACCTTCTTAATCTTAGCTCTTTGAGTTTGCATGATGGTAAAAACCCAGACAGCCAAGAAGAAAGTAGATTTTAAGTTTCATCCAAAGCCCCTTTCACATCCATTCTAACTCTTGAATAACATTCCAGGGACATTTGCATCTGCCTGTCTTCATGTGAATGTGAGCAGGGAAACCTGTACCACTCTCTCTTCTATCCAGTTCAGCTTTAAACCCTCTTAGAATGTATTGAATATATTTCTGATTTATGTAGATAGAGAAAAACTACTTGTCTCACTAGCTTTTTTTAATATGAAATCACTACAAGATCAGTAGGGAGTTCCTAATCCCTTACATCTCCTTCATTTTTTGTGTCACCTTCCAGGTACCGGCATCTCCCGGCAGCAGTGCCAGCAGTCTGACCATTGTGACCGCTATCAGCAGCAACTCTGACTCGACTAACAGGTCAGCCTTTCTATGCAGTTTAGAAGGGATAAAAATGTATTGGATGCTTAGAGGTGACCAGAATCTGTACCATAGTAGAATCTGTTTTACTGGTAAAGCTGGAATTAATATGGTATACTCTAGATTGATTTTGTATACCTTATATAGTCTCTGTATTAATCAGACATGCAGAATGAAAACTATATCAATAACCCACATGGAAATAATAATAATTATGAAAATAATCAGATGTTTTATACAGCCTGTTGTGAAGTCGAGAATATGTATTAATATATGTATTGCATAAAGGCTCTGTGACGGTAGCAATAAAATTCTAAATACAAGCAGAGATATTCAGTTCTCAGGACACACACTGGTCAGCCATATCATTATAACCACCGACAATAGAAGTGAATGTAATTAATTACCGGATTATCATGGCAGCTTTCAGTGGGTGGGATTGATTAGGCAGAAAGTGAACATTTCTTTCCTGAAGTTGATGAGTTGGAAACAGAAAAATTTGGGGGGAAATGCACAACCAGCGAAAGGATCATGGGCGCCCAAGGTTTATTGATGTGTGTGAGAGAGCTTCTGTAGCAGAAATAGCTGGAAAAATTCATGCTGGTCCTGATAGAAAGATGTCAGAACACACAGTGACATCACAGTGACACCCAACACATTAAAAGTAGGAAATAATTAAAGGAAAAGTTTGTACGGTTTCTGATAAATTAACTCTGTGCTAGACTTACCTGATTTGACACAGAATAGCCCATCATTGTGTTTATATAGTGACCTTGTTGTTGTAAACGTTACTGTTGCTGCTCTAGAAGCAACATGTAATTATATTTAAAATATAAATGAATTATAATTCAGTTCTGAATTTATTATTCTTAAAAATATCTCTGTAGGTCCTCATCAGGTCAAGAAATAGGCAACAAAGGGAAAAAGAGACCCTCACAATCGAGTGAAAAAGTGGTTCAAAAGTGCAGGCAAGTAAAATACATCACTGGCAGGATTATTTTCTCATTTGCCAAATGAGGTAGAGCCACTTAACTTAGGTGTTCTCCTGCCCAGGCTTAGTGAAGTTACCCGTCTCGTCAGGACATTACAAAGCTCATAGCTTTAACTCTCTACCTGAGCCACCTATTTGAAGATGTTTGCCTTTTACCTTTCAATATTATGATTTATCAGCATAAAACATGCTAATTTGAACTTCAGTTCTTTTACAGATTCAGTTTATTCACAAAAGTCATACTGCTTTCCTTTTTTTTCACATGCACAGGGTGCAATGCAAAATATGTACTAGTCATTTCTACATACTCAAAATGTCATGGGTGATTGCTGTAGAATTTACCACTCACATTCATGCCTCCAAGTGGCAAGGCAAATTTATTAGTGTAGTACAATGCAACAACAAGGCAATTCAATGTGCATATAAGGCACCTAGACAAAATTTAAAAAAGCATACATTCATAGAAATCAAAAAGAAGATGAACCCTTTAGACTCTGGAAAAGGACTTGTGGCTTTGCCGCACAGCCTGGAGACCAGTCAAAAAAAGGTTCAGTCAAAAAAAAATTTCTCACCCACAACCATGGGGACAGACTCAGGTTTATATTTTCCTGAAGAATAAACTCCACTGCATCAAACTCTTATCGTCTCCAGTGAATTTTTGAACATTTTTGAGACTCCAAGAGTTACTTCAGAGGGTTTTTGTTAAATGTTGGTGAAGAGGTCAAATCTTAAACTTAAAACCATTCCTATCATATTTGTCCTCATTATATTATGTAGTTTGAATTTAAATTGTTTGTGTTGTTTCAGAATATGTTAATAAGAAAGCACAATTTCAAGTAATATGATGTTATTGAAGTTAGATGTAATTTACTGGGTACAGTGTTTCCTCTGGTATCTTTGACTCAATTATTGACCCTCCTCCGTTAACCAGTTCACCGGTGTTGTAATTGTGACTCCTCTGGTCACATGTCAACATGTATCCCTGAGTACATCATGTCTGTGTTACCATGTGCAGAGCTGTGGAAGATGTTAGCCAGAGTCCTAACAGAGTAGAGAACAACTGCAGCAGTAGTCTGTCACTCTCTACCTCCACCACTAGCCCAAGACCTGCTTCTGCTGTGCTTCTTCCTGGACTGGAGAGCCTACAGGTAGGATCTGACTTACTCTAACAAGTTTCTTAATAATCTGAGTGGTGTTATCTTTGTTTCATGATGTTACTAACCTCCATCTCCAGGCTTTAGTGTCCACTAGTGGTCCTCTGGCACTCGACAGCCCTCAGGTCCTGGATTCTCCCCTCCTGCCACCTCTGGCCTCCCCGACCAGGACCCGATCCCCTGACGTCATCTCATCAGCCTCCACAGCTATGTCCCAGGACATGCCAGAGATTGCATCCCAGACCCTGCAGCATCAGCGTGGACTGGTTTCCAGCTTGGACTCATCTCCTCTTTCTGCTCTCCAGACCGACAGCATGACCTCTGCTGCATCTGCCCTGCACCTACTCACCTCACCACGTGCAATCAACAACGGGTACGTTGACTTAGTATTCACAGTGAATGCACAACTCTGCAAGGTATAAAAGTCCATCCACAAAGAAGCATGAAAAATGTTCATGTCCGTGATTCTGTCTCCTACAATCTCCGCTTTAAATTACTGATGAACTAAAGTTCTGTCATTTCTGTCTCAGCTTGTTGCCACTTGAACTTGGAGGTGCAGATGGTTCAGTCGGTGGGGCAGTAGAGCCAGAACCCAGACTCAGTCACACTCCATCTCTACTTGAGAACGCCTTATCACAGGAGAACCCTGGTGTTGGAGGAGGGTCTTCAGAGGGCAGTGTTAGCCACACGCCATGGCCGGCTGCGCCTGACATCACCAGAGAAACCAGGAACAGTCTCAGGGACAACGGTCTAGGAGACTGGTAAGAATCCAGACATACAAACACGTCTCTAAACATCCACAACTACGTGAAACCATAAAACCACCAATGTCATAAACTGTCTTGTAAACTCTATAATTGGATTGGTGTCTCAAGCTCTTAATGCCTTTTTGTACGATTGTAGCAATTTGTGTTTTTACAAATTCATTACTGATTAGCCATTCCATTTACAAAAGAGTTAACGTACTAATGTACATCAAAAACCTGGACATACACACAATCAGTAATGTAAAGAACCATCTGCAGAAGGTGTAAAACAAAATGATGACTTGGCATTGATGGCTCAGTTTCTCTTTCATACCTGTGCCGAAATTGTAAAAGTAGTGAAACCATTTATTAAAGAGTTTTGTGTCACATTTCTGCTGTGTTGTAGTTCAAGAGACGAGTCGAAAGACAGACACTTGAGCTCCCCTTACCATCGACGCTCCTATCACCTCGCACAGAACGACAGTCAGGACACTGGTGCAGAGCAGAGGTAGAAATGAAGCACAAATGTTGAACTTAAAGTCCCAATAACATTAGGTTTCAGTGACTTTTTCCACAATGATTACCTAAGATGTCATACACTCAGTTAATGCAGCAGCCGTCTGACTCTGTTTCTGCGTTTGACCCAGTGACCCTGATGATGAGGTGGCTAGTCCTGCATCATCCTCGGGCAATTGTGGCGCTCGCTCTTCTCACAGACTACCTGTTAAGGACTGGAAGACATCACCTCGAGGCTCACCCAAACTAAAGAGGAAGATTAAGAAAGATGAAGGGTATGTTGATGTTTGATAATGAAGTATGAAGAGGGCAAGGAATAAAAACTGTTTTGTAGAACTTCAAGTGTGTAATTCATGATTTCAGGTTTGAACTAATTTAGAAATCAAGGCCCCATTGAATTTTAAATGTTCAGTTTTTTTTAACAGTGAATACATCCACAATTAATGTAGAACAAATCTCTACGAGACAGGATACTTTGTGTTGATTCAAATATCAAATCTGGCTTTTATGGTGTGTTTTTTAGCACGTTCTTATTCTGCAGTGATGGATGATGCTGTCAGTGTGTGCATCAGGAGATTATTAGGCTTGATTATGTTCATTGTCAATAGACTGAATTTGCTGTTGGACTGCTGTTCTGTGCAGTTTTCTATCCACTGCTCTTCACATCAACAACCAATATAATACATACAAATCATACTTGAGCCATTGTTTGGAGTATAATTATTAAAGGTTTGTTCATTGTTTCTTCTCTCTGCTCAGTGAATTGTTGCAGTCCAGGAAAATGGACTCTGGTCAGGTAATGTGATTATAAAACAATCTGAAAAACAATTGATTAACTTCATTAACTACCACAATAATGCTCTGAATGTAATATTTTGTATTTTTAAGTGAAAAGACATTGCACCTAAGCTTATTGATTTTTGGCTGCTAGGGGATGGGAAATTATCAAAACAAGCTTGCAGATACTTTGCTACCAGCTTATTAATTTATAACCAATTGTCTAATTACTAACAATTAATTAACTAATTACTATCACATGCAATTTCTGTGTTTCACTTTCCGTTGGTCTCCTTTGTCTCCTTTCCCAATCATTGTCTCCACCCCCTGTAGATGAATGCGGATGTACAGGATGAGTTGTTAATGCTGCTGCGTAGCCAGCAGAGGGAGTTGACTGAACTTCGTGGACAGATTGAAGCCATGCAGAGCTCCATCATGGCTCAGGTAGAGCACGTCCTGACCTACCACCAGGAACAAGAACGTATCCTTTCGTCTCTTACATTTACTCTCATTACTGTATTTTTAATCAGTCATTTTACTTAAGTTAAGTATTGTATTACTTTTCTACATTTCAAGTTGCATCCACTATAGATCAAAAACAGCAATGCACTGCAGAAGAATGGTGACAATAATTAAACCCATCTGGATATTACATGAACAACTGGTGATTCTGATTTAAAGCTAAAATACTAACGAGGTACCCCCCAATTATTATGTCTACTTTTGATATGTTGCTTCGTCTACCTTCAGTGAGGTGTTAGAAGACTAAGTGCTCTTTCTGACTTTTTCTGTCAATGTTGTGCCAGCAGACAATCTTTCAGCTCAAAAGCTTTGAAAACTTTGAGGAGCGCAGTGCACTGGAGAGGCTTAGAGGACTGGTTACAGTGGGATGGACAGGCTGAGTGCACTTGAAGTGAAACCAAGAGCAGGTTATGGAGGATTTTGTGGTGCACAAGGCTCACAGAATAACATTCAGGCATGAGTTGCCTAGCATTGTGTTGTTTTGTGCGTGCTAAGCTACGTGGTTTGTAAAACCTTGCAGGTCTTTGCTTTGTGGCTGCAGCCGCTATAGAGTTGATATTGTTTATACATCTGTGTGGGGTCTGTTTTCATTGTTTGATTTTGCTGTTAAAGTTTTAAAAGAAATTGTGTGCAAAATGATATTTGGAGTACACACCTGACAACCTCCTACAAAGTTACAACAGTTCCCTTGCAGGCCTTAATGATGAGCCTTCTAGGTCCTATACGTTTGAGCCTTGACATTTCATGACCTCAGAGCGCAGACTGGAGCGAATTCTGGCAGAGAGTCAGAATCACCATCAGCAGCTTCAGGAGCAACTCAGCCAGCAGCTCAGCCACGCTCTCAGCTTAGCGCTAACCAACAGAATGGACAAAGTGTTACGAGAGGAAATGAAGAAAACAGTCCCACAAAGTATGGAAGCACACAAACACATGGAAGCACACAAACACACACACACACACGTTATTGAGAAGAAAGTCAGCACATCAGCGTCAGAGCCAACAGAACAGAGCAGAGCTTAACTTCCTGAAGTGGACTGTGTAAGAACAGTTATCCACACTTGTTACCAGATGATGGTGGTGTTTGCCCCAATCCTTTGTTTTACAGTTGCAAACGAGGAATGATTTTAAGTATAAAAAGTCTTTTCAGTCTCAATATATTGCACACTGGTGTCTGTTTGCTCGCTGCAGGAGAAGAAGTCAATAAATTTTCTCTCTTTAAAGGTTGTGAGACTTAAAGATGCCTCTCGTGTTTTGTATTTCCTGATCTCATTTTCTTTAGTTCTATAGTTTATAGCAGGAAGAGGTTCAGTACATCTTAACGCTCAGACAGCTCCCTGCACTCAGTTTATTGACAAAATGTATCCTCTTTGTTTTATTTGATGGATTAGCTCACATTTCAAGATATCATTGAACATGTCCATACCTTTCCTTGGGTTATCTGCCAATATTAAGTACCATTTTGATTGAAGTTTTCTTCTTTTCCCAAATTTAAAATGTGCATACCTTACTGCCTGAGGTAATCAGGCATCAGGCATTGTAATCATCTTTGGAATCCTTTGTACTTTTGTTAGGTGCTGTGAATGAATGAATGAATCGAACAGATAGCTGAACCTTCTTTTAATTTTAACATTAACAGAGAATTTTTATTTATAAGTGCATCGGTGATGTCATGGTTCATTCGCTATTCACTGAGTAAAGTCTGTATCAGCGCTGATATCAGTTTTACTGATTGGATCAATACATCCCTGATCTAAATAGTCAACAGTAAACATTGCCTGATGAGCAGGCCCTTGACATTTTAAGTAAATGGGGTCTAATGATTTTATTTTGTTTTATCTTCTCTTTAAAAAATGGACCTCTAGGCTGACCATTAATAAAGGACAGTGTTATCTTAATGCTTGAGATCAACTGAGGCTGATATAATTAATGCAGCTGATGTGTCTTGGACTGCAACACTGAAATAACTCCTAAAGAGAGATTTTCTTGCATCGCCTCTCCTACCCTCTAATCCGAGGTGGAGACTTTCCTGTCTTGTTTCCTCCAGCCTCGATCTCATACCTAATTATAGAGGAGTTCTTGCCAATCTATCTTGTTAATTCTTTCTCCTCTCTAGCAATCTCAAAGAGTCTGGAGCCAGTGACAGGCCTGCTGACTAATACAGTTACTGCCAAGTTGGCCGCTGTGGAGGTTGTCCTGAAGGACAACGTCAGCAAGGTGGTCAAATCAAAGGCAAGTGGCTAACCCTTTAACTTCTTAAATCTTCATAACATCACCTACTCTCTCCCGCCCTTCTCACTGTTTCCACTTTCTGTTTCCAGAACACTACAGACGCGATCGGTCGAGCAGCAGCTGAAGCGATGCAGGGACCAATCCAGGCAGCCTATAAAGACACCTTCCAGAGCATCGTGCTGCCCGTTTTTGAAAGAGGCTGCCAGTCCATGTTTCAACAAATCAACGACTGCTTCAAACAAGGCACACAAGAATGTAAGGCAATCATATCAAACATCAAAATGTGTGGTTTTAACAGAAAATGGATAACAAAATACCATGGAGATGACAAGATATGACCTCAAATGAGTAATTACAGCGCTCCAGCTAAGGGGTCTCTCAGTGAAAACAGAAAGACGTAGGTAGCGTGGGATCATGGGAGTTGTTTTCTTCATTGTTAAAACAACCATCATTACTGAACAAAATCTATCTGACATGGCAGAAACGTTCACGCACAAGATAACCTTTTCAAAATTTCATTCAAATTTCGTTAAGTTGCGTTCCCGACATTCTTTGTTATCCTCTGACTCTCTCCCTGAAGACCAAATTAAACACTCTGTAACCTTGAATAAGAGGACAGATTTGTCTGGGTTTGAACTCTGTTGGAAAGATTTATTCTAAGTACACAACTCAGTTAGACATATAACAAAGGTTGAGTTGTTTATCTTAAAGATTCATTCACTGGATGTCTAGAAAGTTTTCTCCCTTGAAGCTGTTGTAGTGACAGTAGCTGGTGTCTTCTTGAGACACTTTGTATTGGTACTATGGTAGGGTATCGTGAACTGGTTCCAAAACTCAGATTCTATTGGAATCGTTAAGACATTTTAGTTTCGATTCTGTTTATCAGTTCCTAAATAAAATAAGTTTCAGTTTCCATGGTGGTGGCATGCAGCTTCTGTAGTTTCCGCCTCACAAGTTGGATGGGTATGTAGAGCCGTGCTCTGTCATGGACCACAAAGTGTGGCTCTGCCCTGAAACATGCAGCACATGTGTTGCAAGTGTTGCAGCACAGTGCAACACTTGTGCCAAACTTATTTCGTGCAAGGGAGGATGCACAACTAACATGACGAAACACCTTCGTCTACATGGTGTACAAATCAGTGAGTGTACCGTGTTTGAATGTCCACAGATTGATAACACTAATAGCCAGTTTACTGCCACCCAGCCAGTGGCAGTGATCCCACAATGTGACACTCCATTCACCATAGCAGCAAAGGGAAGAATGTCAGTGGAGCAGGTTGAAGAGTGCCACAGGACAATGATAGCTTATGTGTTGAAAAGGCTGCATCTCCTCTCAGATGTTGAAGGACCGACATTTAGGTCAGCAACCATAAGAATATAGCTAAGCTAGCTAGCATGCTACTGGCTACTCACCACCATGACCTACAGTAACGGTATGATACGAGAAGTCAGACAGACTTTTAAGACAAGTATACAAAACAAACTGCAGCGGAGATGAGAGTCAGGGTAGATGGTAGGTACTGGTAACACTAGGTTATGGTTTTGTGTTTGCAGGGATGTGATCAATTCTAGTCAGTTGTTGTGAATATATGAATGAGTCATTTAAAATGAATGATACATTCTTCATACCTCTGTGAAAAAAGCATGCGGCCTGTTTTGACCCTGCTCCTCAAAGAACCAGAATCGAGAATCTGCAGGAACCAGAACAGAAAAGCAGAATCGGAATTAGATGCTCAACCCTAATTGGTACTTTCATCTTGGTTTTTCCTGTATGTAGTCTGGGTCTGTTTATCTGGAAGTCTAATTAAACAACCATCTCAAAAGCTCAGGGACAGCTTCGGGGCCACTGATGTCTTTATAAGCAGTCCATTTATTCTGAGATTTTGCTCATGCCCTCCTCTGGAAGCTGGCAGCCAGTTTTTGTTTTTCTTAAATTTACCAAGGTTGTCATAATGTGTACAGAGGAGAGATCCTCACAGTTAGCCTGCAGTAAATAGGAAGGCTACAATACCCCTCTGAGCTGGAGAGCTTGTTCCAATTTAAATTCAATCCATCAAATTCAGAGTTCAGTGTTTTTGTGTAAATATTGACTGTAACTTTGAGATTGCTGCATTAACATCTGCATTGCCATTCAGTTACTGTGCTAGCCCTCAGCTGTATTGTTTATTCCCAGATTTTCTCTTTGTTATGCAGTACTCTCCCTAATCTCTCATATTCATGAGTTAATGTCGAATGTAAAGCAAAATATTGAATTTACCACTATTGGATTGATGGGAAACAATCTCAGTGTTTGTTTTGTTGTTTTTGTTTTTACAACAAATGAAGTTCAAATCTCTGTTAAAGCATCCATTTATATGGACACTATGCAGGATTTGTCTGTAGCTGTTTTTTAACACCAGTAAGCTATTCTGGAGAAAGATTATTAATTGTTGAGTCTCATTCCCAGGTTGTCAAATAGCCACCAACCAAATGTTGGTATGAGACAAACTGGGAATGTGACTCAACGATGAACTGTACATCCCAAACACTGCAGGATGATCAAACAAGAAAATACAGCAGGGGGTCTCTGCTGGTATAGACTCAGCCACACTCCTTCAGTGGGTTATAAGTGTTGATGGTCCACCACAGTATACCATTAAAGAAGTAGCCTTCTTATATCATCAGCATATAGATTTCTTAGGGCTATTTTAGTAATCAACTCCCTTTTAACACTTAACATAAGGACATCCCACCGGAGCTGTTTCTGACACTGACAAATGTAACTGAAACACCTTTTCACCGTGGTCCTGTCTAAATACTTGGATGTTTAACATGCCTTATCTTTCCTCACGAGCCATGCTTTTGTTTTTTTCATGCTCGTCAGGATTCACTTTCTGTTGACTTTCATCTTTGCAGACATCCAACAGCTTGAGACCCACATGAAGAGCAGAAAGCAGAGAGAGCAGGAGACACGGGACCCCCTGATTGGCCAGCTACAGCAGATGATTGACAGCTTTCAGACCTCCACTGAACAGCTGTCCAATAACATCACAGCTAATGTCCGGGGAGAGGTCCAGCACCAGATCCAGATGATGATGGGAAAGTATGTATCCTAGCTATCCTACCTCATCGATCACGCTTTTAGCCACGTGTAATAAAAATGTGTTACCAAAACCAAATATGATGATAGTTGAACTTGACATGGCATGCCTGCTCTCATCAGTGCAATTTGTTTGTTTTTAATAATACTATAACAAACCCGCTGTTAACTGATATTACTGGCGTTGTATTTGAATACCAAGCATTCATACCAGTAGATGCTTAATGCCCACTGCTCTGGCCTCATTCACTACCTATTGAGCAGGTGTGTAATGGATTGCAGAGTAGAACAAGCAAAGCTTATTCCTGGGGCTAATATAAGAACATAAATTCGATCCAGTCTCTTGTTCCCTCTGCAATTAATTTCATGGCCTCTAGAGTTTATAGTTTTGTTGAGGGCGGAGCAGAGAGAAAGTAGTTGACCAGCTACAACTTTCACGTCCTGAAAAGGAAATGACAGTGCTGCAGAGGAAGATTTTTTTTTTTTTTACTCAGTTTCGTAATAAGAGCTTGCATGTAAATATTACATTCACAAAAAGTGATTAAAACATAATGGTATCAGGAAGTATTCAAAGTAGTGTATAGGCTGTTTGCCAGCTGCAGCATGTAATATGGAGAATAAACCCTCTCTCTGTCCTCACATTTCTTCTTCTGTCCTTATCCACCCTAGTTTGCAGGAGTCTATTCTTAGCCATGTACAGCGAATTGTCAAAGGGGAGGTGAGCCTGGCAATGAAGGAGCAGCAGGCAGTGGTCACCTCCAGCATCATGCAGGCAATGAGGTCAGCGGCTGGCACGCCCGTCCCCACAGCACACCTAGACTACCAGACACAGCAGGCCAACATCCTGCAGCTCCTCCAGCAGGGCCAGCTCAACCAGGCTTTTCAGCAGGTAACACACACACACACACACAACACACAGACACACACACACACACACGAGGTGTAGCACTGCATACATTAAAGCCTCTACTGCTGAATAGTATTTTCTAACTTTTAATGAATGCTAACACCCTCACACAACTTGTAATCATGCACTAATACTCTTTCATGTTAACACATAAAGGAGCCCACCAGAACACCAAGGCCCAGAAAGCAAATATATTGCAACTGCTTCACACAGTCCCATTGGCAGACACCACAAGTGCATTAGCTTTGCCGTAGACATTCATTATGTGGTTTCTCCTAAATGGCTTTGTGCCTGAACGTGCTTTAAGTGGCAGCTAACAGCTTGTTTCCCTCTATTTTTTCTATCCACTGTTCTTCAGCCTCTCTGGTTCTGAGTCATCATCCATGTTTATGTGCATAGAGTTCTGTTCTTAACCCATGGACTTTTTGATTGACACTTAAAATACATCAGAACAGTCTGTCTGAACTCAGACTTCTATTTGAATCTCTGACTTGTGTCTAGGGATGGGTACAGAAACCCAGTAAATGGGCCCCAGGGCCAATAACTAAAGAAAACATTGATGAGCTCTTACATTACCAATGCCGCCCACAGAACTAGAGAAATTAAGCAAATGGACTTAATATTTATTTTTGCCACATAAACATTATGTTGCATCTCTTATGTCACCAATTCACTGCTAATAGATAAGATAGATAAGATAAGCCATAGTATACAAAGTAGAAGACCTAGCTCATTTGCCAATCTACAGTACTGTTTATGCTACTGAATAGATTACCATTTAACTTGGTGGGAGGATCCTGGGTCAGAATACGCCCCATTCAATTTAGTTGTGGATCTGGAAAAAGATAAAGTGGCAGATCCAGGATTTTTCCCCCATTTTCTTTAATATACATGTTAAATAGTGTGTTTTTCAACATTTTCTTTAATTCATCATAATGCATGGATCTGGAATACTAGAAAATTTGTGTCCAAGGACACAGAGGCCCCCACTACAGGAAAAAAGTCAGTTTTTACTGATATGGATGGACCAGAACCTCTTTCACAGGTGAATGTGAGCAAAGTGACGTTAAAATCACCTGAATTCAAAAGAGGCAAAAAATGTCAAAAAAGAAGCAAATTGAAGAAACCACATATGAGATATACACCTTTAGGGTCCCTCAAAGCATGTATGAAATTTAGTTGAACATTCAGGGTTTTTTTCTGTAGCATCTGTGTCCTTGGCCCTCTATTCAACAGTACTAATGTAACTGTACTGTTGAAGGGAGGGCCAATTATGTATTTATATTTTAGAGGATTTTTTATTTTTGGATTGCTTACCAGTAGTGTTCCAAGTGTCAAAATGCAAATCTTTAAGATCCCCTCTAAACATCTTTTCCCCCCGTGACTTGACGTTCAGTACGTTTCCTATGATAACGTTGCTATGTGTAAACCCCCCTAACCCGCCTGTGGCTTTATGACTTGGTGAGCTCCAGGTCTGTGTCTGTTGGCCAGGGTGAGGCTGAGTTACACACAGCAGACAGAAAAAGATGCACTTCTGCTTCATTCAAGCTATCAATATGACTCCTTCCCACAGGATTGTTTTTATGCTTCACAACTTAAATGCTGTGAAACAAACACCAATGTTTTTTTCTCTCTGATTCACGTCTTTGTAGTTCTAACGCCACTCCCTCCCTCCCTCCATTCACTGCAGCTCGCTCAACCACTGCTAGTCTCTGCCTACCTCATTGAGCTGGAGAGTAACTTAGAAGAAAGTTTTTACAAACACTATCTGACAGATACTGAAATAAAGGTTTAATATAATTAAATCATCTTCCATCTCCCAGCTCAAATCTTCCAAGCCAACACTTTAGTCACTCTTCATATTTATACTGTCTGAGCAATGGAAGGGTGAACCTACGTTACTGCTTTTAACACGGATGGAGTTGGCCTTGACAGTGGCATATCAATGAATAGTAATGCAAGACTATTAGTACCATTAACATCTTAACAACACCAATACCCTACTTTTAGGGGGATGTTGCTTGTCGCTCTCTTCCTTCCTTTAAAATTTGTGGACGGCTCTTTTTAGGAATGTTTTCCTTCATTATTTATTGTAGTGAAAGTGATTGAGTTTTTGTTTTTAAAACGATTTAACGTAAAATAAAACCCTCCTCTCTTTCTTCCTCCCAGGCGCTCTCAGCGACAGATCTGAACTTGGTTCTCTACGTGTGTGAGACCATCGACTCTCAGCAGGTGTTTGGTCAGAACCCCTGCCCTCTCAGCCAGCCTGTGCTGCTGTCGCTCATCCAGCAGCTCTCCTCCAACCTCGCAACCCGCTCTGAGCTCAAAATCAGGTGAGGGAAAAGAGTCAGATGGTACAATATGAGGTTTAATTAACCTCCATTCATAACAACACAATCACTACTTGAAGGTTATGCAGGTCTCTTCAGGGATCAGAGCATTCACAGTGTTTACATTTCCAGTTTGTAACATTGTGGATCACAAACACAGAGAGTCAGAACACGGTGCATGTTTTATGTTCCATCGAGTCTGAGATATGAGAGAATAATAAATTAGTGTTAGTAAGCAGAAGGCTTCCCTACACTTGTGTTGGGGAATTATATAATGACAGTCATATGGAGTGGAGCAGCTGCTTGTTTCAAACCAGACAAACTCAACTCCTCATCTCGCACTAAATTGGTTAACACCTGAGTCAAGATGCTTTTGCTAATTGCAATTTTTTTAAACATATTTTCTGAACTGTCCTTACTTAAAACAATTTTTAATCACATACAGGGCATCATATAATCTAAGGTATACAGAGTATGATCATTTTTTGTGAAAGAAGACCCAATGGGTAGGATTAGTGTCAATTCAAAAATATGTTTGCAAGATTCTTGGCTCAAGTTCACATTTTTTTTAATCAAGATTGGCAAACGTGTTTCGGCATAGTGCCTTCATCAGAGCATACTCATCTTTTATTCCTGGAATTTCTAAAGAAATTGGGCGATGAACCCTCCAAGTTCACATAGATCCCCTTTCATCTCTTTAGAGCATCTCTCTTCATTTATCTTCAGTTAACCTTTGTCTAATTATGATATTAAAGAATAAGATGTAGATATAATAACTTATCTCTAATGTGCATGTTAAAGTATGTATTGTTTTGTCTGAGTATGTGTACTTTTACCCTGACATTTTTAGGGTCAGTGTGTCTGGGAGAACGTGTCTGCAAATGTGTGTATTTGTGATGTTTTGTTTTATGTGCTGTTAAAGAACCCAGTGAAATGTGTCAAGTTACTAGAAAACTTAATGTTACTGCAATACTGCAATTAAAAAACAAATAACTTTAGTTGATACTGATGTCATAATTAATGGATGAATGAGGCTCAGGTACAGAATACATTTTCTCAACACACCACTATGTACTGTGTATTTTTACCAGTGCACTCTCAGTATAGTTTGACTCGGTTACTTCATTATTGATGGTATGATGTTTTAATGTTGAATAATGAAACACATGCTCTGTTTCTGTAAACCTTTCATGTTACTTGCAGGACACAGGTGATCTCACACCACTGTAGATCTAAGACCTGTCTTACAAAGCTGCAGGGATAATTTACAACACTGGAAAATGTCATTGGGTTAAATCAAAAAAATCTGTAAAGTATAATTAGTTACTTCTCTCCAGAACATCTTTAGACCATTTGTACTGCATCACACACCTTCTCTGTCACACAAGCTGGATCCTGTGCTATTGTCGATCAGTAATAAAAGCTTGTCTTTGCCTAAACTTTTTCTCCCCATCTCACCTCCATTGAATGTCCATTATTCTTCATCTCCTCAATGCTAAACGGTGCTAAACTGCTGACCTTGTCTGTTACCCTGCTGCCTCTGTAACCCTGCTTGCTACATGGCTGTGCAGTTTCAGACGTTCTCTATCATTCTCACTAATGTCCTGCACCTTTAACTCTATTCTTCTCTTTTGCTTGCTCGTCTTTTTTTTTGTGTATTAGCTGCAGTGTTGTGCTGTCAATCACAGGAATGTGTCTTACTCCCTTTATGCTCTCTTCTCTCATTAATCCCTGTATCTCTTCTCCTCTTGTTTGTTTTGTCTGAGTCCATTTAAGGCACTGCTGTCTGTGTCTGAATCACCTGTCTGCATCTGCGTTTACATTGCAGCAGCCTACTGGTGCTAATACACAGCCATGCTTAGATGGGTTATGGTGTTAGAGAGTTCAGTAGGTCAAACAGGATAAATCACAAAAAGTCTTGTCCATTATAATTTTATTTGAGCCATGCATTAAACCTCTGTGTTCTCTATGAAAGTAAATTAATATTGGGATAACAATAAAAGCAGTTCTACAATATATTCTTGGTTTTCGACAAGGTGAAAGAGCTTTTTCAGTTCTTCTGATTGATAGTATTTTAGAAGAAACCATGAAAGCAGCCGAAGGGTTTTAGTGACCAAAGAGGATCGTTAGCAGGATTGATTTTGAAGAACAGGATGTGAACAGAGGGACCATGAACATCAGCTTAATGTCTGTTTGAAAGGGTTGGACACAATTAAATGAGCGGATGATCTCCTACAAGATATTAGCTCGTCGGTATCTGTGGCATTAGGTGCAGTGACATTGAATGTACCTTTATAGTGTATTCTCAGTGTTATAGGGATAAACCTCTGTGTGTGTGGAGGCCAGCTGGTGATGTGGAAACAGCTCTAATGTTGTCATTTAAACTGTTGAGTCACCGGGGGACTGCTGGACAGTCAGACTACACTACGTTTAATTTCTCTATCAATTGTCAAACATCTGGTCGGGCGACTTTGGCACAATTTAATTTCTGCTGCGGTATTTTATTGTGAAAATGTAATCGAGGACGGCTCTTGACATTCAATTTACAAAACAATGTTGAGGCATTGAGAGAGGCGGCCTTGCCTCCTTGTTTTGGCCTTTGGAGCAGCTGCAGAAGTCTTTGAATGTTTTCCTTGGACTGCTTTTATAGCTGAATGAATCAAGTTCCAGATTGTAGATGTTAGACTTTTGTGTTCTCCACATAGAAAAGAAAAAAACAGAATTCAAGTCTTCAGACTGCTTCTGCCTCATGGCTAAACAATGCAGTTCTTTTCCCCACAATCTCTTTCCTGCTTATTTCTGACATCTCTTTCCCTCTTTGTCCTTGTCCAGCTACCTGGAGGACGCTGTGATGAATCTGGACCACGGTGACCCGCTGACCAGAGACCACATGTCCGCCGTGCTAGCCCAAGTCAAACCGAAGCTCTTCGCCTTCTTGCAGCAGGACCCCCACAGCCCGCTCAGTAAGAGGGCACGGCGCCTCATGATGATGCTGCAGGGTGTCGTCAACAACTAGAGCAGATTCTTCGCAGATACCAACACGAGTCCATTGTTGTTACAAGTCCACGAATGTTTTGGAGGAGAAAGCAACGACGACGTCTTCGGGTCATTTTGTGTGGTTTCTGGAAGCTTGAGGACGGGACGTGTTGATGATTGGAGATGGAAGATGAGAGCTCCTAAATTATCCAAATGCAGCTCTTCCAGCTGCTGTTGCATTTGTTTCCATTCGTCTCCCTGTGCTACCTGCACCAGTGAAGTGTCAAGTTAACAAATAGAAACTGTTGTTTATTTTCCCTCGGTGGAAGACGGTATTGGTCTGGACGACTCAGAAGTTACTGTAGATTGTTCCAGGCCTCTTTTCTCTCATTCTTTTATCCTCATCACAAAGAATCAAACTGTCTTGGAACCCACCAGAGATCCTTTCTGGTGGTCCCGGTCTCCCAGACATGTAGTACCTGACAACCTGACCTGATGTCACTTCACCCAAACAACCATCAGACTCAAAGAGTGTTCAGATGAGTGGTCGACCAGACCAAACGTTCCTGTTTCATTTGTTCTGCTTGTGTTCCTCTAACCCATCTATCAGACATGTTAAGTTTTGAGTGATGCAACGGCTACTGCTGAGCAACAGAAGCAGCAAAAGTATGGTAACATGTTTCGCCTCAAAAACGTACCTTATATCTCAGCCTTAAGAACAAATAACAGGCATGGGCTTTTGTTTTTAAGTACTAGCCAGCATCCTCACTAGAACCATCTTTGAATTCAGTTGCTTGCAGGATTACGCTGTCCTCAGTTGAGTTTTTTTAAAGACCCAAGCTAATCCCAGCAACCAAAAGTATGTAAATACCCAGAGACATTTTCTGTTGGTTGTATATTACCTTTCAGTTATTTCTCAATTGGCGGCAGACAACAACCAGGCCCAATCTTTCTCAGAGCTTTGAATACTATCAACATTGATTTATTTTTACCCCAAACGTAGTGGAATCTGTTCTTAGTCTGAAGTATTGAAATTTGTCTTTATACTTTTTCCACCTGGGCTTGTTTTCAAAAATCGTTCTTATGAGGATTGTTCAGAAAGACGAAAAAAGATTAAAGGAGCAAAAATAAGATTGTGCGACTGTAAACAAAGGTCCTCAAACCTGAAAAGAATTCACCTGGGAAATCTGAAATGTCGAGTTCGACAGCCGTCCATGTTGATGAGACTTCTCTTGTGTTCTTCTGTATGTCAGTCCCTTTTTTTTTTATGAAAAAAATAAACATTTAGTATTTGTAAGACAGATTTTTTCTTACAAACACTAAATAAACATTTAGTATTTGTAAGACAGATTTTTTCTTACAAACACTAAATAAACATTTAGTATTTGTAAGACTTGTATACTTTAAGAGTTTTCAAATCAGTTATAATACATAATAAATCACTTAAGATAATGTTACTGAAGGTGTTATTTTATCAGGATGTTCCAAATGTTGGTAAACTTCATGTGCAGTTACTTCTCATAGGCTGTAGGGGGCAGCACTTAGTTGGACTTCAGATTCTCACCCTGTGAGTCATTTAGGTTCTAAATGCAGAAATCATCCTGTTTTTACTGCATCTGTTTTACCAGTCATTGATTAGCCTGCCTTTAGGTTGTAGAAGTACCATTTGTTCACCTTTAAAGCTTGTTGAAAGTGTATGATAATTAGTGTAAAGCTCATTTACACACATCATCGTTAAACTGCAGGGTGGCCTCCCTGCTTTCTGATTGTAAAATAAATATTCTGTTCATTGGACCCCTGTGTTTAGAGTCTGTTAAGTTGGATTTGTCTGGCAAGTGCCTTATTGCATTCTGCATCTTGTACTTTAACGTTTGATCCCATTTGGGCCTTTAGATAACTTTTGATGCTCAAGCCTTGTGCTACAGCAGTTCCATTTCAACTTCACAAGCATTTACAGTTTGTCCCTAAAAGGTCTCACACTGCCCAGCAGAGGAGAATCTGTATGTTTTGTTTGCAAGCATCACAAGAGGGTTGATTTGTGCAGATATTTGAACGTTCATGAAACAGAGAGAGACTGATTTGTCCACCTTCACGTCTCGGTGCAGACCCCGGTTTATCATCCTCGGCGTAAGATGGGGTGACTCCTCGTTACCCTGGGTGGGAGGTGTGTGTGAGTTACTTTTCTCTTTCCATTGTGTATGTTTCCCTCTGCTTGAATGTTTATGTTGTATCTTTTACAGTTTCTTTTACCCTGAGCATTTTGGAATAAAAACACTTGGATGAATTTATTGTGTCTTTATTTGCATGTTGTGTACTGCAGAAAACAGTCCTAAAGGTCATGTGTGCTGCTTCCTACAGCAGCCATAGTGGCCAAAGCTAACATCAGTCCTGAGATGAGGCTTCAGAGCCTTTCTCATGGGCATGGTGGTGAAATTCATTAAATACTTTTAATGAAGTACTGTTTTAAAGCACAATTTTGAGGCAGTTGTATGGAGTATATCTGTTTTTTGCTACTTATAATGGACTACAATCCAGATGCAAGCAAAGTACACTTGTTAAGGCTTTTCTAAAATAAATTAGAATTGAAATAATCAATAATTGATAGGGGCATTTTCCCCTGGCCCATTATGCAAGAAAAAGTGATAATATGTCCTATAAGATGCATTTGCAGTGGACAAAATGTGATAAACTGCCACAAAGGCTGCCTTAGATGCTAGAAAATAAGTTGGTCTCTAATGTTTAAATATTTAATAGTTCCTTATCTGTTTTTATTACCTTCACTAAGGAGGATATGGGTTCACCTTCGTCCATTTGTTGGTTTGTTACTCAAAAACTACTGAACAGATTTCCACAAAACTTTGCAGAAGGATGGTGCATGGCCAAGGAAAGAACCCATAAGGGTTTGCTATGGATCTGGATGAATGGGTACATCCAATAATATATATATATATATATATATATATATATATATATATATATATATATATATATATATATATATATATATATATATATATATATATCTTATTAATTAAAGTTAAACATTCATTCATTTTCTGTAACCGCTTATCCTGTGTAGGGTCATGTGGGGCTGGAGCCTATCCCAGCTGACTTTGGGGCAGGAGGCAGGGTTCACCCTGGACAAGTCACCAGTTCATCACAGGGCAAGTTAAAATTATTTTGAATAATGTTCAATTGTTTTGTAATTACACAAAAACAACTGAACTGATTTCCACCTGACTTTGCGGAGGTATGATTGGTCCATCAGGGAAGTTAAACAGATGTGTAGGATTGTTTGTCAGAGGAAAGTGCTCTAGTGTAGACAGAGGCGATCCTAGACTCTGGGGGGCCCAGGGAAAGATCTTCATTATGCCCCCCTCTGTCTTATGGTAGCTGGGAGGGCCCCTCTTGGTGTTGGGTGTTGGTGGTGCACTGCCTTCATCTGACGTTAAAGGGGTTTTGGTGAGCACTGTATTTACATCACAAGCTAGAACCTTAATGAAAGCATATGGAATAATACAAAAACCACGCGGGCATTACTTCTGCATAATGACACAGTTTTTTATAGCTGTGTACTTTTACTGCAGTAGAATTTGAATGCAGGACTTCTAAATACTTGTAGCACTGCCAGATCCCCCAAATCCTCCCAGCATCCACAAGTCCGTCCACACCAGGCTTCAACGGGGACTCTCCCTCTCCTCCCTCCTCTCCTCCTCCTCCTCCTCCTCGGCACAGACGCGCCCTCCCCCTCAGCGGAGCGGATGAGCGCACCGTGGATGCTCCCACACCGGAGTAGAGAGCCGCGCCGCAGACAGGAGGGAAACACTTTGACCAGCACCGAGGAGCGAAACTGTGTTGTCTGCATTTTCTTCTGTGACCAGTCGGGAAATCCGACACCAGCCTTGAAACTTGTGAGGTGAAAGAGGACGACTTGTCGGGTCAGCATGGCATCCCTCATGAACTCTGTGTGCTTCTTGTTGTTGCCTGTTGCTCTGCTGCTGAGTAAGTACCCCAAACACCTGAGGGAAGCTGTTCTAATGCCTGTTTCTGACCGATGCACAACTTTCACTGCAGTACTGAGATTCTCTGGAGTAGTTTTGGCCGCGAGTCATTGTGTGTTTAGGCAGATCTGGACTCCTGTAGCGCTTTTAAACGACTGGTCCATGCATTTAGACACACGGCTGCTGCATCTCTGCACGGTAAGTTTGAGGGTTCCGTAGCTTCTCACGTTAATCTGCAGCATCCATAGGAACGCGTGCCGCTGCTGCAGGAGCGATCCTCTCAGGGAGAGATGGGGGGGCGGGGGGGCAACAAAAACAGCCTAAAGGTTGCAGCAGGCTGAGTCCCTGAGGGAGAGTATCTGGTCCCAAAGTTGGATACAGGAGCATTACGCAAACTGCAGCCGTGGTTTTCGTTGAGTGTGATGTGGTTGCATCTCCTCAGCCTTCCATGCCTCATAGCTCAGTCATGACAGGGTTAGTGCAGGGATGGTAGATTCATTCATGGTAAACAGGCTGATGATGGGAACGTTGTCAAGCTATAGGATTTCCTCTTCTGGTCCCTTTTCAAGTTAGCTGGATTCAATAAAATAATTAACCCTCTGGGGTCTGAGGGCATTTTCTCCATTTTACATGTCTTATTAAATTATTATTATTATTATAGGTGCTTGCACGAAACGTAATGCCCAAGTTTTTATACATACTAGAGCAATGTGTAAAGAGATCATCTGACCCTTAAAAGTTTAATTCTGATTTTTGATAGTACTTCAAATCTCTTGTGAAACACACCGTTACTCGTGTGGACGCGTCGTTTTTGGTGGTTGACGTGGGTTTACCAAAGCTGTAGGCACAGAAGCTGTGGAATATTTGAATAAAATAGTAGATACATTTATAATAAATGTCCAAAATTACATTTTGTTCTTTTTCTTTTCAGAAGAAGGGCTGTCTGCCACTCCACTTTGACCTAAAAGTGGACTTAATAATGACGTCATACTACATATAAAGCTTCATGGTATGTGTGTAAATGATAACTGTGCACAAATCAAATCGTTTTTATATATAAACATCTGACAGGAAAAAAAACACGGGCACAATGAAGAAGAAAGAAGTGAATATTTCCATTACCACGTGTTTAAAACTACAATATCCACATCTGATAGTATGGAAAGTATTTAAAAAAAAAACATATATCCAATCGGATTTTCATTCCAAGGCAGCACAGATAATGCTAGGGCTAACTACTGCACACTGTCACCCCAGATATCCTTGGCTTTATTCCCTAGCCTAGATCAAGCTAAAAAGAAAATACATTTCCCATGATGCAACTTTCATTAGATTCTCCTCTGGTAATTCCTCAATCATCCTGCCCATCCTTTGTAACAAAGACTTACCTATTAAAAATCTATAGTCTCTAACCTCACACTGAGGTAATCACAAGTACATCACAATGACATCATTGGGGTATTTTTTCCAGTCATGGACACCTCCCAAAACATTACAAAGTCAGGAATATGATGAATTTGATGTCTCAAACCGTAGACTGGCCCTTTAAATAAACAAGAATACTGATTTACACCAGCATTAAAATATGAAGCTACAATCAATTAACTTTAAACTGCAGTGTATGTGAATGAAAAATCATCATTATCATCTTGATGGTGATTGATCTTCATCCCAGGCTGCTGAGCGGAGAAGATGAGCGGGTGTATGGGGGACTCGTGGGAGTGTGACACTGTTGCGGTATAGAAAAATAATAATCATAAAAGTCCCAGCGATGGAGATAAATGATGAATGAATCACATCTGTCCCTCTGCTCTGCTCGGCAGAGTCTCTGGAGACCAGGAAACGCTCCTGCTGCTGCTGCTGCTGTCTGTCATCTCCCCCATTCACTCACTCTGTCCCTCAACGCGTCGTGTTACGAAACACAGGGAAGGAAAAGGCTCGTTAGGTATTGATAGGGGCTGATATTTTTCACTCAGACATCAGTTAGAAATCCTTAGAATGTACTATCTGAAGATTAAAAAACCTATTAGTAAGAAAATCATCCCTCAATGCTTCACATACACTGAAACAGACACTTGAAAGTGGCTAAAATAAAAAAAACGTCTATAATTAAGCTTTTTTTCTTATCTACTGATACAGAATTTATAATTACATTTTATCACTGTGGACCTTTATGACACAGAACTGCTATATGTCATACAGCAGTGTAGAAAGTATTTCCAATGTATCCTGCAGGTCTGGATTTAACAGCCTGTGAGAGAAGACATTGTTTTCCTAAAGGTTTCTTAAAGGATAAAGAAAGGGCTTCGATGCAGAATCGTAAGAATTTAATCTGATCAGTTTATGCACAAATTCAAAAAGCGCATCCGTCACATAAAGGATTGGAGTGGCAGCAGTGCTGGATCTCATCGTGTTTCAGGTCGAGTGCTCGCCTTCAGCTAGTATCATGAGGTGTTGTGGTTATGTGGAGAAAGAAGGAAGCGACATATTTATTAGGCCATAAACAAAAAGCTGTAAACAATATGGCTTTTGTCACAAAAAACATAGTCGAAGTAAAAAAGAACTAGAAGAGTAGAAAAACTCAGGTGTAAACAATAAAACTTAAAAAAGAAATGTTGAGTATGCCTGATGCTTGGTGAATATCCTGACACTAATATTACCAGTACTAAGCGCTAATAGCAGTATCATTGAGTTTCATAGGTTCACATGCTCTGTGTATCAGTACCTGTAGTAGTAGTAGTAGAATCAGGTAGTAGAATCAATCAGAGGTGATATACAAGGACAAAATAGCTCGTTAGTAGCCAGACTGAGAAGCAGTAGTACTAAATGGTACTTTACTTTCTATTAAATACTAATTTAGAAGTATTTACAGCAATAATAATAGGAATGCCAGTAGTATTAGTAGTAAATCCTGTAATAGTACTATTAGCATTAGTAGTGGCAGTAGTTCTATACAGTTTCCTGTCAAGGGTCTGTTCAGTTATGTCAGCATCTTAAGAAGTTGGCAAACATGTAGATATATAATTTGTATGGATGAAGTTAAAAATGTGAACATTACAGTGAGAAAAAAACCTGCTATGGTACGCTTTCCTCCAGACATTTTGGGGCAAAGTTCAAATGAGGCAGTTTGTTGGGGGTCCTGTTGCTCTGGGCCTCCCTGACTGTATGCGTATATCTGTTAACTTCCATATCACCATAAATTCACTACATTTTGATGTAAAATGATTTTTACTTGCAGGATAAAACACAATTTGAAGAGCAGATTTTTAGACAATCAGATTTCCATGCAGGGGACGGATCCCCTTTAATGTTTGTAGCAAGTGCATTTGTCCTCCCGGTCCGCCGTGGTGAGGAGAGAGATGAGCCTTAAGGCAAGGCTCTGAATTTACCAGTCAATCTATGTTCCAACCCTCACCTGTGGTCATGAGCTCTGGGTAGTGATCGAAAGAATGAGATCACGAATACAAGCGGCAGACATTAAGAGCTTGGACATCCGGAGGGAGCTTGCAGTAGAGCCCTGCTCCTTCGTGTCAAAAAGAACCAGTAGTGGTGGCTCGGGCATCTGATTACGATGCCTCCAGGGCACCTCCCTTTGGAGGTTTTCCAGGCACATTCAACTGGGAGGAGACCCCGGGGTAGACCCAGAACTCACTGGAAGGATTACAATACTCACCTGGCCTGAGAACGCCTCGGGATCCCCCAAGGTGGAACTGTAGAATGTTACCAGTGAGAGGGACGTTTGGAGGACCCAGTCCTGTGCCAGTGCAACCTGACCCTGCATAAGTGGAAAAAAATGAAAATGGATGGAATCATGGAAGTTAGCAGTGGATGTCCTCCTCTCCAATTGTATATCTGTTTGTCTCTTCTGTCTCTGCTCAAAAAGCTGCAGGCATCAGGGCCAGAGACACAGACAGTTCTCCCATGGGTGCAGGTCTCTGCTCTGCATCATCAGTGCCCCAATGATCACCTTAGAAGCAGTCCATAGGCTAAAAGGAGATCATATTTGGCCTTTAATTGTTCTCTGTCTAAGAGGGTCTGCTGCAGTGTTTTTCCTTTCCTTTCCAATGGATTCCTCATTAAAGCAGCTCTAAAAGTCTCATGGAACACTGCCTGTACCTCCCCTCCTCCCCCCTTTCCTCCCCATCCAATGCACAAAGATGGCAGTGTCTACTGAACACACACCTCAAACACACACAGCTGTGTCCACCACACTGCACACTCTCTCTTTCCTCGTCTCACTTCCCCTTTTACTTCCTCCACCCCTCTTCTTTCCTCCCTCACTACTAGCAACCCCGTTTCCTCATTTCTATTCCTATTTCTCTGCAGTCATTCGTTTTTATCTCGATGCCATCGCTCCTCTTCCTCTTCATTTCCAACTTGCTCCATCGCTCTTCTTCTCCTCCTTTCATCATCTAGTCTCACTCTTTTTTTTTTGCATCATCAGGGATTCATGACAGTTGATGAATCTGATCCTACAGGCCTCTTTATTTCCAGGATTTCTGTTTTTTCAACTGAAGGATCTTAGTAGATCTCATGGGGTAGGATTAGGTTTGATGAACACGTGATCTCATGAGATCACAAGTGAGGAAACATCTCAGCTAAGATTACTTGGATGGATGGATGGATGGATGGATGGATTGTTGAGACACTTGAAACATTCTGGTAAATATTTACTCCTCCTCTCATTCATTTCGTTGTATGGAAGAATTTAAGATTGAGCACAATGAAAAATAATGAACTGTTTCTGAAACCCTTTTGATCATTGAGATGTACACTGCATGTCCTGATTTTACAAAACGAAGCAGGTAGCAGCTGCACATGTCATCTCCTCTTTACACCAGCTCAGCGGATCAATAATAAGCTGAACATGAGTGCACTGAGTCACCATGTGTCACTGACCAGATCAGTGGTTCATTGCATTGAGCTGCACAGTGTTCAGCTTCAGTACTGAGACTGCAGTATGTCCATATGCAAGTCACATTACAGAACATGTAACGTCGAATAATGTAAATTAATTAGCATTCTCATTTTCCATAAGGAAAAAAGTCCACAAGAAAAGTTGTGCATCTTTTAAGAAGAAGAAACATCCACCTGTGACTGCTGGTGTCAGAATCACATGCATGAAACTCAAAGTGGAAAACCAACTGTGTGTGTGTGTGTGTGTGTGTGTGTGTGTGTGTGTGTGTGTGTGTGTGTGTGTGTGTGGAGGCCAGCTGGCGATGTGGAAACAGCTCTAACGTTGTCATTTAAACTGTTGAGTCACCGAGGGACTGCTGGACAGTCAGACTACACTACTTTTTAATTTCTCTATTAATTGTTAGACATCTGGTCAGGAAACGGGCGACTTTGGCACAATTTAATTTGTACAATTTAACCAATGTAGTGAAGCCGTAATTGGAGCTCTGCTCACTGGGGACCGAGCACCACTGTCAGCTCAGATGGGACATACAGTATGTTTATTCCTGATTTAAAGCCACAGAAAGACCAATAATGAAATAACTCTGCATAATGAGCTATTAACTTTATACTTTATGAATTTAGTAGGAACCCAAGACAAAATTTCAGACTTTCAAAACAACCCAGAATGCAGATACTGAATAATTCTGATAAAACCCAGGAAACATTCAATGACAACATTTTTTAAGTTCAATTCTAGCATTTTTAAAACATATAATTTTTCTACGTTATCTACAATAAAAACTACACAACACACACAATTACTTCAGATCTTAAACTACTTAATATCTGGAGAGAGAGCTCTGTTGAAGTTGAAGCAACAAGTGCCTCTGTTGGGCCTCATGTTACATTTTCATTTTGTGAGTGAGTACCTAGGTGTGCAGAGATTGCATGTTCTCATTAATCTCGTCTAGCGGTACATTTACATGCGTGTGAGCTTCTGCAACAACCTCAGATGGGATGTGGGCTAACGCTTTTAGCCTAAAGGCTACAGTGAAGATGTCAGCTCAAACAAGCTGTAAATAACGAACTTAACGTCTTTTCAAATCATTTTGGGATCCCAGGACTCAGATTACACTGTACAAGCTGTATGGAGCCATTGTTTGTTTCTTTTTAGTGTTTTGTTTATGTTTTAAAGTGAATCCCCATCTTCTTCATTTGTTTAAGGAATGCTGCAACATGTGAAGCTCCAGAAATGTTTTTTTTTTTTTACAAAGAATCTTCACCTGACTTTCCATCAGGATGGTGCAGAGTAGATAATGGCTGTGTTATAAGAGATTGTCTCTATGCCATAAACATTCTGATTAAAATCCAAAAATTGTATTTTTTGGCCACATGGGCCAGCAGAAGCAAATTGTGAAGGTAACACATATCACCACATCTATAATTGATACAGCAAAATTGTTCGCAATTGTTTCTTATTTACACATCCATCAATTATGGACCAAACTTGTCATTTATATGGGGTCATTGTTCTGTCCTCCTAATGGATGTAGGTTTAATATTCACTGTATTTGGTCCATACCAAGAGAAATATCTGTCCCTTTAGCTGCTAAATGATCCTCACGTTCCTCAGTTTGAGTCTTTTCTGCTGTAAACAGCTGCTTATTGTGTCCTGAAAATTATGCCTTGAGGGCAGTGAGAGTGAATCAAAACTTCTTCTCATCCTCACTTCACCTCTCCTCGTATCAGAAGATGAATTAAATTAGACTGATTATAACAGAGGACTGGGACTCCTTCATACAGTATACAGTATGTGTTTGTGTGTGTGATACAGTGTTTTTAAACTTTATTTGTGTGTGTGTGTGTGTGTGTGTATATGCATATTCATGCTCTGTGTAGTTAGGGGGTAAGAGGATCAGAGTCAGGCTCTGCTGGTGCTTCGTTAGAGGAAGCCTGACACACAAACACACACCTATGCCTACACACACACACACACAATCACACGCACACACACACGACTGGTTAAACCAGGGGTGTCAAACATACGGCCCGCGGGCCAAAACCGGCCTGCCAGAGGGTCCAATCCAGCCCGCGGGATGACTTTGCAAAGTGTTAAAATTACAGAGAAGACATTAACTGCAAATTTTGTGGATGAATTCTAAAAAATCTGCAGTTTTGAACCTCGGTTCTCAATGTTTTGTGGCCAAATTTTCATAAAAAATTACATAATAAAACAAGTCATATAAAAGCAATTATATATTCAAAAATAAGTAAATAAATAATAAATAATAAATAAAAATGCATATCTTTAATCACATATTTTAGGTCGACAACAGCACATATTTCACTATTTTTTTACCCCGAAAATAATAAGTCGGCAGTTTTGGAGCCCACTGTAGTTCTGTGAAAATGAATACTTGCTGTGGAAATATTTAAAGACATTGAACATTGTGCAATATGATGTCAGTCAGCAGCTTCAGTACAAAAGAGTTTGGTTTGGTGGAACCCTATTGTTCATGCACTGTCACAACTTTTATGTATTTTTGATGTATAAATTTGATACATTTACAAGGCAGGGGGATAACTTAACCTTCTTCCTTAATAGTTCCCACTTTAGTTTGTATGGTGTGGTGTGTCAGTTTAGGAGGTCAGGATTACTACACAGATGTGGAAATGAATGTAAATTTAAAATAATTTCTAGATCTTGACAAGTTGTTTTGATCATAAAGTAAAATACTATATTGTTCAGTTCTAGATACCTGTGACTAAATGTTTTGTGCCTTTGTGGATACACTGTGATCTGTAAGCTGTAATGCACATGTGTAAATGATAAACTGAGGCATAATATTGTTGAAATTGCACTTATTTTTCTTATGAAATTTCAGGTTGTTCATAATGTTTTGTAAAAAGATAGTTCATTAAATGTGAACATTTTCAGAATGTACATGTACTTTTTTGCACTAAAACAAAGGGAAAAATTTGGAGTTGTCGTTATTTATAGGTTATTATGCTATGATTTTACTGGTCCGGCCCACTTGAGATCAAATTGGGCTGTATGTGGCCCCTGAACTAAAATGAGTTTGACACCCCTGGTTTAAACTGTCTTTATCCCAACCTTTCTTTGTGCTACATGTGTGTAACTGTCACCCTTTTCCTATACAAACACACATATACATCAACTCTCCCTTGAGGAGATCAGCCCCCACCCCCCCAACATGCACACACACTCTTCACCTTGCACTGTGTACAGAGAGCATAGAGGAAGGTTGTTGGCGATGAGGAGAGTCCTATGAGTTCAAGGTCAGTGGTGCTCATGCACACACATTTCTGTAGGGAAGGAGAGCAGAGAGTGTGAGCTTCATGAAGTTCTTTCAGAGCCTGAAAGAGGCCAGAGAAATAGATAAAACTGAAGAAAAACAAACTTAAACGTACATTACATGAACAAATTACAAGAGAGGAGTATGAGTTATTGACGAGAGTGAGAGTGGCAGAGGGCAAGTGTATAGAGCAGATGGAGAGAAAAAGATGGAGAAAGATGTAGAGAAAGATGAGGAGAGAGTAATAGACACAGCGAGACATCAGGACCTGTATTTATCAAGCTTGTCAGAAAAACGCCAACCATCATGGATCACTGACCATCGCCTCCGGGCAATTCAATTTAATAAGATCTGAAGCCAACAAAAGAGATCCTGCAGAGGCTCCTCCAACTCTGAAATCTTTGAATAAAACCCACCAGGGGAGAAACAGAAGGACAGAAATGGAAAGAGAGAGAGGGAGCAGAGAAAACGAGCAGAGGTGGAAATATGTTTCCCACACAGGTTTCAGGGAAAATGTCTTTGGGTACATTAGCAGAGCAAACCGAGACAAGGGGGCGTGTAGCAGCTGATGTAATCAGGCATCCCTCTAAAATGTGATAAAGCTTGTTAGTGTAATTAATGGGCAGATCATGTAGCATCTTTAGATGGGTAATGTTGTCATCTTATCTCTGATGGGCAGAGCATTACTTAACGACACTACTGTCTTATGAATCCACTTTGTGCACAGTAAATGTTATACTGGTGTGGTTTCAAAATGGCATCATTGGATGTTTTTGTTCACTTTGGGACAACAGATCCAGCTCTAATCACAGGAATGACATGTTATCACCTATGAACAATTCATGATGGCTAAACTGTTGCTAAATGTTTGCATTTACAGCCATCAAACTTGACATAGAGCGACATAGGAATTCATAAGGAGAAATGTGTCCGGCTGTCTGACAAATGTGAGCTTATGCTCCACTCTTGTTGCTCAGTTTTAGTCTCTACCGGAGACTAAAGTGAAATATGAAGCTCGCCAGCTGCTACAAGCTCCACTATGTTCACCATCTAGCTGCTTAACATTGTCTGACTCCTGTTTGGTTCATTAAAAACACGTTACAGTTGAAGAAGAAGTTAATAAATGAACCAAAACAATGAAGTTTAAGGTTGTAAAACCAAAATAATGCGACCAAAGACACGACATGTAGTTGATAATACTGTGTGAATTTATTACTGCAAGCAACACCTTTCATATTACTGTCTATCACTTCACCCATTACCAGACTGACTTTGCTGTGATCCTAAAGGATTTAGAACGTGAGACCATTGGACTGTGAGGTTTGACTTGACTCATTTCATTACTTGATTTTAATCTTATTACCTGCACTTTTTAATGTGATTCCATTGTGTATTTTTTATTGCTGTCTGTACCCATATTTAATGTATTTTTACTCTGGGTTGTGATGTAAACCAGGTCACCCTTGTGAAAGAGATCCTTCATCTCAATGGGTTAATTTTAATAATAATTCTAAACAAATATTCAATGAGGTGTATTACTTATCTCATAACAAACAAACAAATATTCACAAACAAAACAAATGAAAGTACAATGGACAAATAAATAAACTTGAAACTTGAACAGGTGACTCAGTAGAGTGCATACCTGCACCAAGGCCCAACAGTCCCTTTTAATTCAATCAAACCGTATAAAGAAAATCAAACTCGTAGCCTTGTATCCATAATTTACAGGGCAGACTATCCCCTTTGAAAACATACTTAAATCTGGTGGATCCGGATTTTTATTTGGACCCATTCAACGTTGCACATACTCATAGATACAGTACGAACCACCTGAATAAGCCATATTGGAATCTGCACCAAAATGTTATTGGCTCTATTCTGGCCTGGGACCCATGCTCCTAACAAGTTTAATGAAAATGCGTTCAGTAGTTTTTGTGTAATCCAGCTGACAAACCAACAAACGAACGGACAACTAACCTGCTTGCTGGAGGTAATAAGATGTTTGATTGTATCCCTGAATCCCCAAGCTGCCAGTCTTCATGCTAAGCTAGGCTAATTGCTCCCTGGTACTGGCTGTATACTTACAAAGAGGGATTCATGTCAACCTTCTGATCTCACTCTTAGAGAGAAAGCAGACATTATCTAATCCCAAAACAATGAACTATTAAGATAATTTATGTTACTGACTTGGATTCAGCGAGTGTGTAACTGCACCCCACTGCGTAGTTTAGTTTATTTCAAGTATTCTTTTGTGTGTTTGTTTGCTTCCTGCAACAGATGAGGAAGCTGTTTGAATAAATGTTCCAAACCTGTGAGGATATGAAGTGACACAAGCATTAAAAAAAGATGTGTGTGCATCTGCCCCCATGTACCGATGTGTGTTTGGTTGTGTGCCTGCATGCATGAATGCCTGCGTGTCCGTGGGATGGAGAGGAAAATGAAGAGGACAGAGTCCAGGTTTGTGACTGCAGGGTGGAGGGCTTTGAGGCTCAGAGAAGAAGAAGAAAGAACACAATCAACCAGAGTCCTTCAGAAACCAGACAGTGGAGCTAAAACAGACACAGTAAGAGAAAAGAGAAAAACAAGCCGTCAGGAAAACCAAACTAAAGCCTTTAAAGAAGACTTAGGAAGATACATTCATCTGTCTGCATGGGTCGTCCACAACCGAGGCAAACTGCACAGACTTCTGAACATCTAAATGTTGAAGATGAGAGCAACATGTGACCTTTACAGAACATAGACTCAACAAGCGGTGAGGCTTTGGGACACTTTTCTTTTTCTTTGTATTTCATAACAAACATGTTATGAAAATAAAGTATGAACATGAAATCCAGACCAGTAAGGGTTCAAAAGACGAGTATGATCCTTGACAGGATTTTATTTTTCTGAATATATGGTACATCCTTATGTATTTAAAAGCACTACAATATGCTCTGGTCCAAACTCTGTAGTTTCTTACATCTGGTTGTTGCTCAGTAGCATCTTCTGAAATACTCATTAAGTCTCTGACATCATCATTCTGTACTTCCTATCGGTCAAACTCATTTGTAAAGTAAGAATCACTTCATTGATATGTTTGCGTAACACATTTATACAAGAAATTCATTTGCATCCTGGAGAAAAAACACACAATAAAGGAGGAAGCAAAATGATCCATCCCCATTATATATTATTTATCAGCTTTTTACAATAACCAAGTCACACAAGAACAGATTAAATAGCTGAATGCACCACATTTTTTTCACATTCAACACAAAATGCTGCTTTTGTTGAACTGCAGTCTCAAAATTTTTCAAGTCCTGAATATCATCATTTTTAAATCTGATGTGCCAACCTTCATAGATTTACTTCAGCAGTAGAATCCCAAAGATTTTTTCTGTTAATGCCTAAGAGCTCCACGTCTGAACTACACCACTACTGACCCAAAAAGCACAAGAAAAGTGGGCTCCAGTAGCTCAGAACCATCTAGATCAGACACAGAAGTTTTTGGATGCTGTTCTGTGGAGCAATTAAACCAAACAGTAACTTTTGGGGCCTATGGATCAGCCGTATGTCTGGAGGAGGAAGAATGAAGCTGATGCTGAAAAGAACAGCCTACCTACAGTGAAGCATGGCGGTGGATCGGTGATGCTCTGAGGCTGCTTTGCTTCCTCAGACACTGGAAACCTGCAGCGTGTTGAGGGTCAGATGGATTCCATCAAGCATCAAGAAATCCTAACGTCTCGCCATCTGTGAGGAAGCTGAAGCTTAGGCGTCATTGCACGTTTCAAAAGGACAATGATCCCAAACAGACCTTAAAGTCCACCAAGGCCTGGTTTCAGAAGAAGCTCTGGATCATTCTAGAGCGGCCGTCACAGTCGCCTGACTTGAATCTCATAGAAAATCTCTGGTGGAATTTGAAGAAGGTGGTTGCAGCACGTAAACCCAGGAATATTCCAAAACTGGAGGCCTTTGTCCACGAGGAATGGGCTAAGATTCCTCAGGAATTCTGCTAGAAGCTGGTGTCTGGATATGCATCACATTAGCAGCAGATCATAGCAGCTAAAGGGTCTCTACAAAGTACTAGAGACACTTGTCATTAAGGGCTGGATCATTTAGAGACAGCAGTAGTCAGAAAGAGAAGCATCTAGTGTTTGTACTGATCTATTTAAATACTTCATCTGTTCTTGTGTGACGCTGTTATTGCAGACAGCTGATAAATAGTTGACTTTGTGTGTGCAATTTGGTGCATTTCTAAATAGACTGTATTTAAACATGTTGAATGGGCGTTGTCTGCCCTGTAAATTATGGATATATTATGGATGCTGTGAGTTTGACTTTGGGTTGATTGAATTAAAGCGGACTGTTGCCCTCTACTGAGCACCATTCTAGTTGATTCTGTAACATTGTCAGGAATTCAAACCAAAGCTGTGCAGATTTAATTTGAATTAGTTGCCTTTCTTGTCCTCTTCTTGCTCCCTCCTCCCTCCTCCTCCTCTTACCTTCTACTTACCTCCTCCTACATTTTCCCCCAACATGGCAGAATTCACCTGAAGCTCGTTTTATACTCTGACAGGTGATTGAGGTGTTTTGCCAATAGAGTTTGAACAGATGAGAATTGAGTGTGTCGTTTTGAAGGTCTGTGTTTTGCAGGTGAACAGCGTGTGTGTGCTCAATGATTTGCGCTTTCAGTTTTACAAAACAAACAAACAAACAAACAAACAAACGAAAAACAATGGGATGCATGAAAACATTGGGTTTGTGTTAGGGTTTAGCAGACTGGAGTTTGTTTCTGATACATGAGCTTAGACTTTTCAGAATTGTGTGCATGGTTCCAGTTTTTGTGTGTATGCAGTGAAAAAAAAGCAACAGGAGAAAAATGGAAGAAAAATAAACTAAACGAAGAATGGATCCTGAAAGACGGTGAGTGACATTAGACACACAACCTCCTCTCCAACTGCCTGGTGACTTACGTTTTGTGGAAGTCATGGCATCATCGGTTGTTTCAGTAGGATTTTCATTTTGCCCGGGTCTTTATAGCCTGGGCCAGATGTTTTCAACTATACACACACTATTTTATGTTGGTTTTAGTGTCAAACCTCTTAATTGTGCTTCTTTATAATGACATCATCACAGAACAGAAACTGATTGAAGCTCTGTACTTGTTCTACTAATACGAAATAGAAGTACTGCTCTGAATGATGTTTTTTTTTTTTTACATTGCTCCCAAGTCTGTTTGATACACCAGGGTTAGAGCTGAAAGACTGAGGCTAATGCTGTAAAAGACACCATAAGAATACATCTAAGCAACACTTAAATTTAATGGAATACACAAATAAAATTACAGCCAGATCTAATAATGCAAGCTTATGAATTTATGCATTCACACTTTTTTGCAGCATTTATCTGTCTCAGCTGTGTTGCTAGTTTTCTTGTCCATGTTTGTGATTGGTCAGATGCTGCAAACTCCGCCTCTTTTATGTGAATGGGTTGACCTATGGAGTTGCTCCCACCTCATAGCACAGACCTTACTCACCTGTCTAACAGCTCTGCCTGTTAGTTATTTGACATCACTGAAGACTTCCTGCCTCCCTCCCCATCTGCTCCTGTTGCCTTGCATTAGCAGCCTTGACAATGAAAATCTTTTTATGTATTTCTACGTTGCTGTTGTTCTCTGTCGAAACCGTCACTTTTTCTCAGCTGTAATTTCCACAAGCTTGATAAGTCTCATAAGCCCCTCCCCTTCCCACTATGTAGCAAAGATGGCGACCATTGAGGGTGAGAAGTGTCCATCGTTCCACACTCATCTTTTGGGCCATTTTGAGTATGCTATCCGGGTAGTACTCATAGTATACTACATTTTGCCATCCTTAGTAGTGTGAGCAGTGCATACACTCACAGTGGCCAGGTTGAGTATGGAAGTATGCGATTTGAGACCAGGGATCGGCATGTCAAGCAAAATTACTATTTGAAAATCGCTCGGCCCTATTTGACTACTAATCGAATATTAATCCCCCCATAGCTCATTTTTAAACTTGTGCTAAACGGGTTTGCAGCTCACGTGCATTATCATCACACCGTTTCTAAATTCTTGCGGTGATAATTTTTCTAGATGGCAAAAACCATCGCCTTCAACAAAGCTGATAGGAAGCATGTCTATAGTTATCATCTGTGAGACGACTGTTGTTAATTCTGCATCAAGCTTTACGTTGTCTGCTGACTAAACTAATCATTGATTGTTGAACTGTGGATGACCTTCTGGGTGCTTTACTCTCAAATGACTGTGCATAGTTGTGGTAGACTTATAGTCAGATAGTTTTAGTTGGTTCTGTACCTCATTTTCCTTTATTTATTTAAAAGAGTTCCACATCGGACTTTGTTACGGCTATAGCATGCTTCTGCTGTCCGCCTTGTCATCATGGTGTGTTCTTCTTCTCTTGTTAATAGAGGTTGCAAACAGCCTGTAGACGCAGGGAAAAACAAGGGAAAAACAAGGGAAAAACATTTTTCCATGACAAAATGACAATCGTGTATACTAATCGATTTTTATTAATTAATGACTATTCAAATATTCAAAAATCGATGGCCATCCTCATTTGAGACACACACAGCAAGAGTCTAAAGAAATCTGCAGCAAAGCACCACAGACACCGCTGTTTTATTCCACTGTGTATGTTTTTGAGGCTCATAGAGTGGATGAATGTCTCTGGATTCAGACCCTAAAATAAAATACACAGTTCATACTATTACTATTGTTAAATGGTGATGGTTTGGCACATAGCCTCAGTTTAAATCAACTGAGCATCAAAATTGTGTCACAGTGATGTCATCTTTTTTCATCTGATCATTAGAATCACAAACATGTTTAAATCCCTGTGTGTTTTTGAATCTGCTGCAGGTTAACACTCTGACAGCTGGAGGTGTGTGTTTCTGTGTCTCCATGGATCTCTCTACACACACACACACACAGACAGTATGTGTTTTCCTGTGTGTTTGTGTCCCCCGTGTGTTGTGTGTGTTTGGGGAGAGAGGTGCTAACAGTGATAAGTTACAGCAGCAGCTTCAGGTGCTGGAGTCAATAAAAGCTCATTAACTCAACAAGGGGGTCAGTGGCTCCGTCCACCGCAATATACCTCCCACTTTGTCTTCCTCACAGGGGAATTAGTGTGTGTGTGTGTGTGTGTGTGTGTGTGTGTGTGTGTGTGTGTGTGTGTGTGTGTGTGTGTGTGTGTGTGTGTGTGTGTGTGTGTGTGTGTGTGTGTGTGTGTGTGTGTGAGGGCGGCTGCATTTTCTGGGTGTATGCATGTGTGAACTGCTGGATCAATGGGACCACACACTTCATTTCCTCTGACTTTGGAGAGACGGGGGAGGAAGAGGCTGGAGGAAGGAAGCAAGTGAGAGAAAACAACAATAACATGATCAATAATAGCAGTGATTATCACAGGAAATGTCATAATGACATAACTAATATGTTGTTGGGACGCCGCTGGAGAAAGTTGTGAGAGGAACAGCTGGGCTCGTCCTGTGGAGTCAAAATCTCTCCTGTGAGAGATTTTACATTTAAAATACACGACATCAGTCATAGAACCCTATTAATAATCAAGTGGACTCAACAGTCCAAACAAAGATGGGTCTTAAGGTCAGGTCATTATCAAAATTATCATCCATCTCTTGACTAAGAGCAGCAATAAAAATGTCTTTAGTTTCTGCCACTTGGAGGCAGCAGAAAAAGCTTTAAACTCAACAAGTTTAAAGTTTTGATGTTAGAAATTAGGCAAATCATTCTCTACTCTTTGGGTCTGTTGCAAAGTTGAAGCTGCTGAGATGTTAAGATATTTTTAAGTGACGTAATGTTCGCTGTCATTTCCGGTTAGTGCAACGCGGCGATAACCGATCTGAGGCAACACTACACTGTTTGAATTCACGCACTACGCATGGAAGTGGACTCACATGCAGTATTTGAGTATACTAACGGAAGTGTGCGATTTGGGACACAGCAAATGTTTCTCAATGTGCAAGTCCAAATAATTTGAGGATTTTTCACCATCTGCAGACCATAATATCATCAAAAGATTCAGAAATCTGGAGAAATCTCTGCACATATGGGGCAAAGACGAAAACCAACGATGAATGAATGTGACCTTCGATCTCTCAGGTGACACTGCATTAAAAACCATCATGATTCTGTAGCCACTTTCAGACAGGCATTGCTCAACAGCGCCGAAACTGATTCCCTTCTCTGTGACCCTTCAGTGTGTTCAGACTGGACCAGACCAGGGCGTCACAACACCACCTCGGTGTGTGCGTTCACAGTGTATGCCAGCGTTCCACAACGTTAAGATGCAACAGCGAACACAAAAGCTGATATATTTTATCATCTCTCCAGTTTAGCTGTCATTTCCTCTGCTTGTTCTTCAAAGAACGGACTTCCTTGTTGCTACTGCATCGTTAAATCCCCAGGGGTTGGTCGCACACCTGAACATGCTACTACTACATCATACTTATTCTGCAAAGGCCAGGGCACTTCATTCATACAAATGCCTGCTTCTGCACTGTTACTACCTCCTGAGGCATCACAGACGTAGAACTGACGCCCCATTACGCCTTCATTGGTTCAGACAGACGTCGGGGTGGAATAAAGGTGCAACAGGCCCAGAATGAAAACGCTGTCTGAATGAGGCTTATGAATCATTTTACTATACATGGGCTCAGGGACGCTTTGGAAAACACTGTAGTAGTGAATGAGTCCTATAAATTTAAACACTCTGGATCATCAGATCTGGAATATTACCTGGATCCTGATCAGACTAAGTAAATGTGATTATTACTGGCATTTACTTATGCCAATAATAATGCTATTTTAATACGCTACGTTTCCAGTCTCTACATTGTTTTTGTTTTTTTGATTTGTCGTCCAATTAGAGACTGAATTGAAGTGAATTGAGTAACTAATGTTAAGGAATTGCCTTTATGAACTTAGGATATGCTTTGAAAGTGCTCTGTGGTTTAGAGTTATGCGATGAACCATGCTAAAGCTACTCATTTGTGATTTTTTTGGAGATAGAAGGTTTTCATCCCAGAGCAGCACCATGTGATGAGTCTCCTGATGACGACTGTGTTGCTGCTGTTTGTCTGTCTGCTGTAACGCACTGTGCTCTGCTGACTTGTGTTTGTGGTCAGGAGAAGTTGTAACCTGTGTCTCATCTGGGGATGATAGCTCCTGCCTCAGGGAGGACTTCATTAATTCATGTGAGATCTCTCCGCTTTGCTTCTGCTCCTCCATTTCTTTCACTCTCTCTGGTTTTCCAGGATTTTCTGTCTTTCTCTTCCTCGTCTTCGTTGTCTCATTTCTTCTGCTCCTTGTTGCTGTTTGTCCATGTTTCCTGTGTCTGTGGTCTAATTCCCTCCCAACTACTTCTGTCTGGCTTTATTTCTGTACACCACACAGGCTGTTTTTTACACATCAATCTTTCATTATGGCTCAGTTGTGAGCTCTGCTTAACAAGCTTTTAGGCTGAATAATGTACTGACTGGTGGCCAGAGGCCTCTGCTGTGGGACTGTGAACGACAATTGTGTGTGCGTGTGTGTGTGTGTGTGTGTGTGTGTGTGTGTGTGTGTGTGTGTGTGTGTGTGTGTGTGTGTGTGTGTGTGCGTGTGTGTGTGTGTGTGCGCGCACGTATTGTTAAATTCATTTCCATAGAGAGAAGTTGTCAATCCATTGACCCATCTGCTGCTGGCATTGCTGTGGACAGCTCTGAGTGCCTGGAAGGGAGGCTGGAGGGTTGAGTGCCTTGCCCAAGGGGACACCAGTAGGACATATGGCCAGTTTATACATTTATTTAATATACTTTCGATAAGGACTGACATTGTGTCAATTCCACATGTGGTACTTTGTCACTTGCTCATGCCTAAGGAAGGGAACGGATCACTGTTGAACCCGTACAGCCAGCTGTACCGTTTATGGTACTTTATTCTCATTGTACTAACAAAAAATGTCATTTCAGTTGCAAAAAACATGTCAACAAATGTGTTGTCTCATTGCGGTGTGTAGTCTGTCCAAAATCAAACTCAAAGCCCTGGAACCATAATTTAAAGTTAGGAGATTTGTAACATTCAAACATTTAAAGGTGCTGTAAAGCAGTGATAAAGTTGGGTTTTGACTCTATCACATCACAGGTAAACATGTTATGAACCACTTTGCACCATTTGAATGATTAAAACACTCAGCAAGTATCTAAGACAATCTGGATTTTTAATTAGGATCTGCACCAAATTACAAGCTGTCAGAGATACCAACCTGTCAAAATCGAGCAATCAGGCAAAGTCACAACAAAAACTTATCATAAATGTTCATGAGAGACAGAATCAATGACTTTAAAAAAGAACAATATCACTCTAAAAGATTTATTCATATCGAATAGAATGATTCACACAGAATAAAGGTATCCATACAAAAAGTATTAATATGGTTTGACGAAGAAGCCAACATATTTAAAACGTTTAACATATATACTGTACATTATAATAAAAAAACAAAACAAATATCAGTCAAATAATTATGCTTGATTTTGTTTTCTCTTTTTTTTTGATACTGTGTTCATCCCACAGGGGGAAATTCTTTCTCTGCATTTGACCCTCCCTGAGTACCAGTGAGCTGCCTTTACATTATGGCGCATTAAATATGCCTCTGTATCACAATTTTGAGAGAACTGAAAAAACAAACAAACAAAAAAAAAAACTAAACCCAGATCTACATCCTGATCTGGATCTGCCTAAAAATCTAATAATCTCCTCCTTGGTCCTTGGCCCATCACTCCCTAACATTTCTTTCTTTTTTTTCTTTTTTACGATACGATATACTTCATTGTCCCCGTAGGGAAATTTGTCTTGGACTCAAATGCTGCGCACATTGATGCCTCCACAGTTGTAGCAGAACAAACCACACATGAACAAGACAGAAACTACTAAACCACATCAGAACAGAAACAAACCTACAACATAATCCATACTGCACATACAAATATTGCACATCCATAGCACATGACACATAATGCACACACCCGGCAGTAAAACACCATGAAACTATTGCACAATCCCCGCAGCCTCAAGCAGAATTGTTTAAAAGTTTGACAGAGGTAGGAACAAATGAGTTTTTAAAGCGGTGGAGTTTATAGTGGGGAACTCGGTATCGTCTGCCAGAGGGTAGGAGCTCGTAGTCTGCGTAGAGGATATGTGATGGGTTGGTCAATATCCTCTGAGCTTGTCTGAGAACAGACTGCTCATATATCGACTGGAGGGGCTGGTACTCATTCCTCCCCATCACCTTCATGGCGGTGTGTACCAGACGGAACAGTGAGGTTGCCATACCATGCTGACATCCCATATCTGACTAAGCTAAGACTCTAATACAGCCTGATAAAATCAAATCATAATCCTCTGGTCCACACCATACACTCTGGGTCTGCGTAGGAAATCTAGTCTCTGTTGTAAGTGAGAGCATAAACCTTCAACATGGACCTTCCAGCTGAAGGTGTCGTCCAAGTAAACACAGAGATACTGGTACGAGGAGACCTGGCTGATACGTGTTCCATGTATGACCACAGGACCATGATCCCCCACTGATCTAGGGTCCACAACCATCTCCTTAGTTTTTTTTTTCATTTAAAATGAGATGGTTGGCGTCACACCACTGCACAAAGGTTTCTATTTCAGAGAAACAGGCTGATGGGCTTGTGTCTTTGTGCAGTTATATAGCGCCAAATCACAACAAAGGTTATATCAAGGCACTTTCCATGAAGAGCTGGTCTAGACAGTGCTCTTTATAGACTCTTTACAGACACCCAACAATCCCCAATGAGCAAGAACATGGAGACAGCGGTGAGGAAAAACTGCCTTTTAACAGGGGTGAGAGAGATAGAGAGAGAGAAAGATGGGAAGACAGATGGGGAGAGAGAGAGATGGGGAGATAGATCGGGAAGATAGATGGTGAGAGAGAGAGAGAGAGAGAGAGGAAGATAGATGGGGGAAAGAGAGAGAGATGGGGAGATGGATAGGGAAGATAGATGGTGTGAGAGAGAGAGAGAGAGAGGGAGAGGAAGATAGATGGGGGAAAGAGAGAGAGATGGGGAGGATAGGTGGAGAGAGAGGGAGTGAGGAAGAGGACACAGATATGTGCAACTACAGTAACAATAACAACACTGATAATAATAGTGATGATAACAATAGTAATGATGATAATGATGACGATGATGATGATGATGATGTCACTGGGTGTCAACTATGATCCCAGCAGTACATCCAATCACAGTCCATGGTAACTTGTGGGATGAGAAAGCACAAAGACTCTGGGGAAGAAGTCAAGTTCATTCATTCATTTCTGTAACCACTTATCCTGTGTAGGGTCGCGGGGGGACTGGAGCCTATCCCAGCTGACTTTGGGCGTGAGGCGGGGTTCATCCTGGACAGGTCACCAGTTCATCGCAGGGCCAAGAAATCAAGTTACTGTAGTAACATGAATTAATGAGGCATGAGTGTAGAGAAGGAGAGGGAGAGAGTAGGAGAGAAGTGTGCAGTGCATCATGGGAAGTCCCCCAGCAGTCTAAGCCAACAGCAGCATAACTAAGGACTAGCCTAAGCCAGACTTAATTATCAGCTTTATCAAAAAGGAAAGTTTTAAGCCTGTAGAGAGGGTGTCTGCCTCCTGGACCCAGACTGGAAGATGGTTCCACAGGAGAGGAGCCTGATACTTTCACCAAAATCGGTTATTATATTTCGAGGCGTCTTTTACACAGAAAGAGAGACAAACAAACGCAGGTGATCACAAAACAAAGTCAAAGCAGGGCATGGCCTAATCACGTTCAACCCACCAGTCCAGTGTTGCAAAGTGAGATTCTTTAAGCCTCTGAGTCAACCACAAACCAGCTGAAGCGACAAAAGGATGGTCGACCCTGGCTGGTCGAAGACATTTTGACTGTAAGAACAAGATAAACTTCACAACACCAACACAGCTGTTTGAACAACACAGTGGACAAGTAACAGATTTATGATCCAATGTTTGTTTTGAATGATTCAGGAACAGATGATCGTCTCTGTTTTCATGTGAAAAGCCACTTTGTTGTCCCATAATCTAAATGTGTGGTGACAGATGAAGTTTTATGTGTGGTGTAGTGTGTAGCACTATTTCACTGCTCTCTGATAGGCTGTTACATATTTTTGTGCATTCTAGCACACAACACCTCATAATGCTGCATGGGCACTTATGAATAAATCACACATTGTAACTGCGCACAGTTTTGACACAAACTGTGATAATTATTTTGAGAGCATGCATAAGATTTGCATAAGATCAGAGCAGAATTAGAAAAAGCCACAGACAGCAGATTATAAACAAGATAATTACCTCATGAAGGAATAAAAACAAATCCGACTAAACTGAAGCCATTCTGCTCACAAACACTTCAGTTTGTTTTTGATTCTTGACCAATGGACATCCCAGAGGTAAAGGGAGTCACAGCAGAGGAGCCAGTATTTAAAGTTCTCATTTGTATTAACAGATGTTTTACATCACCAGAAGGATTCAAGTTTATTGCTCAGCAGGTTGCAGTTAAACACCCACAGAGCTGACAGCCATCAGACAAGACAACTAAAAACAGCTTGAATGATTTGGAGAGGAAGTGTCACATTAATTTGTTTTTTTTAATTATCTGGCAGCTGGCTTTATACTGACCAAGGACAGAGAAGCAGGTTCAAACAGCCTAATAAATGCAAAGGCGGAGACATCAATGCCCCAGTGAGAGTTTATTCATTTCAATTCAAAGTGTTTTATATATATAACCTTCAAACATCATCTATATTCAGTGACATGTACTTTTCCAATAAACAGCAGACACTTTTATTTCAGTGTTTTATGAAGAAAATGTAACTGAAAAATAAATGTCTAAAACATTATTTTTTTAGTTGAACATTATTCTAATATTATAACACAAGTCAAATGTAAATTCAAATTTAATCCAATATTTTTCCATTATGCTGAGTAAATCTTAATAGAATAAGGAACCTGAATGTGATTTATTACAGAGAACAGAATAACTAATAAATATGAATCTTATATATTCGTCAGTCTGCTGACGGATGCTGTGATGATTAGGGTTAGGCATCGTTTGGGTTTTCACGATTCTGATTCTGATTCTGATTCTGCTTTTCAGTTCCAGTTCTTGACGATTCTCTGTTCCGGTTCTTTGAGGGGCCCAAAAATTCTTATTTCACAGAAGAAGAATGTATTTAAAAAAAAACTTTTATACAAGCCACTCAGTCTAAAAAATGTATCACTCATTATGAATGAGTCATTCATATATTCGTGTCACATTGTGGGATCACTGCCACTGGCTTAGTGGTAGTAAACTGGCTACTAGTGAAAAACTATATTTCAGTATTTCCATTTGACACAGTTTATAACACTTCGGTTGAGTATAGCTTGTTTGTTGTGTCGCTGTTGAGAAAAAGACATTATTATAGACGTTATTTAATTTTCATTTACCCGATTGCGATGAGGTGCTGCAGGCTGTTGGCTCAGTGTTGAGTGAGCAGGAGGCTGACTGTGTTAACTTGAGTGTGAGTGAAATTTATTCAGGACCTGATAAGTACAATCAATATTAAAATTTCTTAACAATTCCGATGGTAACGGAGTTTTGGAACCTCATTCCAATTTGGAACCGGTTCTTGATGCCCAGCTCTAGTGATGGTCCAGCACAGGATAGGTTTGACAAGATGCACATTTATTGCTGATGTTATTGGCTACCTGTAATCATCAATCAATATCTGTGACAAATCCCTCCCTAGTTGCCTGTTTTTGCAGGAAAAACAAGCATGACATACTCAGGATCCCCAGGTGCATTTCACTGAGAAAAGGCAGACAGAAAAAATGATTTAAGGTGTTTCTGCTAATTGTAAATCTTGTTTATTCCATGTTACGCCCCTGTATAAGTGTAGGGATAAGAGAAGCAAGAAATAAGTGGTTTATTCCAACTGACAAGATTGAACACAGATAGTCAGCACAAGGGACGCACTAAACAAGGGATAGGGCTGGTAAAACAAAAACACAACCCGCTAACTAAAAACCCACTGAAGTTAACAATGCTCTGGAAAACAAAAGGCCGCTATAACATCGAAACAGAGGGCCTTATTTACACGTGAACACACAAGTTAACTTTTAAGAACAATGAGAGGCACAGAAAGCGGAAGTTTAAATCACATGGTGAGGTCTGGTGACGGCTTTTATCCTCCAGCTGATGAGTCAGGGACGTTGATTGGATGACCAAGTGCAGAGAACTGGAGCTGGAGCCAATCGATGGTGGGATGCTGTGACGTCATTGATGGAGCCGAGGAGGAGGGCGGTGTTCCTGGGGACTTAAAGGGAGTGGCTGCGCGACAACAACATATCAACTTAATCATACATTTAATGGACACCTCTGGTGGCCGTAACATTGTATTTCTGAGGAAAAGTTAAATTTTCTAAATAAAATGAATAAATAAAAGCTTAAAATTCCCCCAATGTCAAAAGCCACCTTTCCAGTATATCACAGATTTGTACATAAACTCTTGTGTAAACGTACTTAACAGTTTTTGAATTACACCCTGAAAACACTCATCTGTGTCAAATCACCCTCAGGATGAGGCCGAATTCAACTAATAACCATGGAAATGAAAAGAATAAATAAATTCAGATGCTAGAAGTTCCTAAATTGAATGAGACACAACATCAGGACTTGGATGTTGTGTATAGAAGGTTTCATGAAACAAAAAAAGACACTTTTTTTGAGTTATGCTCCGGAAACCAATCGTGATGGACAGACAGACGGAAACCATTCCTTTAATCCGCCTCCACTTTGTTCGTGGCGAGGGATAAAAAATATAATATATTGAAGCAAATAGCAGTCTGCCATACTTTTCATTGGAGCTTTAAAGTCAATGTTTTGGGGGTAATTATTTTATAGAGTGTTCTTCTTATGGCTCACCGCCCTCATCTCCCGAGGCCAGATGCGTTTGCTTTATTGTCACAGAGGAGCTGATGGGAGCGAGTCTGCTGAATAAAACACTGGCACTGATGTTAAAAGCTTCCTGCCAGAATGATTAGATCCTCCACCTCCACCTCCAGTCACTGAGGTGTGTGTCTATGTGTGTGTGTGTGTGTGTGTGTGTGTGTGTGTGTGTGTGCGTACGGCGAAGTACGCATTCAGCTTTAAATGCCTGGAGGTTCCCCAATCACTTTGCACGGAAGCACGCTTCCTGAAAGGTTAACAGGCATATACCAACATTTGTTCCAAGGCCTTTTGAATCACCCAAATGTTGCTCTGAGGAGACTGAAAACCAGGAGTGTGTGTGTGTGTTGTCGCTGCTTACAATGGTGTGAATGTGTGTGTGAGAGAGAGAGAGACCTGTAGGGAAATCACCAAGCTGAATCATGGCCACACATCGCTGCCTTCTTTGTTTGGTAGGAGAGGCAGCTGAACAACTTCATCTCTGTCTCATTTTCTCCACCCTTCCATCCTCCTCTCTCCTCCCTCTGTCTCTTTTACTATTTTCTCCTTCCTCTCATACTTGTAACTTCCAGGCATGTACCTTACACATAATTTGAGTGGCTGCTTTCTCTCCCCACTGTCACTCTCTCCTCCTCTCCTCTCTCCTCCTCAAGGTGTCCCCACCCCCCACCCCCACCCCCCTCGTCACCAGCCTCACTTTCTCGCTCCGTCGTCCCAACTTTCCCCTGCAGAACTTTTTGGGTCTCCTCTCTTAATATTCTTCCCAGCTTCCTCTCGTTCTCTGTTCCTCAGATAAGTGCCTCAGTTGCTCGGCTCAGAGGACCGCTGTTGTTACATCGTCTTGTGTGACAGCGAGGTTGTACCCATCAGAGTCGGTCTCTGGAGGAATCCGCGTTACACGTGTGCTGCGGCGGTTCAAACCGAGCCTCATATATATTCATCGACGTAACTTGGCATATTTTCAAGAACTGCAGAGAGTCTAATGTGTTCCTGTCCAACTTTATTAGGCTGTTACCTGCCACTCGCTGTGATGAAAGAAGGCAGAGCAGCACTGGAGATTCAGTGGGGGGTAAACCCACCTAGGGTTTAGTTTAACGCCCAGGTTTTACTTTGGCATCTATCTCTGTTTTCAATCTTCAAGAATACTGCAAGTTCACTGTTTATATCGCAGCTGACAACAGCTAATGTGGAAGACGGAGGAAAGAACAAATGCACTCAAAACTGCTTTAATGTCTTAATCAGCGACCTGCATGGAAACACATTCCTTCCTATTACATCTCAATGAGGCTCTCTCGCTCAGACAGTAGATATCGGTGGGAGAAAAGTGATGATGAATCCAGTCATCTCTGTCTGCGTAACTGTGCAGCCAGCTTGCAGAGGTGTTTCCCTGCGTCGCATTTGATTTGTGTCCGCAAGACTTGACTTTGTTTGCACACACAAAATCATGCAATGATGGGAACACTTCCAGTATGTGTCATGTCGACCTGAGTTCAAGCTTTTTAATCATGGCCTCAGTTCTGTTCACACATTGAATATCAACACTGAGAGATTACAGTCTGAGATTCAGGTGAGGAAAAAGGCCAACCTTGTGAGCCGCTCATCGTCCTGTAACTTGTCAGACAAATAAAATGGGTGGTCAATGAAAAACATTTCCCCTTGATAGCCACCGTACGTCAGTGTGAAGTAACTACGTTAAATAACTGCTGGACATTTTGTTGCATAAGGCATAAAAAAGGTGTGAGGTCACCATTTCGCTCTGTCCGTCTCCGTCTTTAACGTGGAGCATAAATGGGCCTTTACTGACCTGCTGTGACCTCATATTCATAGCCTCTACTTTTCATTTAAGAATTATCAATTGTGTTATAGCTGCTGGTCTGAAGCTAAATCTGATCAATGAGAGGCTGTAACCTCCAAAAAGAATTAATATGTGCACAATAAAAATTATATTTAAATTTCTCAAAAAATTAGACTGAATCTATTTTACACCATTAAACATTACATACTATATATTTCCATTAAAAACAAATCTAAATAATTTGTTAATGATGACTAAGTAAAGATCATAGTTAATTAACAATGTGTGCAACACTGTGTGTCTATTGTGTGGTAAGATGGATTAATACACTTGTCCAAGCTATACCAGAAATGTGTATTTAATCAGCCAGATATGAGCGCCTTCAGTATTTTAAACACGTTTTGAGAATGAATACTTTCCACTGGTCACCTCATTGGTTGGATCTGCTGATGGAGACACACTTCCATGCTACCAGTATTGGCCGGTTTCATTTCAGGCTCTCTGATCTGTCCAAATGTCAAAGCTATGGCGCTGGCCTGCCTGGGCTTCAACCCACCTCCACCACAGCCTCCATGTTTGTTTGTCAGTGGGAAGGTTCGGCAATCACTGTAATTGGCCATACATGAGCACCTTAAAGCCAGACAAAGCCGTATTAAGCAGCCTTTACTCTGTAAGTCCCAACACCAAATTGGGATATCATCCACCAATAGTTAGTAGGACGTATAATAAAGGATGTTGCTGTTGTTAGTGAGTGAATAACAGCATATGAATGAAAGAAATAAAACAAGAAAAAGCTCTTTTCTCCCACCTCTTCCTCCAGCGGTCCACACTTATTGATCCGAGTGCCAAAGATATACTAACCTGTGGAGACACAGTTAACCCATTAGCAACACACAATCTCTGAGTGCTGCAGACAGTAAGAGGAGTCCACTGCACCAGTGGACTCCTCTTACTGTTGACCGGCACGCTGAGAGCATCTTGTTCTTTGGAGCAGAGAGAATGAACGCAGACTCGGAGCAGCAGATTTGTTTGGTGAAGTGAGAGAAGTACGGAGAGAGTTTGGAGGGTGTTGCAGTATAACGCAGCACAGTGCAGTGTTAATGGCTCAGAGACCAGGAGCGCTGCATTTATAAATACAGACATTTCAACTTTTCTTTGTGAAACAGTCCAAAAATCCTTGTCTGTGATGTCATCAAGAGACTCAGTGAAGCTGCTCCATTGAAAATTACTTAGTATGGAGGATTTATTTGAACACAAGGAATGAATATTCAGGTTTGTAGATGGGTAGATGGGTGAAGAGATGGAGAAACACACTGGGTACGTGTTTTCATTTTTCCCACCTAGCATTTAGTTAGCATGGATAGCTCAATTTTCCTCCATCAGTAGCGTATTTGTTTATTTTAATATGTGATATGGAACCAGGGGTTTTTATTTGTTGTACTTGTGATCCAATTCAGCCACATTCATTCTAGTATTTTGAAACTGCATTCTGAGAAATCCACAGAACATCACAACCCATCAATATATTAACTTTAAATCAAACAGGTTCATTACAAGTGTAGAAATGAGAGAAATTATAAACATTACAACAAGACTATGTATCAACAGTTCAGCCCTTTATTGTGTTCAAAGAATCCACTTTATAACATGTTTCATAAAACACATATGATACAATAGTTTGTTGTTGTGTTGTTGCTTTCTGTGTTAACCAGTGTCATGTATAAGTTATCAATAAGTATTATAATAATCACAGTTTAAAGTTACAACTTTTCAACTTGAGCAGTGTTATTGATCACACCACCAGATCAGACTGTTGGAACTATGTGAGTCCATCACTAGACTGTATTTAACAGGATGAAATATGTGCGTATGACTACTTACACATGCAGACATGAGACGGAGTTCATCTCACTGAACCAAGTTCCTTCACCCATCCACAAATGAACTGATTGTAGGCTGACACACATTTGACAGAATTGAAATCATCCCACATATACACATTTTACTGAATGACTAAGTTCTGCACCACAAGTATATTGTGACAAATGATTTTAGCCCATGTCCTGATATCAGCTGACCAGTCACTTTTCTTTGTTTTGTATGGATCGATGACAGCGAAGTCGATTGTCTGCTAGATATCTACTCATTATGACTGCGTCCAATTCATCCACATAAATGTACTTTCTCAGTTTTGCTTTTTTCGGGAACTACTGTGTGTTTATGAGGCATAACTTGAGCAAATATTATATGACCATAATCTGTGTGTCTGTTGGTTAGACACAGTCCCAAATGCAATCCCAGTGATGACAGCCGCTTGTAAACAACATTGGACCCATGATGAAGCCTAAATAGTTTACTTGTTCATCTCTAGTGCAAACTCTCAGTGGTGAATAGAATAATTCATTAATTGATTATGACAGGCAGCTATTGCAAAATGTGTTCTACATATTATGGCAGAGTGAGTTAGAGGAGCTCCTTGGTTTAGGAGGCAGACAATTCCTTCAGTCTCCTGAGAAATCTGGGAATAACACCTATTTTACACAGCGAGCACCAAACAGTGTAAAAAATTTTTTAAAAAAGAAGACGAGCCCTGGACTGTGAATATATCATAAGATGGCACATACAGAGCTGGTGATAGTGGAGGTTAGCATTTATTAGCTACTTATTACTGGAAACCAATATGAGCACAATTAGCACTATTGGAAGGTTTTAACAAAATACACATCAGCCATTTTTAAATATTTTATTAGAGCTTTATGCAGTAATCATTATGTAATATTAATTGTAAGCTATTTGTTTATCCCAGTTCAGTGAGCAGGCGATTTATTTGTTAGCTCTCTGAGTATATTACTTAGTGCATGCCTGGTATTGAGGCTAACCATGGCATGTTGTAACCATAGCAACATTTATTACCGACCTGGGATAGTAAGTGGCATTTTTGTAATTTCTGTCTTTTTCTTTAACCCGGAATTATTTTGTATTTCGGTGGTTTGACACAGGAAAAATGCCCTAATTGTCATGCTAATATCATATTACAACATCATATTACTGCTGCTGGTCCAGTGCTCCTCTGGTGCAAAAACGATCTGCATCAGCACTTCGTGTTTGCCCTGAGAGTAGATTAGGTTGTCACTGTGGCTAATTAGCATGCGTAAAGGATTTAACTGTCCCATGAGGAGACTGAGGAGAGAAAGCCACATTTCTCTGCAGAGTGAACAAAGCCTGTGTGTTCTCGCTGCTCCTGGAATAAACTCCAGCTGTGACCTGAAATGTGTGGTGTGTCAATGAATATTCATTCACCAGGAGTCACCAGCGAGGAAGGGCCAAAACTGTTTCCACTATGTTCTTGTTTTGTCCTTCCTCCTGATACAGAGGAGTGTTTAGGAGAAGAGGATTAATATGAGGGATAAAAGACGAGTTTTTATTTCACATACTCCTTTATAAGTACCTGACCTGTAATGAACCAAAAGGGAGAGTTACAAAATACTGCTACAAGTGCCAATTTGACCAATTTATATCAAACTGGGGAACACACACGCTCCCACACACACTAAGAACTCCCTGCTTTTAAAGCCAATTTATTCACTGATCACAAGCCGTGTCTGACTTAAAAGTGCTGCATAATCTCTGAGACTCATTTTATTTCATCTCTGCTTTAGAGGGAAAGCTGTGCAATTCCGCCTAGTTAGTCTTAAACATGCCGCTCCTGCCAGCTTTCTATTGGCCTAAACATATCAAGATCAGAGCTGGATCAGTCTGCAGTGCAACAACGGCTACAGAGCTCTGCTCACGTCTTGTTGGCAAATATGCAAAACAGCATTGGCAAAAAGTGACTAATTCTGCCTGCTATTTTTATTCTAAATCAAAAGAGGAAAAGTAAGATGATGGTCCCAGTTACTGCTGTATGTGTGTAAACATCAAGTAATAGCTAATTGACTTTTATTATGGACTCCTATAGTGCATCCAGGAGAACCTCATGAGGATAAGGTTTACTCATAAATCAGTCAAGAAGAAGACTTCATGCACATTCATGGTTCACTTAAGTAACTGAGCCACAGTAGCAGATATATGAGGTTGTACTAAGGCACAACAGTGCTTTGTGGTAAATACATACACCAGCATAGTAACATGTACAGTCAGGCCTGTCTATAAAGACCACTGAAGAAAAGTGGCCACATTGGACAGGTGGTCCTCTTATAGAGAAAATAGACTGTTTTCACAACAAAACAGAGACCAAACAGTTTATAGTACTGAACTTTAATGGTTACACTCCCTGAAACATAAACAAAGAATGATGGCTAAAATAAACTATTTCCAATCTAATCTAATCTTAAAGGGTTAGGGGGGGGGGGGGGGGGGGGGCATTTTGGACCCAAAGATATCACATCGGGCCCCACCACCGTAGGCCCCACCAAATCCTATGGAGACAACAACACCTTCAGAACATGTCAGACAGGAAGCTGATGGAGAGAAGCTAAAGCTGGAGTAATGTGGTGTTTAGGTTATATTCTTACTTACACTTCGCTGTAGATTCGGGGTCATTTGAAGAAGGTGTCACAGTAATGAAACCATGTAGTGAAAGCATGCATGGCATTTGCATACTGATGAGGCTGATGTCGGTGAGTGACAGGATGAGTGAGAGCATTGAGTTTACACGAGTTTGGCAAACAGAGGAAAATGAATGAGGCAGCATCAGCGACGCCGACACCGAAACAATTAGTGTGCAGCAGGAACACCGACAGTAATAAAACAGGCTGATCAGAGGTAACAGAGAGTAAGACGGTATGTGACATGAAGGCAGGTGTGAACTCTGGAATCTCTCTTTATATACAGTATATCTGTCTCTGTTAGAAATATTTGTATCCAAAATGCAGCTCATCCTGAAATTCTCTTTGAGTTTCTTACTCTTCAGTTTTCCTTTAATCTGCTGGTGAATGTATAGGTTTGCCCTGAATAAAAACCGGCTGCATGTAAAAGGTCTTCATCTGCTTTCAAAGCTGTTTATGTTAGTTTATTTGGTTTTTCCCTTTTTGAAGAAAAAAACAACAAAAATATTAGGGTTCCATCTAAATTTAGTGCAAACTTGAAACAAACTTCCAGGAATCTGCAAAAGAAAAATGAAAATAACTGCATTTTTTCAACGTTTGCTCTCAGAGGTGGGAATAAGGGATAAACATGGACTGTTGTTCTGTTGTTCTGGGGAATAAAAATGGCAATCTTCTGGTCATAAGCTCATGTAAGATACTTGTACATGTATTCTTGACCGGGATCATACGTGTACTTTGACCTACTTCTGGACTTTCTCATGAAAACAATGCCACAGCAGACAGCTATTCCTAACGGTAATGCAAATAAAAGCTGTTTATTGACCACCATAAAACTCACACAGCCATGCCTAAGAGTTGTGAAGCTGTGTATTGTTGTTCACACAACCTTAAACAAGGGGGGGGAAAGTATCGTTTGTTACTTTTCCACTGAGAAATCCTTTCCCAGACTGCAGAAGTCGATGGCTGGCAGCTGTGAACAAAAACATTTGTGATGGTGGAAAGTGCCTTTCTAAATGCTATCCAGGTACCTGATGTTTTGCAGAGATCTGCATTCCAAAAACACACCAAAGTAATGCATCAACTGGCCTACAAAACTTATACACATGCACCGAGAGAGTAATGCAGGCTAGGACCAAAACAGTATGAACAGAAGATTAGCTAATATGAGTATAGTTTCACATTATTACCAAGAGTTTCTGGTAATTGCTTGCCATAGAAAATATTCTTTGTGTTCATTTTATTTAAATGAAATAAGAGAGTGCGAAAAATGTGTACTATGTAGGACAATGAATGAATAAATGAAAAAAAAAATTATATGGTACTGTATAAGTCTACTCCACTCCAGTTTAGGTAAATATTGCACTGACAGCTTTATCTATTAGTTCCTCTGTAGGTTCAAATTATTAATACAAGACATAATCACCGAATAAATTATTATGTAATATCATAGTTCAAGCTACCCATCAATATATAAGGCACATACATTTACCAGTTGCATCATGAATCCACAGTTAAAATCCAGTAATAGCAGTGATTTTCCTTTGCCATTCTGCACAATGAATACTTTTACTTTTGGTACTTTAAGTCGATTTCAATGCTAATACTTTACTTTTACTTAAGATTTGGAACGCATGTATTTCTACACGATTGTACTTTCACTTTGGTAAAATTTGTGAGTATCACGAGGAGACCCACTGTTAGATAATAGAAATAATAAGAGTCTTACTTTTATTCTGCATTATGTATATCAACCTTTAACCAGTGTTTCATTAAATTTGAGAAACTACTGTAGAATGACACCCAGTAGACAGCAAACGTCTGCCAAGGCCGGACAGTCCAACACTTATCCATTCAGTTTGTCTGATCCATGCCCCGCCTCTAACCTAAGTTTGGTGGAAATTGGTTCAGTAGTTTTTGCGTAATTAAGGAAAATATTAGTAGATGACTAATCTCACAAAGATTTGTGAGTCTGCCCCTTTTTCTGGAGTTGCACCAAAAGTTTATGTTTTAAAAAAAACAACAACCCATCCTTCTACTGAATTTTGTGGAAATCCAACCAATACTTAACTAAGTTGAGTTTAAGTTTAGTTCAATATGCTAACTAACCAACAAGCAAACAAAGGGACAAGGATAAAACTATTTCTGTCTCTCTCCTCTTTGGCGGAGTTTAAGATAACACTGTCATGTAAAACAAAGAACAAAAGTGAGTCATCAGCAGAATGAAACGTCTTTTATAGTAACTATATCAAACATTTCTATGTGGATAAATCATCTAAGGAGGAGGAAAAGAAGTTGTGTGTGGGAAGAACTTCATCTCTTTTAAACGAGGCTTCAAAGGATCTAAATGAAGAACACATTCCTCCCTCTCTCCATCTCTCTCATGTTATCGCTTCATGTTAACAAGCACTGATGTTGCCTACAGAAGCTGCCTGTGCACTTTTCTCCCGTTTCACAGGTCACTCACTCCTCCAGATCAGTTAGCTGAAGCCTGTCAGCACTGAAGAACCTGCTGAATGGAGGCTTTTCTGTCTTTCCTTCATCCCTCCTTTCATTCTTGTTTTGTTGCTTGAATTTCCACTCCATTCTTGCCTCTTGTCCCCCCGCAGAGATAACAGATACTGGGAGAGGACACATGCACAGAGGTGTTAATGGAAAGGTACTGCAGAGCAGGTTTCCCAGTCACTCTGAAGAGTCACCTGACCTGGACTGGTCTAATTATACGGTGTTGTTGTTCACTTCTGGTCCCATGAACACACAGGCAGCGAGAGCAACACACAGACACACACAGACACACATATGGATGGAGGCATAATCTGTGTATACATACATATACATATGTACTGTACATATACATGCAAACGGCTTCATATGAGCATAGACACACACACACACACACACACACACACAGAGATGTAAACAGTCTCCATGGTCTCAGTGGGGATGTAGTTTCTCACGCGATGATGGCTGTTACCCGGGGTACCATCATTAGTTCTACATGTTTCAGGAGGAGGGATGTCTGAGCAAAGATTTCCATGGTGAAAGTTACCATAGCATATTTCATAAAAACACACTAGATCATGACGTGTGTGTCCTTGTACCTGCTACATAATAAGGACATTTTTTGGAAAATGTTCCAGTCGTCACATCTTCAAAGGGCAGTTTGACGGTTCAGACTTAGTTTTACAGTTTAGGTTAGGATTAGGGTCAGGTGTTTAGTAGTAATGATTAAGTTAATGGTAAGGGGCCAGAGAGTACATTATATAAAAGATCCTCACAAGGATTTGTCTGTGTGTTTTATTGGGGACCTTTATATATGGACACCCGACCTCGTCAGGACCAGTAGTCCTATTGGGGACCAACGCTCTGTCCTAAATGTGGCAAAACCTCCTTTATTTACAGATTTTTAAAATAGTGCACTTGACCAGGTCAAGGGTCACACATGTTGATGGCATAGTAAAATATATTGTTCTAGTCATCAAGCCCTGTGGTGTAATGTTAGGAGGCTACAAGCACACAATCTGACTTTGAATCTCACTCCTATGTTTAAAAAAAATTTATTTAATAATTTAATGATTTTGTTTGTGTCTTTTAGGGTTTAGCGTTATAGTTAGGGGTATTTCAACTAATTAAATTACATTTTCTCTCTGGATCTAGTCTGGCCATTGCCACCACCCTGAAACTTAGGGTTCCCCCACCTGCCACATCCCACTGTAGCCCCCGGGTTCTGGGTTAAGCTGAGCTCACACTACAGGAGAATCAGACCAAGTTCACCCAGATTCCCCCTCCCGACAATCAGCAGAGAAATCTCATCTGGAACTTTGATCGGTCCTGATGTCCGGCCCAGATTATCTGGTAGTGTGAGGCGTTTACAGACCCAGTTTTGTACCTCCTGATCTACTTGTGGACCACCCAGATAATAATAACATGTTTTATTTTCAGTCATTGAAATCTGGATGATTATGTCCGTACGCTCTGAAGAACATCTCTATAGCCATTGGGAAAGACATCCAGGAGCAGCTGACGGTGCTGCCAAGCAACGGTACACATTTAGCCTTTTAGGCTAACATTCAAATTAAACAGACGCTCTCATCTCCAGTGATGGATAGACACACCTTCCCAACCATTTTTCTTGTTTTCTCACTGTAAAGTAGGCCGATCGCCACGGCAACTTCTTCAGTCATTTAGTTTACGTTACACAGCTGATCACGTGAGGCTCATTGCTCCCTCGGGTCTGATGAAGTCCTGTGTGTTGCCCCATAATTCTCTAATCTTGTATTCATGTTTGAGATTGGAGAGAAGATTATCTGTGGAGATTCTCTTTATATTCGTAATGAAACCCTATTTCAGAATCGTTTGGGATTTTAAAACTCCTGTATTGAGAGCCTGACCATAATGAATGTAGAAAATCAATGGGATGTCCTAACAAGAATAGCTGCACAAACATGTGTGTGTGTGTGTAAGAGGAGCCATGTGCATCAGGGATGGATTGACGTGAAGAAAAATAGCTGCGGGTCTAATCAATTTGAATGTGTTCCCAAGAGACACCCTTCTGTGTGTGTGTGTGTGTGTGTGTGTGTGTGTGTGTGTGTGTGTGTGTGTGTGTGTGTGTGTGTGTGTGTGTGTGTGTTTATCAGGTGAGGTGAGCAGCAGGCATCAGCAGCATTTTAGTCAAGTCAGCAGTGATCTCGCCAGCCTCTGCACAACCAGACCCATGAATAGATCAGTACGTGTGTGTGTGTGTGTAGTGTATATGGACATAGCTGGATACCATCTGCCTTCTGTTTTCCCACATACTTGGAGACATTGTGGTGACTGTGAGTCCATGTCTTGTATTGAATGTTTCCTCTTCCTGGTCTGAAAACTGTGCAGTCAGCAGGGCGTCGCTGTGTTCTCGCCGCGCCACAAAACACACTGCTTTCAAAGTGGAGGGAAAAGAAGGACTTTGATTTTTTTTACTACTTTCATGAATGTAAATAACCCTGAGTTGAAACAAACTCTGGTGCCAACACCGGTTCACACATAAAGAAGATGACCAAAGGAAATATTACCAAAGTGAGGCCATTCTTATCCTTTAAAGTCAGTGAAAATCTTAAACATGCTTTTATTTCTAATAGATTAGATTACTGTAATGCTTCCAAAGCAGAGCTGTGCTGCTTAACTTTTCACTATAACAAAGAAGAGACGGCACATCACCTCAGTTTTAGCTACACTCCATTGGCTCCCGGCATCTTTTTGAGTAGACTTTAAGGTTCCTTTACTTGTTTATAAAACTCTTAATGGTTGGGGACTGGCCTACATTGCAGATTCTCTGTCTTTCCAGTATCTCTTGGATCTTCTGATGCTGAGTTTTTAAATGCACAAAACTATAAACACAAGAAAACAGGCAGCACAGCTTTTTTTTTAAACTTCACTCTAAAACTAACTGAACACCCTACAAAGAGCTAAAAGAGATGCTGAACCTGTTTATTAACTGTGACTTTTACTCAGTGTTATCTTCCATTTTATTTCTCTTACTAGTGTCTGTTTCTTACTGTCTATTATACATCTTATATATTTTATATTATACAGTCTTCTATCGTCTATCATGAATGTCCACATTCTTCATGAAAAGTGCTTAAAGTGTTAAAACCTGCTATCTATAAACAAAGTTGCTATATTTGCTACAGTTCACAGATACAGTGACACATATAGAAATAGAGCCGCTGTGGTAATAGAGATCTGTGTTAGCCTTTCAACAACACAGCTATACAGGCTTTTGTGTCCTCAGTGCAGCCTTGTGTATTTGTGTTTTGTGTATAGGTGCGGCCTTTCTTTTTTGAATACATTAAGTGGGCGATGACACATAAGCAGACTGCAACTATAGCTGTATGGATTTTAAGCAAAACTTAATCGTTCCTGCTGAGGAAAGTATTTCATATTTGTGTATTCTGCACAAGCCAATAATTTCACAGTAGCAGCAGCACTACAATGGCGTCATTACTAGCTTAACTACATGTCTCAGTAGTGTGGTGGTAGCGTCACTCTTTCCTTATCAAATAGCTCTTTCATTGATAAAGTGATGCGGTAGCATCCACACAAGCTGCATTTCTCCCAAGCTGAGGCTCACAGTACAGCAGAGCCTTCCCCGATCTGTATATATGTAGACGACAGATGCACTTCCATATGATGGTGACGTCATGCACCAATCCTTAGGCTGATGAGTATGGCATATCTGCTGCAGGGGGATATAGACATGCTATGGAGCTGGAAAAGTCAGAGTGAATTGTCATTATAAAGCTCATTTAACGACATCACTTTAATGGGAGGTCCCTTATTATTATAATTGTCATTATTTTTTGTTTTTGAGGTTTTCATATCACTCTCAAGCTTTCCACTCGTGTTTCCTATGAAGCCTCTATTGAGACATGGGCAAAAAAAAAAAAAAATCATTAAGTTTCTGGTGGGCACGAAGAACTATCTGGTGCACACGGGAATCGTTCTCGTGCACAAAAGAAAGTTTCAAGTGCTCGCAAGAAAATATTTTGTGCTCACGGGAAAGCTTCCTGTGAGTACGAGAAACTCTGTCAGGTGGCTTCAGTCTCCAGATCTTGCAAAAGACCATTAAGTTCAATCTACTGGCTGCAGAAAGGGGATATATTCACTTTCCGGAAATGCAAAATTTACCTGATAGTATCATGAACCAACTAATAGATGATAGGGTAAATGATCCCTCCGTTAACTCATTGCCTGCTATCATCTCCACACAGAAACATAGTTGACCAGAATGCACTGGGTGGTTGCTTGTGTGTACCAGATATACTGTACTTTCTTGTGCACACGGGATAGATTCTAGTGGCACCAAATAGTTTTCCATGTACACCAGAACCATAAAGATTTTTTTTGCCCATGTCCCTTTAAGAGCTCTGTACTTTCTTATGAGTACAAGTCCAAACATTTAAAGTTTGGTTTAAGTATGTCTGTTCTAGCATCAAATTGTTTTTATGAAGCTCTTCTATGAAGTTTCAGAAAATGACCTGACGTAGATGCTGCACCCTCAAAATAAACTGCGAGGAACACGTCTGTTTTCTTTTTGCAACTTTATTAAAACACAAAAGGTCCAAGTTCAGCACAAGCATGTTTCGCTTCAGCCTGCATATATCCTGTCTCCTAAAGTGGCAGTGCTCCCTTTCTAAAGGGAAAGTACAATTTTTCTCTCTTTGCAGTAAATAGACAATATAAAAAATATACACTGATAATATAAAATCAACAAGAAATATGTGCGCTACATAGGTTTCTGATGATGATGCTGTATAAGCCCTGTAGGCCACCTAATGAATTTCTGCTCTTTGTGATGGGCACTAAACTAATGGAGGGGAGGGCATTGGTCATGTTTTTATTTAAAAAAAACCTGGAAAGGCACAAAGATGGAGTTTAGAGATGGAGCTGGACTTTAAATAACCAGAAACACATTTTAGTTAAAACTCTAATAACAAAGGTTCCTCACCTGTCTTCTGCCTTGATAGTAGCAGGGATTAATGGTGGTGACAGCAACGTTTCTCTGGATATTCATGGTCCCCAGAAGATAGTCAATGATTTAGTGACTCTCTGATCTTTCTTGAAGCACCACTATCAGACAAAATGCTCACTTGAACTTGTTGAAATATTATGCCTATATTGTCAGGAAATTAATGAGGCATTCATGGTCCCCAGCAGATTGAACCCTTTCCATTCAAGAGAGCCCATACATAAGCTTTCCTTTAATTAAACTGCTGGGATATCTTACTGTTGAATTAACACAAATTTCATGGTCAATAAATAGTGAATCCTACCAACTGTGGTCCTCTTGAACTAAAACTTTATGTGCTTACAAGTATTGGACAAATTGTAGATTCAGCTCAGCAGGACAAAGCAGGTAATTATTTTCATGTTAACTTTAGTTTTCACTTCTTAATAAGAGGTTTAGATCATTAATAATAGATCATTTGAACTGGGAATTGTGAATCCTTCCCAGTTGATCTTGTTCAAATTGTATGAAGTTACATGATGTCCGTTCAGAGTTGTTTGGGCCGAGGTAAATACCCTCTGTGCTTTCTTTAAAGGCAAAATTCACCACTAAGCTTGTCTATTAGACACAAGAGGCATAAGTTGGGTTTATTTCTATTGGCCAGCTGTTGTAAGAAGTCTCAAACTAGTAATTCTGATCCTTCCTAAGATCCTGAAGTGGAGTTTTTTGTTTATATAAAGGACTAATAATAATCATTATGGATTTCCTGTGTTTTTAGAATTCTGATTTAAGCCAATTAAAATGAGTTTTGTAAGAAAATACTAACAGTAATAGAATTATTTGTCCTAAATAGATGTCCTAAATAAAATCTGGTCCCCACACTCTGTAAATGTAATTGATGATGCCTGAACACGACCTTTGTTGAGAATGTTGTGTTTTTGTTGTTTTGTTGTGCACTTACATTATCCTTGATATTTCCAACAATGCTCAGACCCAGAGAAATCTGGACTGTACTTCCATTCACAGTAGCAGTGTGTTTCATTTGGTCACCTGTTGCTATAACTTCAGAGTCAGAGAGTGAGGAAGGAAATCAACAACCTGACTGATCATTAGTGAACAAAACTTTAAAATATCACCTCGTCTGCTAACATTTCTGCCTGAATAACCTCAGATTTTCATCAGACATGATGGTGGCAGTTTAATAAAGAAGCAGCCCAGAGAAAACAGCATGTCAGCACATACTGTTCAAGATTAAAAAAATGTCCTCTCAGAAATGTCTTTTAATGAGTGGAGATGGGATTCAGAGTGTAGGTGGAATATGTGAGGAAAAAGGTCAGCTGTCTGAGAGAATGAAACAAAGACAATCTTAATAAGTGTGGACATGTGTCAAAGGTCCAAACATATGTTCCATCTTTCAAAACATCAACATAAATCACAGTGCATTGTGTCGCTGCATATTTCCCATTTAATTTGACTGATATAGTTTGTTTCTTGAAGACACATATACCACATTGATCTGCTGTGATTATTTTCTTTTGAACACATAACAAATAGTTTCACAAATAGTTTCACCTAGGCTTCCGGCTGACGGCACATGAGTAAGATGTGATCGCTGTGAGTGTGGCTCCTCACAAAACAACCAGAATGTCTCGAAATCAGTTTAAACTGGACCTGAAATGCAATGAGAAATTAATTTATTCTTGCTGAGTGATATGAATCTGAGCCCAGGAGCCGTAATCCAGGACTTTGAAGCTGAAAACAAAACAAGGAAAAGGCATGTGACAAACATATCAAAAGAAATGGAAGTGAGTAGCCTCGAACAACTCCTCAAAAGGATGTTGACAGACTTCAAAGAAGACATTTCCAAACAGATTGGGGAACTTCGATTGGAATTTGAGAATTTCTCATCAGAAGTGAAGCAAATACGAATGGATGTAAAAGAAATCCACTCTAATCTAGGTGAAGCTGTAAGCAATATTGAAGAAGCTGAGCAAAGAATCCATCAGCTGGAAGAGAGAGAAGTGACTACAAATGTGGCTTTAAAACATCTGGAATGTGGGGAAAGCAAAGCTGACCACACTCATATATTTTTAACATGTAAAACAATACAAACTTATTGGTCAAATATAGTACACATAATAGAACAGATATTCGGGAAAGTGGTGAAATTCGAAAAAAAAACAATATACTGTTGGGAATTTGTCCGAAAAACCTACGAAAATAAGAATTATACCTTTTTTGGATCTTGAGAATAACAGCACTCAAACAAATAACAAGGAATTGGGAAAAATGGAACCTCCTAAGGTAAATAAGTGGCTAGAAACAGTAGAGGACATATATAATATGGAAAAGGTACCTTATATATATATCTATATATATATATATATCTATATAGATATATATAGATATATATACACACACATATATATATATATAAAAGATTATTATTTTTTTCTTTCTTTTAAAAAAAATTATGTGTATGTTTATACATGAGGGTACATGAATGTATATATATATAAATAAACATGTATATACTAAGATCGATAACATCTATACTGGTACCTTAATGTGTGTATTTCAAGTCATGTTATGCCTTATGTTATGGGTTATTTAATTATTTATGCACTGTGTTTTATGTATGACTGAAGGAAAACTAAAAAGTCAAAAAGTTAAAAACTGCATCAAGATATCTAAATAACATGAAATGTCCCAATAATACTGTATGTATTGTAAAACAAAAACAAATAGTTTCACCTATTATATTCAGGCCAGTAAAACAAAGAGGAATGTATTTGATATTAATATAAAAGCACATATGACAATTTTATTCTAGGATGTGTCAGCAGTTATTTAGAAACTGAATACCATAATATTGATACATGAGGCTGGTGATGGTTTCAGTTTTGCTAATAGCCAACAAATCAATAATCTATTTAACCCATTAACACATATCATCTTTGTATAGGAAATCCTGCTATATCTTATTTCCCTACCCGTCCATTATTGTTCAAATTCCATTAACACATCAATAAGCCACAGTGTTGCTCTGGTTGAATAAACATTTACATGAGCACTGTAGTTTATTTTGAGTCTACATATGTCCTCCTGCTGCCTTAAATACTCAGTGGTTTACCATATCTATTATGTTTTCATCCATGGCTCAAAATAGCTCCCTGCAACATGGCTAGATTAATTTGTACGGGTGGACCCGGCCAAAAATCAGCTACTGCTGGACTCTCTTCAGCTTCCCACTCCTCCATCTGTGCATCATATAAATCATGACCATGGTGGAAGATTGCATTGTCCCAATTTTGCTTTGTGATAATATTTTTTGTTTATTTTTGTTTATTTTTTTAGATTTATTTAGATTGTGACAGCTGGAGAGAGACAGGTAAGGCAGGGGGCGACTGCAATGCATGGTAAATATGTCGCACTTGGATGTAAAGTAACCTTGGAACCATCTGAAGTCAACTGGGTACAGGAGGGATGCACAGATAACAAATTGATGTCTTATATGAAAGAATTCATATCTACAGATATGATGGTCTAAAATGGGGGACTACAGAGAGCCTCAAGCACCACAGCCAAGTCCTACGAGAGGATGCTAAGCTCAACCACAGGCCTCAGCCGAGTGGATTCCCTTTAAAGAATAAACCATAGCAAGAAGGTGAGCATCATGGCGTCATGCCGTCTGAACCAATGTGACAGGCCAATATTGCAGCCAAATAATCCTTAATTGTGGAGAAGGACGGGGCCCTAATCCAGCAGCTCCTCAGGGAATGTCAAGAAATCCACAATAGTGCACTGAAATGGGAACAAGTTTCTTTCCTGACATCATTGCTTGCACACTCACCTCTTATAGGCATCCAGGCCTCCAGCGGATGACGCCCTTGCACTTTGGATCATTACCACCACCCTTGGTTGCAGACTCTTAGCTATTTGGTTAAGCCTTTCAACAGGTAGACATGAAGCTGCCATAACTCCGGGCAGAGATGCATCACCTCCCACCCCACCTGAGAGAGGAGGTCCCTGCGAAGAGGAAGCTGCTAAGGTCTCACCACCAGCAGACTGATTATCTTCGCATACCATGACTTTGCTGGCCATTGGGGGCCACTAAAATTATGGACCGCCCCTGCTGGCACGCCTTCTCCAGAACAGGCAGTATCATCCACACTGGAGGAAACTCATACGAGAGAGTATTGAGCTGTGGATGGACTAAAGCATCCAGCGCTGAAACACTCGCACCTTGAACAGCCCGAGCGGCACCACAGCGATCACAGATGTCATCATACCCAGCAGCTGTGAAATCATTTCAAAATGTAGTTTACATCTCAACTGAAAGTGAGTGAGGCAGCAATGAGGGAGCCACAAGTACTCATGGCCTGCCATAACCTGAACTTGTAAGAATTCAATTGAACAATTTATTGATTATTAACAAATTCCACTCACTACAGTGAGACAGAGGGCGGCCCACCTTGAGGCGGGATCTGCTTGTGGTTTCTGCCTGTTAAAAGGCAGTGTTTTCTCTGTAAAATAAATCATATGATCTAGACCTGCTCTTTTTGAAAAGTGCCTTGAAATAACTTGTTGTGATTTGGATCTAAATAAATAAAATTGAAATGAATTGAATTACCTCTTTTCCATAGCCAGAACTCGTAAGGACCTGTAAGGCTTATTGGGTTCTGCCTCAGATTTTATAAAGTTCATTTTGCATTATGTCATTAAAAAGGTCACACTGTTCCGTCCCATGAAACCTGCCCGTTGATGGAGGATCTTCGAGGAATAAAATAGCTAGTTTGCACTGCCCGACTGCTTTGGACATAAAATATCTCATTACTTGGAATGTTGTAGAAACGTTGCTATGTTGCACAACTTTTTTTTTTTTTAACTCTGCTGCAAAAAGCAAATCCCCTTGTTGTTTTTTGGAGATTGTTGTTTTTTTTCCATTTTGAAAAATGAAACTTATGATCTGTTTTTAATGATTTCCATCATCAGTTAGAATAAATGAGCTCGGGCTGCCAGGGTAGGGAGGTCATAAATATTGAGGGCCAAAATAACACACTTGCATTTTTTCTTGGCATTTGTTAAAGAAAAATATTGGATAACACCTGTAATATCCTTTAACATTTGTCACGAATTAAATCAGACTATATTGGGTGCAGTGAGTTTCCTGACATCAATAGTCTTAAACAATTCTGCAGATCAGGTATTATTTGTCAGTGCAATTCATTAACTACAATAGAAAAATGCTTTCTCCCATTTCCTCATATCTTTTTGATCCCCTTTATTGCTCTCCGATTACAATCAAGTCTGCAAAGCCTGGAGATTTGTCTCGCTGTCCATATCGATCAGTCAAGCCACGTCCCTACTACCACTCTCCATCTTTTCCCTTCAGATATTAAATATTAATGAAGGCATGTTGAGAAGCAGTTGATCAATTGTTCCTTTATTGATCTACTTGCTGCAGCACTGATGTGTCTGATGCACCTGGAGTTCAGCATGACTAGCTTCAAGTCTATTTTATTTTTCTCCACTCATGTGGAACCACTTATTATCCACATATTGCTGAACATCCTTGTTTTTTTTTAGCCCATGTCTTCATGTCGTACAGTTTGAAGGTGGCAATGTTTCAGTTCCAAAATTCAGACCAGCTTTCTGCAGCTCAGTCCATTCAGATTCAGGACAGTGAGTACACATCTGCTCTAACCTTGACAGATTCTTGCCACTGACTAATTGGCAAAGTCCTGCAAGAGCTTTAATAACTCTCTGTGGAGCCAGACTGTTTGAATTCTGAGTTGCCCACGTCTTGGACTCGTTCAGTGATTTATTTTCTTCACCTGCTCATCCCCTCTTAGGGGAGTGGAACCCATTCCAACATTCACTAAGCAAGGAATCAGGGTCAGAGCAGAGCAGTGACTGTACATCACTAGAGGAACAGACTGCTGGATCTCTGCAACCTCCAGAGCTTTTCCAGGAATCTTTTTAAGAGTTGCAGCATTTCAACTGAGTTCTGGTTTAGTTCTGACCCCCAGATAAGTTTCTCCCCAGGACAGAGGACTTTGAGGGTTGTTTTGCAGAGTTTAACAGTACTGACTGGTTAAACTTATGCCTCAAGACTAGCGAGCAAAGCTGTGTATATGCCTCTGTAGTTTTCAGCCATGCTAACTATCCCAACTAAAGGAGTGGCAACGTCCAACTATGACAGGTCTTTTCATCATGCTGACATAAACTCATTTTAAACTCAACATTTTTGTCTTTTTTCTTCTATCATTAAATGTGAAATCCAACCCACGGGATAACCTGACTCTCTTCACGAGGTTTTTGGCTCGTAGATCCGAGAAGGTGGCTTGTATGGCTGGATATTGATCCACAAATCCTTTGACCATGAGAAACAGAGTTCCTGAATGGTCTGGCAGGCTTGAAACATAAACGACACAATTCAATTAACTTTGAATCTATTAAGATCTGGCTGAAAGATTGTGACATAATGAGGGCTAATTTCTTACCCAGGATACACTGCTTCTCCTGGAAGACATGCCTCACTATGGATGATCTCCTCATCCACACAATGGCATCTCAGATTCTTGCAGTCCACTAGAAGATTGCAAGGTTGAGAGTATGACCAAACCATCCAAGCTTTATTTTATTTGGAGCTGTCATAGAGAAGAAGAAGACACTGTGGTTGCTGACTGATATTGTCTATGAGAATTATTCAACATGGAACATGAAATACAAGGACTTTAAACCAATGTTAACTGTGTCATGAGTTATTTTACAGACTTACAGACCATGGACTTATTTAATAACGAGTGTTACCTTGACTTGAGTTTGATGAGGTTGAGACAGATGCATTTTTAGTCCGGTGAATCCCATCCATGTCGTAACCGGGAGGCTGCACTGAGGACGTAATGCTAGCAGCAGGCACTTTGCTCCAGCACTCAAACATGCTGCATGTCATAATTGAATGCTGTATTTGCAAATGTTTTCATGGGGTTTGCTGGTGTTGCTCTCTTTACTCACAACAACCCTTTTGCATACATTGCATTTGGATTCATTTTTGTTCAGTTTCATAAAGTGTGCCCACACTCTCGACTGTCTTGCCCTGTCCGCCATGATGATGCTCTGCATTTGAAATAATACCGCTTGTCCAGGAGCTTTCAGATACTCTGGTAATTCCAAGTTCGGAACCAGAACTAATTTATTACCGGTTCTCGGAACCCATCTCTAGTCCTTACTGTGTATGCGAGACACCAGGAAATCAGAAACTCCACACAGGTAAGCCCATTTGATCGGCCTTGGGGCTCCTTCTAGCTGTGAGGCCACAGTGTTAAATCACTGAGCCATTAGAATTGAACCAGGAAGCCTTGTTAGACCCACTGGTGACCTCAGCATGAGGTGGAAAAAGTTCAATGAAGCCTTTAAAAAAATAATTAGTTCAAAAGCCAAACCAGAGACAACAAATTCCTGCCAGCGGAGCAGATGTGCTTCCCTGCCTTGATTTCCCAGCTGAACTCATCTTAGTTTGAAGGGTGGCTGGTGGAGATAATTATATAACATTTTCCTGAAGCGGACCCCTTTTTATGAAATGTACAATTTAAAATCAGTTCATCAAGCGACTACTCTGCATGTTAAATTACATTCAATCAATACGATCCAATGAATTATATATAATATATAATTATTGCTACAATAATTCCCAGATCATGAGATCAGATGAGATCATGTATGAGGGTTAAAGAGCTGGAGTCAGCCTAGTTTAGCATATAGAATAGGTATGGCTTTATGACCCAGGGGAGCGAGGGGAGATTTTTTAGGGTTACCGGTCATGGGAGCTCTCTCTCTATCTCTACATGACGGGTCCACAGAACACGGAAGCTCACTGCATGCAGTATGAGTACATGCCAAACAATTGCTCTAGAGTAATATATGCTCAGTGTGCAGTTTTCATGGTAGTGAACACACCACTGGCTTGGATGTGATGCATATGTTTTGAAGGTATGGCATCTTGATGTGATGACATGTGTGATGTTGACTGTCACTGTTTCTTTTCCCACCTCAAGAGTTAAATTTCTGGCCTGTTCTAGATCTATTTTTCGCTACATTGTATTTTTTAACCTCTACTTGCGGGTGAGGCAAATTTACTTAACCGGGCAATGTGCAATGTAGTTCCTGGGCATTGAGCAATCTTTGGGCTGTACCTCAGACACTGGGGAATCATAGGCTCCATTTCAGTTTAAAGACACCTCATCTGTTTTTTCAGCATAGTGTGTTAGCTGTGCCATTTCACTCAGCGTGTCTTAATTCCAAGTGATCGGTGTCCCTAACAGTGTGTAGTGGTTATTTTTGTCACGTTGACACTCGACTGTGTGTGATCGGTTAGCAAATGAGTAGCCTTTATTTTTGTTGCCCAGGTTGGCTTTTGTGACACATATACGAACAGTTTAGAAATGGCAATTTGTGATTTCAGCTGTTGCAAGAAAAGCTATGAAGTCTGCCCATATGTGACGGTCCCCCGGGTTATTAATTTATAGTTTTCCTCTGTAATGCAGCAGATATCTGGGGGCAGAGCTGGAGTAGTTTGTTGCTTTCTTACTATTTAAACCCTGCCTTAATGTCCTGAGCCCTAATCGCTCTGCCTGCTGCCTGCTTCACAGATGTACGTTCTTTTGTTTCTCACATTACACACTACACATTTCACACATGCATACACTCACACACACTACTGACCCCAAAACACCCAGACAGAGTGAATGGGCGGTGGAAGAGGGTCTGGTTTATTAAATATTAAACAGCAGGTCTCTGGGGATGCAGTATCTGACCCAATTAGCATCTCCTGTTCACCTACCAGGCTCCAACCGTGGCACCGCTCTGACTTTTACTCGACACAACAAGCCACTTCTGGGACAGTCGCACTCTTCAGGAGCGTTATCCCTGTCGTCTGGTACACTAATCATGACTGATGCATCTGTGCCACTCACACCCTTGAAGGGCCCCATATTAGCTGAGTGAAACTACCAGCTCCACAATGATCTCACTCTTCAGGAGTGTCGGCTGTCAACAAGTCATGATGAGGCTCCTCTGGGATGAGCTCACTCTTAAGTAACATGGCCTCAGTGTTTGTGTTATCAGTCATGACGTCCTTCTGGGACTGTGTAACTCCTTCCTGACACCTAAAACACTTATTACCTCCACTCAGGAGGGAACATTTTCACCAGCGTTAGTCTGTAAGCAGGAATACATAAAAGAAACATTTGATGGATTTTCCTGAAATGTGTTTGGCGGGTTGGGCATATAGCAGAGAAGAGTGGATCAGGACAAGGGGACCTGGAATATTTCCTAACTTTTAAAAAACATTTTTGACTGTTTTTGGCAATTACACATAAACTTATAGATGGATTACCATGAAACTGGGTGAAAGGGTGGGGCATGTGCCAAAAATGGAACCATTTATTTTTGGAGTATAGATGCAGAAAAAGGAGTGGATTTTTTTTTCATGTACTTTAACAGAACCCAGAGCCATTCTGATGGTGCACAAGTCCAGTCAAAGATTTTTATATAGCACATTTAAAAACAACCAGCTGCTGACCAAAATAACATAACAGATGCCAAATATACTATATAGAATTAAATAAATATACAAATACAATAATACAATAGCTGCAATAATAATAAAAGATAAAAATCAAGGTGTCAACTTGAATTAAAAGCCAGTGAGAAAAGATGGGTTTTTAGCAGCGATTTAAAGATTTCTAGGGTTTGTGCAGATCTGATATGAATCAGTAAACTGTTCCAGAGATTAGGAGCAGCCATAGCAAAGGCTCTCTTTATTTAATTTACCATTTTTAAACAAAACAAGTGAGGGTGCAAACATTTTTTGAATTTGGATTAGGGTTTACTTTAATTGGTGGTACAAAGGATCCAGAAGAGCCACATATCTTCCAAACAGTCTGAAATGTAAGGATGCAAAATGACCTTTTTTCAGACAGACAAATCAGGAGAAAATTAACTTTGTTCGAGATCTGTCTGCCTCACAACACACTCTTGCAAGATCTGGAGCGATCATAGCTAGATGATAAACACATGCAGCAAAATGAGGTACAAACAGTGTTGTATTAATTAAACATAGACAAGCAGCAGGGCTCAGGACGTCTAGATGAGAAAAACGCCCAGTTGGGATGGTTTTACTCAGATCAGGTACAAGATATCTTTGTGGTGAGAATCCACAATACACATGAAGCCTGCATCAAGATGCGGTACACAAACTATACTCAAGTTAACTAGTTAAGAAAGGAACTGGCTTCATTGTGTTTACAGTGTGCCGTTTTAACTCATGCATAATTCAAGAGGTGGCTAATGTTAAGAATATAGATTAGCTAAGGGGTTATGTGGCTATAGGCTAACATTTCTATGCATGCTAACACCTGAGCAGAGACATCATAGGTATCAGATCCAGTTATCTCACGTATTTTACCGCTGTGTGAGAGAAAAGTGGCCACAGGGTAGAATAATTCATGATGGATTCACTAAAATAAACATATGGCTGGTAAAATATCCATTCACTTTACTGTGCAAGATGAAAATAAGTTTAACATTTCACTCATCTGCAAAGGAAACATCAGTGGTGAATAAAATAAGTTGTATAATAAAAGCTTCCTTTAATGATTTGAATGAATGTCTCAGTAAAACATGATTTGATGAGTTGGTTTCATAAACTCTTACATTGTTGTGAAACTTCAATGTGTGCACAGCCCAAAAGGCATAGGTCAATCTCAAATTCAGGAGCAAAATCTATTTTCTACATTAAATGAAGGTTGTCACTCATCATCATCATCATTATCCTCAGAATCCTCATCATCCTGAGAATCCAAATCTCTAGAATCCTCATCATCATCCTCAGAATCTTCAGAATCCTCTTCTTCTCACCTTCCGACGCATTAAAATTTACAAAACAAACATCCTCAACTTAGCATTGTGGGCTAATAGTCCTGATGGTGGAGCTACAGCAAGAGCCTAAAGTAAAAAAAAACAGTCATACATGCTATGACTTTGCAACACCAAAATGTAGACCCAGAAATATGAAGATGCTTTAAGATGCCAGGGATTATGAAATCTGTCACTCTTGTTATTCTCAAAAACTGAATTTGTCTCCTCCCACAAACTTGGTGTCTTCCACATATCATCTAGAGGATTATTAAATTATCCTAAATTGAAGCCACAGTGCATCAAAGTGACAGTATAACATGACAGTTTGACGGTACTTTGAATTGGTTCCTCATTTAAAGTTGTTCTGTCAACGGGAAGTAGAGCCACATCAATCTCTCACTTAAGGAGCAATCAGTCTTTATAAAATAAATTACAGACATCACCATGTTGTGTAGATGGAGTACACAAGTAATCAGAATTTTGTCTTGTTAATGGAGCTTTTGACACTAGTTTAAAAATTTCCTTTACATGAAACTATTCATACGTGAAGCCATTTCTGGTTTCTCATTAGGAGGTAGTTCAGCGAGATCATGACTTGACCTCAGTGTCCAAGTATCACAATTCAAGCAGTTGTGAGTGAGGACCCACATGCAGACACTAGGCAAGGACACTAGGGGTTGAGAGATTTAATATTCAAATCCGTAAAACAATCAAGGGTCAAAACCATAGAGGAGTCCAATCAAGCAAACAAAGTCCATTAAGTATGAGGTAAAGCCTTGGTCCAAAAACACAGGCAGTAAGTTCAGTACATGCATGTCCAAGATGTCCGAGGCAAACAAATCCAAAGCGACACAAAGGCAGAGACATAAACCAAAAGAAAAACCAAGAAAACTTACAGCAGGTACTGGGAACTCTGGGAAAAATGGCTGAAACGCAACAAGAAACATCCATGACAAACTAACAACAGCAATCACAGACTAAATACGCTGGAATAACAAGGGGATGACAAACAGGTGACACAGGGAGGAGGAGACAACCAGAGACAGGTGGAAACAATGAGACAAACGCACACTGGAGAGGGGGAAGGTAAAGGGGAAGACACACGATGGGTGAGACAGGGCATACAAAGACACAGGGAGAGGGAACAAACCAGAACTGAAAACAGAAGACTAAAATGGAGATAGGAGGAACGAAAGGTCAAAACAGATCATATGAGAAGACGACAGGAAGTCTAAAGCAAAAAAACAAAGCATGGAAATAAACCTTCAAAATAAAACAGTAACACAAAACCATAACACTGACACTACAAAGTAACAGGAACAAGCTCGGACCAAAACCATGGCATAAAGTTGAGAGTTTGATTCTTTCGTGATGCAGAATAAACATGCTAATTCATGATAACAAGATTTTGAAGGTTTATTGATTATTATTGTCTGGACGATTCTGCTGATGGACCCTCTCGTATTCCTCATTTATCTTTCTCCTCTTCCTCCTTTCTTCTTCCTGTCTCATGAGCAGCAGCTATAATGAAGTATCTTAGATTACTTCCTCTACCACTTTTTACATAACTGACAGTCGATCGGTTCACATGATAAATACTTCTGAGTGATTTAAGAGAACAGAGTTGTGATGAATGGTTAATTGTTTGTGTTGCTAATGGATCTACTTTTAAATACAGGATCACAGTTTTCATCAGCTCTGTTTTCATTGAGATTCCACTCTGTCACCCCTCTCTTGTGTATCTGCACTGATCACTATTCAAACACTGTGCACCATACAATAGGCAGGTAGTCATTGGTGTGCATTGCCTGTAATGAGACAGAAGCTTTGAGATGAATATATTAGTTCAAACAGAAGAAAAACAGGAACAAGCAACAGATGGCAAAAGAAAGAAGCTGCCAGAACAATTCATTGCACCAACTCCTGTCTTCACCTCCTTCTCCACCACTTGTCCCATGAGTGAAGAGCGAAGTTTGGATGGAGGGAAGAATACACAACAGTGCATCGTCCTTAAAACAAACGCATTTTAGAAATAGTTATTAATTGAATATTTGGTCAACCTGTGTTTTTCTCGATGAGAAATGTTACAGCCTGATAATGTGACTGAACTGCCACTTAGTTTCACTGCATACTGACTTGAATTAATCTGTAACAAGTGATGCATCTGACCCGATGACATCATCATCTGTCATCAACGCTGCAGGAACAATTTGATATGAGGCTACGAGAAACGAAATCTGGATATGATGCCGGTAATTGAAAGGTCTGGAACCAGGCTAGAAAGGATTAAGAAGCTTTGAGTTGATTGAATGAAATGAGATTAGAAATTTGATTGAATGATTCCATCTTCTGTTTTCATGTCACTTTGCCACTCTCTCCTAGGCCTCTGATTCACATTCATTTAGCACTGATGAGGGAGGATGAGCCTGATCAAACAACGGTGCCCACGACCCAGCGGAGATCTAGGTCTCTGCAGTGTGTACATGAAAACCAAGTTCACTGTCATTTCCGGCCTCTGTAAACGGTGGTGCATTACCAAAAGGACCGAAAGACTGCTAGACATGACTTTAAATCACATCAACATCTCTCTGAAGATTTTATTTCTCCTCAAGTCTGACTCAACAAACAGCTCTGGGCCAAAGCTGTTTGTTGTGAGATGCTGTAAATAGCTAAGTACAAAGTAAATGATGAGAGTGGCTCCTCAGGAGTATGTGAAGCATGCTCTGACTTAGAAATGCAGGCAGAAGCTTAGATCGTTTTCACTTTCATACACACAGTCATGATCTCATGAGCCCTTAAGTATTCATCTTTTGGCTTCACCTGATGTGACTGTATGTAGACTGTATCTGGACACAGAGCAACTGAGCGACATTTAGATACAAGCGCTCGGAGAGCACAATCCTTGCAATAATTGTTATGTGTACATCACTTTTTTCGTGAGGCCAGCATATTTTTTAAACTATTTGCAATGGAAGCATTGTGTATTTACACTACGGTACAAACAGCAGTAGCGTGACGAGGCGATGAGCATCTTTTCTGTACTGAGTGCTGCACGTTTGGCATTTTTCTGGTTGCCGAGAGATGAAAAATGTTCAACTTTGGGTGAAACGCTGCACTCGTCACTGTCACTTTTTACACAGCCGTCCAGTCACACTGGAGGGCGGGACAAATACCACAAAATCTCATGAACCCACATAGACCTGCAGGTCCGTCCTCTCTCCCTACTTCTTCAGCCTTCCCTTCATGCAGAGCCAGGCTACTGTGAAAGTAGATGTGAAAATGAGCAGGTTATGAGTCTGTCACCCAACATGGTCCCCAAAGTCAATATTGGACCCATTTACACAAACCATATACCTTCTAAATATTCTGACACAGCGTTTTACAGACTGACCAATCACGAGGAAATCAACTTTAAGATCAGAAGCTGCATTCCCTCCTTTATTATCATTATTCATGTGGCCACAGACGATGCTGCAGCAACACCATAGTAAGCTGCTTAGACGTATGTCATGACCCTCAGGCACATGAAATTAACATTTAGCAAACATGTTTAGCTTAGCATTAGCTATCCAGTGTTAGCTTTGTAGCTAACTTGACATTGACGTTGTTTGCTGAATATTTTGAAAAGATGGCTGTGCTGGCTGTGGTTTGCTTTCTGGTCTTCTTCCAGCTCTCTGATTCTCTTTTATCTAAAGAATCTTCTTCTATATGACTGACTCTGTACTGAGTGTTTCATCTGAGTGATTGATGTCGGGTTTAGTTGTATGCTCTCTGGGTGTGTAACCTTTGTCGCTGCTTTGCGACAGCAGTCGGCTTCATTTGTTTCCAGCCTTCATACTTTCATGGAGAATGTTAAATATTCCACTATGCTGCATAACCAATGGTAATAGTACATGCTTTGAATATCTTAGGAATAGCCATAGGACTGGATTGCATACAGCAAATTATAGAACACTTATTACAGTGGGGATGCACCACAGAGGCAACAAGTTTCAAGCTTCAAGTTTCAAACAACTTTATTTATCCCAAAAAGGGCAATTAGGTTTAAACAGTCAACTAAGACCATACATACATTTACAAACTTACAATAGACAGCAGACATGAGTGGGCTATGTCAGATGCCTTGGTGTGATCTTCACATGCCTCTCATCCACCTCTTGTGATCCTCTCATCACCTATCAAAAGCCCCATTTCCACTGTGGAGTACCAGCTCAATTCGACTCGCCTTTTTTAAGTACCTGGTACTACTTTTCTTAGTATGACCTTTTTTACGGTTCCAAGCGAGCCGAGCAGGCACTAAAAGGTCATGTTAAACATTACAGACCACTGATTGGTCAATGCCGGCATGCACGGAATATTCTGCACTGCACAAATCAATGGCCGCCACACTCAAAACAGCAAAGCTTCTTTAGCGACCGTAACTTTTTTTTATTGCCGCTGCTATATTGAGGAGATGCAGATGTTCCTGTCTTAAACAGCTGATGAGAGGATCACGAGAGGTGGACGAGAGGTATGTGTCATGTTGAAGACTACGCCATGGTGATTTTGCGCAGCGCCCATCTACTCTGAGGAGGTACTATCCCATAATGGAAAACGACCAGCAGAAAAGTACCAAGGCGAGTTGAGTCTAATAGAGCTGGTACTATCCAGTGGAAATGCGACTGTAGACAAGAACATCTGCACCTTTTTACTGTGGCCACTATATACTGTTACTTGGCTGTTTAAAAATGGCAGGCTTGTGTTTGTGCTGTGCAGGATATTTCGTGCATGCCACGCATTGATGACACAATGAAGTAGTGATGATTCTCTCTGACCAATCAGTGGTCTGCAGTGTTTTCACATCATCTTTTAGTGTCTGCTCAGCTTTTTTGGAACCTGACAGATGTTATACCAAAAAAATTAACTACCAGGTATCAGGTCCCATATACTTTTACCTAATGGAAAACAAAACAAGGCGAGTAGAGTAGAGTGGAAACATGACTATAGTTTTAGCTACATTCTAACATCATCAGAAATGCCAGATTACATGTAAATAAAACACTTGCAACAAACAAGTCCAGTTGTAAAATCTATTAAGAAACATGTTGTTTTTCCCATATATCTCTTCACCAGTTCTCTCCCCACTTGTCCATCATGGTGTCAGAATGACATGCATCAAACTGGAGGAGTGGCAGAGGACTGAACCAACCATAGTAGAAAGAGGAGGGGGAATTCATTTTGTCAGAAGAGGAGCGAGTTTTAAAGCACCCAATAATTAGAATTAGAATTAATTGTGTATCTGTACAAATAACACACTTCATGTATCTGGTGAAATTTCCTGTATTTTTTAAATTTTTATTGCAATATACAGTATATTGAAATAAAAGAGATTGTAATATCCGATTTTTTTCCAATATCATGCAGCCCTAATCTACAAAACAAATTGTAAATTCATCTTTCTGCTGCCAAAGCAGATTGTCATGGATATTCCACCTTAATATTTATTCCTACAGAATCCATCACTAAGTGTCATGACAGTCAGTCCAAATGATAAGATGCTCCCTGAGCTGCTTGTCACCTGACTTCTAGTGTTGTTGCTCCTTGTTGGATCATTCTCTTAAAGATTATTTGTGTTTCTGTCGTAGTGCATGTTGAGTGAAGAGGCACTGAATTCATATTTTAATGTTTAAGCTGCAATAACCAATACATTAACATTAAAAATGGATCAAATGCCTATGTGTGATGTGAAATGAGGATCGTAGTGATGAACCTATGCAGGATTATCTCCCAACTCTGCAGTTCTCTTTGGCTTTACAGTGTTTTGTAGTGTTTTGATTCACACTCACAGCTGTCATCAGTTTCATTTTTGGCTGCAGCTCTCTGCAGCAAAACATCTTTAAAAACTCACTATGTGCTACCTACCCAGCTCCAGACAGCATAAGTTAATGGGAAACTTTAACTCTAGCTGTGTATCTTTACAGTCTGGGTAGTATGTGATCTGATCTTTTTGACTTCAGAGGACCTGTTTCACAACATTTGGAGGACAAAATGCCAGCTTTTGGGCTGTTTAATCAACAGATTGTACTTACGTTTTAGCAAAAATGGATGAGGACCCAAATGCAGACTCAAATGCAGAGGCAGGGAAGATGCAGTTCAATGATTTACTAAACTAAATGATTTACAAACTGTGTCCATGATGAGATGACTGAGAAAAAGCAGTAAAAATGTCGAAACAAGAGTCCAAAAAGAAAAGGCAAGAATGAAAATCCAAAAAGCAGAATAAATAACAGAAAAAACATGAAGGAAGCATGGTAATAAAACACTGGAACGTATGTGACAATCCACATCATGACATCATGACACAACAAACTGGAAAATAAGAAAAAGACATCAACTGAAATAGACTGAGAAACGAGGTGAAAATAAGAAACAATCCTAATGGAGGGAAACAACAAGACAGGAAGTGTAAAGCAAATGATACATGGAAACTCAATTCACAAAATAAAACAGGAAATGGCAAATTAAATGCAGAATCATGACAGTACTTTCACATTGTTGTACACTGACCTCCTTGGACACAATAGAAGTTGGTTTGAGGTAGAGAGTTACCCTCATTTTCTCCCAGATCGAGGGAGGGGCTGTCTCACCGAACTCATATCAAACTGTAACGATGCATTGATGATCATATATGAACAAAGATTCTGTTACTGCCTTAAAATGTTCTCAGAAACTTATGCTAAGCAACTTTAAAAATGCATATTTTTAAGAACCCAATATTTTCCTTTCACTTGCCCAAATCTATTGAAATAAACAAACATGTGATACATAGAAATGAGTTTTTTAAGCACTCAAAACCAAAACATGTTAAATCATGCATGCATTAGCGTAAACGATAATAAAATCCCAGGTCTAATTAATGTCCTACTGAAACAAGTGATGATGTCACGGCTTCCACAAAGCTTACATTACCAGGCAGTTGGGATGTTGATGATGCTGATGGCTGGAACTCTGCAGACACGTGTGGCACAGATGTTACAGATGTTATGGCTCATTGCACAGTGGAGGCAGATCACATTTAGTGACAAGTCCAGAATTAACTTGACTGATGGTCGTAGGCGTGTGTATCGTCGTCGTGGGGAACGCTATCCTGCATACATCCAGGAAGTGGACCATTTTGGTGGTGATGTCATGATGTGGGGAGCCATTGCCAATGGATGGCAGTCAGACCTTGTCCTCATCCACGGTTCACTGACAGTTATCTGTTACCAAGACACGGTCCTAGGTCCACATGTCATTCCCAGGATACAGCAATCAGGCATCATCTTCATGCATGACAATGCCAGACCACATGTGGCTCATGTCTGTCAGGAGTAGCCTTCCTGGACCAGAACAATGTCGCTGTCCTTCCTTGACCAGCATATTCACCAGATCTCAACCCAATAGAGCATCTGTGGAATGCTCTGGATCACCAGGTGAGACGGAGAAATCCAGATCCAGCAACACATGAACAACTTGTTACAGCTCTGCTGAAAGAATGGTGTCATCCTACAAGTCCAGATTAAGGTCTTATCGATTCTGCGCACAGGAGGTGTGACACTGTGATAAATGCTGGAGGTGATCACACACATTGCTGACTGTCTGTCAGACTCTCTGTCTCACCATCCAGACTTGTAAACATTAAGGCAACAACCAATCATTTGTGCAAAAATGATTTTTCTGTATGGCTAAAGGGTGAATAAAGATGTGTGAACCATAATTTGCCTTTGATATTTAATATGAACAAGACTGCATGAAATCCTACAAAATTATGCATTTTTACTGTTGCTCAGTATATTTTAGTATGCTATATAGACTGTAGAACTGACCATGGCAGAGTGTGTTTTGATTGGTACTTCCATCAAGGTTATGTTTTCACCATTAGTTTGTTGGTTTAGTTTAGTTTGTTTGTCAGCAGGATGACTTGAAAAGTTATGCAACAGATTCATGATAGGGGTCGGATACAAATCCATTAAATTTTGGTGTAGATCCAGATCAGCTTTCAGATGCAGGATTTTTTTTCTCTTTCGTCAACATTCACAAGAAGCATTTTTCTTCATTTTCCCTATGTAAAAAGTTCTGACATAGGGGCCTTGACATAGGTTTGTTTTCTACTGAATACCACTGTTGGTTTGTTTGTTTGTCAGCAGGGTAACAACTAATGAAGTGATTTCCATGAAACTTTGTAGAGTGATTGAGGATGGGTCAGGGGAGCTAGACATGTACAATTGTTAGGCCTAGCAGGAAGTACATTCTTCCTGCACATTCTTTGGTGTGTTGTAGTTGTACAGTAGGTCTTCTAACATTTGAGTGAAACACTTCTTTAACAACTAGCTGGTGAACATAGGGAAGCATTTGTACAATGTCTGTATGACTGATAAAACTTCAGTCCAGCTCCAGTCTGTTATTGAGACAATCAGCAGCACAGAAAGAGTTTAACTCATTGCACGCTCCCTCCCTTTTTATATGCAAACTTGTGTCATGTAACTCTGGTCCAACAGCTTTAAGAGAAACACTTCATCTTTTCTGTGTGTATGCTTGCTTTTGTGTGTTTCCAGTGCTGAGCCCGTGTCCTGTTGCTGCAGCTCGACGGTGTCACTTCATCTACAAGGGTTTCGCTCAGTGTCTGATGGCTCTGGGCGACAGTCTGACAGACAGCGCCCGCAAGGACGAAGACACACACGAGATACACTCCATCTGCAGGTCAGGGTGTAATCACACACTTACAGTGCTGCTTGAAATACACTAACCCTGTGAAAGAAATCCCAAAACAGTGAGTCAGTTTGTTGTGTTCATGATTCAGATGTGCTCTCTAAGCCCTACGGAGCACTGATGTCAGTATCTGTGAGTATCCTGTTACTTTAGGAGAGAGCATTTAGAAAACAAAGACTGGTGCTCTCTGGGGAAAGCAGTGCACATCCCCACATCCCCAACTGAATATGCAAGGGTTACATAAAGAAAGATTTAGACAAGCGTTTTACAATTCCACAAAGTCATTCTATCTGATATCAATAGGGCATGACCAGGCTGTATATCTGTACAATACCAGTCCAGGTCTTGGCCCCTTACTCTGGACCTGCCCACGATTCTAAGAATATTAAACAACTAAAGTAGCAGTGTGAACTTTACTAAATTAATCAACCCTTACAGAACGCACTGAAGTCTTCTGTAATACAGGTGGGCATCCGATGAGGTTACAGTATGCAACATTAACTCAATCGCAGATATTGAAATGTAGCTCTGAGGTTTGTGGCGACTGGTGTACACAACATGTACAATCATGGGTTGAGGCTTTGTGTTAGATTTAAGGGCACCCATTGGCAGAAATTAAATTCATTTAATGATAATGTTTTAAATAGTGTTTAATCGCCTGAAAATCATAATAGTGTTTACCTTAAAATTTTGGTAGCTTTTAAGGCTACAAACAGAACAGGCCATCCACAGGCCTCCTACATACAGCCTGCTTACTCCCTATTAATCCCCTTGTACTGAAAGCGGCTGCAATTCATCTCGAGGGTGCTCACGAAGGAGTCCTCAATGAATGGGAGTGAATGGAGCCAAAATTATTTTCACCTACTTCTGGACAAATATAGTATCAATTATATATCAGAAGGGAAATGAAAGCACACCAATGTCCTTTTGTTTTTCTTCTAAAGAAGGAAATTTTGCCCACAAACCGCCAGCATTCTGCTAATGAATGCTAATTGGTTTGTTAAGGCTGTACGACTGACTGCGACCCAACATCCCTCCTGGATGTCTCGGAGTCTACAGGTGTTTTTGAAATGAAATTGAAAGAATATCTAAAGGAGGACCAGGAGAAGCTTTGTTTTTGACAGCCGAATGTAGATATGGCTACAGCAGAGATATTCTACCTACTATTAATGCCGTAAAGTATAGAGCCATTAGCCCAGAGCAAACTTAACACTGTATCAAGACAGGGCCTATCAAGATTTTTTTGTGGCACAGTTAATTTGACACTGATTTTAAAAAAAACTTCTAAATCTAATGTCCACCTTTAAGTCTTGATACCAACGATTCTTTCATATTTGTTTCCATTTATTATAATCAGATTATAATCAAACTATTTTGGACATATTTGTGGAAACAGTGTCTAGAATATACACAACTCTGTGTGAGAGTTTCCTGTGAACATTGAACATATATTTTACTCAGTCCACATAGTTTCTTTCTTTCTTTCTCTCTGACACATTATGATTAAAGTGGTGAACATGCTGTGGTCAGTATATGAGACATGAGCATACTGGACTGATAGATGTATGACACATTATTATGGCACATGCTGTAATTGATACTATTGTCAACCTTCGACTAATAAGTTAAAAAATAGTTCATTTCCCTTTTAGTAAAAATAATACTATTAACAATAATTCTATATTAAATATTAAAATAAAAGACGTGCTGTAAATAATACATTTTGAAATGAGTGGTTTTTGCTTCCTATGGTTTAGAACATACAGAATGATGAGGAGCAATAAAGGAGCAATAAAGGAGCAACACTCCCGCCTGTGTGAAAGGGCTGCAGATGTTGCACCTATCAAATGATCAGTAAACCAAATGCCTACAGGAGAACAATGATGCAGATAGGCTAGTGCCATTGTTTTAACCAACTAGACATACAAGTCAATAAAAACAACCAAGGATAAAGTGATTCCTCAGGAAAAATGTTTAAAAAATTTTTTAATTCCAGTTTGATTTTAACCTCTTACACCCTGCAGCGCTGCATCTTCTCTTCTCCCAGCATATCTTCACTCTGCAGCTCTGGTTTTAGCCTCACATTGCTACAGCTGGAGGCCTGATGATACTGATTAAAGATGCAGAACATCTCTCACTTCCCTTTCTCTTCTCTTCCTTTTCCATTTCTCTATATCCTGTATCTATCCATCATTCCCCCCCCTCTCTGCCATCGTCTCACCTCTCTACATAATACACACGTCTGTCATCCATCTTCCGGAGAAGTCATATCCTCTCAGGCAGGGAGAGGGGCCATAATGTGTGAAGGGTCTTAGAATAGGATCGCTGATCTAAGAACAGTGTTTCTGTCAAGTGAAATTTGTACAGTACAGAAATCAAATTGAACTCCTGAAGAAGACAGAATCATCTCAGATCACTGTATACAGACACTACTCCAGAGCTGACAGGTTAAGTTGTCATTTAATACAACCTAACATGAATGGAAGTAGCACTCTTTTTTTCACTACATTATAAATGAGGATTCGCAAACTTGATCAGGCAGAGACAAAATACATGCTCTATATACCTAATACAGCTTACAGACATTAACACTGGTTATTCACAGGGAAGGGATGTTTTTTTGTTTTCCTTTTGTCCAAAAAACATCATTCTTCAACAAATATATCCTGTAAGTGTTTCCTTGTAGGTCATCTCATTGACATCTTGGGTCAAGATCTACTGCCCTGTCCCGTCCTGGTTCCTGCCCTCCTTTCTTTAAACCATGCTGGCAGCATGGCTCTTGGGATGGCATTGAGTCGATTCACCTCTTTGTCCAAAGTGAAATATTTTAAAAATTACAGGATGTATTTGCCCATGGTGCCTAGGGGGTGCATCCTATCGACTTAAGATGGGCTCAGACTCCAGGACTTTTGGGCCAGTTTAATCCAGATTTACCCCTCGTAACAATCGGAGGGGAAGTCTGGTCTGGGACCTTGGTTGGTCTCCTGGTGTTCAGCAAAGATTATCTGGTATTGTGAGGGGTTTATAGATCCAGTCTTAAACCTCTCACACACTTCTCGCAGACTCACAAGGGACGCTCTGATTAACATCAAACATGTTTGAAATCTGGATAATTAGTCGTCTCTGAGCGGGACCACAATGGCCAATGAGAGAGACATCATGATGCAGCTGATGCCAAGTATTCTACCCTTTGAGGCTAATGTTAGCTACCATACTGCTGAACATCGCCTCAAGTTCTCGCTGAAAAAATGCAAAAGTGTGGGAAGAGGGTGTGCCCCTCTGATGAAGCCCTTCTTATGAAGCCTTCTGCTCTTTCATTTCCCGTTCCTATTTTCTCTGCATCATATTATCCCTGATGTGTGCCATGATGTGTGTATTTTAGTGTATTTATGTACCACATTCTTATTTTCAAAAAATTAGAAGCAGTTTTTTGACTGTAATAAGAGTTTGGTAATGGTTGAATAGATTTCCTACAAGTAGAATAATGTGTGTGCGTGTATGTGTGTGTGTGTGTGTGTGTGCATGTGTGTGTGTGTGCATGTGTGTGTGTTGCCATAGGCCTGCAGCCCACCCGTGATACCACTCCACTGTTGTTAAGTATTTTTTATTCCTTGAGGTACCAATTAAACTACTAATCCTGCTACCCAGCCACCTTAGTGTGAGTGTTGCCTAATGCACGGACATAGGAGCTCACACACTTCTCCCCAAACTCCATTCTCTCTGTCCTCACCTCACTTCTTCTTTCTCTTATTTTTTTGTTCTCTCTCACTCTCTTACTCCTTCTCCCCTCTCTTTGCTCGCTCTTTCTTTCTCTCTCTTGTCCTTTCATACCTCCCTCCATCTCTCCACTGTGTTTTCCCTCTCAGCTCTCCACACTCAGGAAAATGGTTTTAGCACGTCTATCAGAGCCCCTTAATGAGGAGGTAGCACGGCTCTCCCCTCTGAAGATCCACAAGCATGTGCGCTCTCAAACATGCACACACACACTCATGCCAGCTACAGTCTGAATAAGAGCCTATGATTTGCATCTAGGCCAAGGCTGCTTCATTGTCAGTGCGCTCCCAGGAGTGTTATGCTGCTTTTATTCCTCATATTCACAATAGGCATTATGCAGTTGCAATCATTCACTGTGGATCCAGCGTAAGTGAGGTGAAAAGGAAACATTGGGGGCTAAAGATGCAAAGGAATTAGGCACAGTAGAATTAAACAGTAACCTTTAGCTGCAGCTTTAAAAAGGATACTAGTTTATATCAAGGGGACTGCATGAAGTGTTGATAAGTTATTGTGTTTATAAATGCTTAAAACCACTAGTTAAAGCTTTTCATATTAATATTAAGCCATCATACCGAATTTCTATATAAAAATGTGTTGTCAGGTCTCCCCTTTAACTCCCCTTTAAAACCTTTCAAACCTGGTTCAGAATAAGAATTATTTTATGTATAATAAGATAAGATAAGATAAGATATAAGATAAGATATCCCTTTATTAGTATTGATTTATTAGTATTAATTTATGTATTTCCAAAATAGTGACTTGGTCTTTTATTTACTTTAACTGCAGAAGTTACCAGGCCTTTATTTGAAGCAGGCTTGTGTTAGAGACACACCTATAAATCTAATTCCCTCTGTTTGACAAATAATTGATCATATTTTAGCACAAGGCTTGTTTTGGTCTGCTCCTCTCGGCCCTGTTAAAGTTACCTCAGTAATCAGTTTCTCAGTTAAATCCAATCAGGATAGAAGAGTACAACTGCTTATCCTCCCAAGATCCATCATCTTGACCAAAAACGGCCACTTCTGGCACCAAAGTATGGTGACAGTCATAATGCCAATTTCAAGGCTTCAGAATGGTAGACCACAAACCAATGGGTAGGCTTATACTTATGCTATACTCATAGGATCTGGAGTTACGGGGTGTAACTCATATTCTGTTTCATACATGCTTCGCTTTCTAAGAGCCCTGATACACCAGGCTGACTGTCAGCCAACAATGTTGGGCCATCAGTGAGCATCTGTAGCCATAGTGTTTGTGGTGTCTCTCATCACCTGCACCCCTTGTCAGCAGCCGTTGGTGAGACAAACTACTACACATGGTTAAAGTATCCCAAATAACAAACAGCCTGTTAAAACTCTCAATACAAGGTGAGTCAGAAAAACTAGAGATATCTGCAGAGAGAAACAAATGAAAGAGCAGCAGGAGTTAATAGATAATTAGAATAGTCAATAATATTCAAATAAGTTATTTAACAAACCAAACGTCTTTAAAGAACAGTTCAAAAAATGAATGATGGAAAGTCGGGTGAAGTTTCTCAGTCCATAAAACATTTCTGGAGCTTCACAGCAAAGCAGGATTGCAGCATTCTCTGAACTGAAGAAGATGGAGACTTGTTTTAAAATGTAAGAAAGCCAACATAACATGACTCCATACAACTTATAATGTATAATATATTCCAAGTCTCCAGAAGCCTCAAGATCAAAAATGGATTTCACAAGATGATATTTACACCATATTTTTAGCTGACTGAATAATACTGCTCCTTTAAGATGAGTGCGATGTATTGTTCTTGCAACTACATTTATTTGCTTGCTATGTCATGTGATTTGCTACTTGAACGACTAAAGAGACGTTGTTAGGTTTTTATTTGTTAACATCAAGACTTTCCCAATATCATAGTGGCTTCATTGTCATGGTTACGGTAATAATCACGTGGTTCAGGGACGTCTGGCCCAACAATGACCATAACACACCTCTCTCTAAATTAATTTCTAAGTGACAAAAACAAAAATGAGACTGATTAACAATTACTGCATTGTGTGAAAACTCACTTTGAGCATTGAGGCAAGTTTTCACTGACCACTATTGAAGTTAAAGCCACACAACTGTACTCATTTTGGCTATCACTTCAGTGTGAAATTTCAAGAAGCTCTGGTGCTACACAGCAGAGCTCAGCAGGGTAAAGTCAGTAATGCATCTCACAGTACTCTTACTCTAAGTGGGGTCTATGAACTTTATTACATAAAAGTAGTGCGAATGAGGTGGGCTCATAATAGATACTCCAGATTTATGCATTGTGTTGACTAAACATCCAGGGGACAAATTAGTGACAGCAAGAGAGAGAGGATATTCAATAGGACGGGTTCATTCAAAGCTGCCTAATCACCACAGAGGGATTAAAGACTTATCTAAATCTGTCATCTGAAGGGTGTCACGAACTATGCAATTAAAGCATTTTTAAAAAGCCATTGCAAAGGGCAGAATACCAATCATTAAAAAAGTTCAGTCAGACAAAGTCTGAAGAGGATTTAGTCCTAACATAAATCTAAGAAAACTTCTCAAAAAACTTCTCAAAAAGAAAAGACTTTTGAGCTGAATCATTTTTAAAGTATAAAGATAGGAGAGATAAAACCATCTATTTTCCTTGCTTACAGTTGCATAAATAAAAGATGGAGACTATAATCTCTTACTGGTGTTGTTAGAAAACTCTCAATCAATAGCGATGTGGATGATAAAGGTCCCCCATCATTTTTAAATTGATTTTATTTACATTTGAAACCATGTTTTAGCATATCCTGTATATTTTAAATAAAAATGGGTGGATAGAGAAATGATTCTGGTGGCACTGTGTTTCTCCAGTTCAGCTTCAGCTGCAGAAACATCTGTGACTGGCAGACAAACCTCTTCTTTCACTGCAGCCTTTTGATTTACAGTACCTTTATATTTTTTATCCTCCACAGATTTAGATAAGGCCATTCATGCTTTCATTGCATCTCATTGAGGCACCACTGTTCCCATTCCTTCCTCAGTTTGAAGTCACTCTCTGCTCTATGTAGCCTGTTCAGGATGCAACAGTCAGTATTTTAACTGCTGCCAAACAAAAACACAATGATATCCCCAAGTCTTTCAGGTTACTGTGTAGCTTTGAAGATGATTTAAAGAGGTGAGAAAGAAAAGAGTTTTTGTTGTCCCATTTTCATTTTTACCATGGGAGGCAGTCACATATAAGACAATGGGGTTTGCAGATCTATAAAAGCTTCTGCTGCTCACAGTTTCACATTAAATCAGCTCTTTAACATGCATAAAAATAGTCACTTACTGTTTAAGACTCTACTGCTGAGATGCTGTAGCTGCAAAATATAGATCAAGTCTTGTGTGAGAGGAAAATAGAAAGAATATTTCTCTTCAACAAAGTGAAAGACGCCTTCTTGAACCCTGATGAAGGCCACTGCAGCTGAAGAGTGATGATTTCAATATAAAAGCTTTGTCAGACTCTTCCTCCAGAATAGCTCAATCCTTTTCATTTTTTTTGCCCTTTGGTACTCACAGAGCTCAGAGGATGCTGCAGTGTTTTTTTTCTCCTTTTCTACCTTTTAGTACATCAACCTTGGACAGAACAGTCACAGTGTTTTCTGAGGTTTCTGTGGGATGTGAAAGACCCACATAACTGTTTCCAACCTCTTTTGAATCCATGCTGTTATTTCCTCCTCTAAGGTGATTGTGAAACCTGGGAAAACGATTTAATGTTTTAGGTAGGTTTGCGCTCATATGACTAGTGAAATATAGTAAACATAAAGAGATAGACAGATAGACTGATCCCGGAGGAAATTTAAGGATGAATTTAAAGTGATGAGAAAAAAAAATAAGATCTACTTTTTACCTCTTATAAACTGAGCTGGAGCCAGAATTTTATGAAGGTTTAGTGACTTCCTGGTATGCTACTGGTTAAATATGTAATCATTTATTGACACTCAGAAAAAGACTACATGTCTTTTTGTTCAAACGTATATGACGTTAGTAAATTGGGCTCCGTTGATGGTGACATATACAATGTCAACTACACTATAAAGAGGAAAACTTACTGGCCTTAATGTGATTTTTTTTTTCTGTCTGCATGTACATTTATGGTTTGTGCCAAGATTGGTAGATTGGTGTGCGTGTGACCTACACCAGCCCTCTTTAAGAGACTAGCCTATTATGGTTTATTTAGAACTAACAGATATTTCTCATCAAAGAGGATGTGATACCCCTTATGTGTGAAACACAGAGATGAGACAAGACAAACAAGGATGAAAAGACATGCAGTTAACATCAAAGAGCAATGGAGTGGTTTGTGTTCCATAGACTCTGTCAGCCCAGAGCCTAAAGAATCCCGAGAACCGAACACAGAGCGGCGATGTTGACCTCAACACTGGCTCAGCAGCCACTGGTGCCCTCAATCAACACTAAAGATTGGGTCGTAGTAGATGCTGGTGTGTTGGGCCAGGATCATGCAGCAAGATCCCCAGAGCCTCCAAACAGAAGCCGGACAGCCCGGCCCGCCCCACCAAGCCACAAGAACATCCAGGACACAGGGCCCACAGCACCACAGAGGGCCCAGAACAACAAACAGGCCCAGGGCCCAGGAAGCTCCCCGACCAGCACCGCCGGAGCGCACAGGCACACCACCAGGGGCACGGGGCCGGTGGCCCCCAAGGAATATCACACCGCATGGGTCGCCATGGAGAAGAGTGCCACCAAACGTCAGGACGGGAAGGGGGGGCCCCATAACAGATCCACATCACATGCCCGAGCTAGGCCAGCCGCACTGGGGAAGACAGGGCACAGTGGCCAGGCGAGGAGCAGGCCCACAACAGACCACCACCCATAGTCGACAAGATGCACTAGCTCCGCCCCGCTCATCCACACCACACAAGTGAAAATCCCACTGAGTGTATGACACAATAGGTGAGATGGATTCAAATTGAGGGGCAGATGAGGCAGGGGAGAGCAACTCGGAAGGCCATGGCACACTTCTGTGCCACAACCTACCCCACAACAACACCCCCACCCCAACCGCAGCCCCCCTTAGCGCTATTGTGAGACCTACTGTGCAAAATAAACAAATGTGTCCATTCTAGTGTATGGATGTGAGCTAAACTAGTGAAGTGCATTAAAAGCAACCAGGCCTTAATATGATTTTTAATTAAACTGAACAAATGATTTTTTAATTTAATCATAAACTATATCAAAGTACTTGCTTTTAATACATTCCTTTGTAGCAGTTTCCATATTGAGCCTCATAAGCATCATAGACTGTCACAGGTTAACCTGTGCTTGACCCACCTGTGTGGAGTTTGATTGACAGGCCCTACACTCAATCACAGCTCACTGACGACAGTCTTCCCTGCACTCTTCACAGCCATTGGATTAAAGCCAGACGTTAGAAAACCGTCTGTCCTGACGTGTTGACTTTTCAGAACTGGGGCAAATCAAAATGCGGGACACTGTCTCACTATGTGGGACGCAGGACAAGGGATAAAAATGCTGGGCAGTCCCGCACAAAGCAGGACATCTGGTCACCCTCATCGCTAACACAAGCATTTATAAATACCACACAATTGGCAAAGGATTCATGAGGATGGAAAGAAATAACAGATGACAATGCATATTACATCTCAAAGGTTATGGCTCCCACAGCTACTGTGGAACAAAGTGGGTTTTAAATCATCAACCAAAGATACGCTGTGCCATCCGACAATATTTCTCCCAAACTGCTGAGATGTCATGAGAAAGTAGCTGTTGAGCTGAATTATCTTATAATCACAAAGACACAAGAAAAAAGACTCTTTCAGTGGCAGAAATATCCCAAAAATATCTAATAAGGTGCAAATGTATATAAACACGGGACTATTCTGTGTGGAGTTTGCATGTTCTCCCAGGAAATGAATGAATGAATGAATGAATATTTTTACTCTATTCTAGTTTATGTATTGGAACTGTTTATAATATCATGTGGCATTATAACAACACACATCTTCAAAATACCCAGTTTGTACTGAAAAAAAAGACATAATTTACATGCTTGTATCTTACTGTACCAAAGTTATTAGGTCTTTAAATAGTAGATTATTTAAATAATAGATTATTGGCACCAGCACACTGAAAATAGTGACCAATACCCTAGCCCCGTTTTCCCAGTTCAGTTTAGAATACACCTCACTGGTACCATGATGGAGAGAGAGAGAGACGGGAAACTCTGTGACGCTTGATTTTCTTTTAACCATACAACACACCATGGACTATTCCTGACTTACTTACTCCCACTCATAGCATTTCTGATCTCCTTATTGATGCTGCTTTGATTTGATTTTCTCCCTTGTGTTGCCTCCTGTCACGACAAGCTCATCCAACAAATATATGTATAAACAGTGCTCTGATTTATTGAGCGACTCTGTGTGTAGTTTTGACCGTAAAGTTAAAAACGCTGCTCTTATTTGTTCTTCTCAGATGTACAGGATACAGACTGGTGTAGAACAGACTGTACATATTTGCTCCTCGTGTTCCCTCATATTTCATGTGCTGCTCTGTGGTGTTTCTGCTCTCTCTGCTTGCCTCCTCCAGTTTTCTGAAACAACTTTGTTTTGCCAAATGTGTTTGATATTGCCCCATTTGTCAGTAAAGGCATCCTCTGACAGTGACCCATGAGCATATGACCATATTGCTGTTTACAAACTAAGTCAAAAAACGGTGAAAAATAAGTCCAGGCTTGGGGTTTGGAGGTTTTCAGATGTCAGCAGCAGCTTGTTCGCTTTAGAACAAACATGCCCTCAGGAGGTTTTATTACTGTGAAAGCAGCTGGTTGTCTGTCAGGGTCCTCAATGCATTTCTGCTGTCTCTGCACCACCTGTAAGTTGAGCAAAAACACACAATAACAGACCCTGACGCACCAAAAACTCGGCACCGCTGCACATGACGCCATACTCTTCTCTTTCTTTGTCATCTTCTTGTTGTCTCTTAGACACACACACACATAAACACACAAACCCACACACAGAAACGATAACCAGATGCTGGCCCACCAATGTACCACACAGACACACACACACAGACACACACACACACGTCAACTGTCAGCAGTAGGTAAACAGGACTGCCGCTGGACTGTTTAAACCTTGGACACAGGCCAAACACACACACACACACACACACACACACACACACTGTAAAACTTTTTACTGTAAACTTAGAGTTGCTAACTTCTACCAGCTTCATCTGCAAAGTACTGTATTTTTTTCTTACTGTATTTTAGAATGACAGAATATTACTATAGGAATTAAACAAAAGTTCATTCCTGTAAATTTACAACACAGTACTGGTCACAGATTATTATACTTATTATATTTACTGACACAAATTACTGTGTATTTACAGTATCTTAACTGTATTTTAATCTACAGTATGTATCCTGTAATTTATGATAATTAAAGAATGTTACTGTAATACTACTACAGTTCTATAATGGTTAACAAACTGTACTTGTTTTAGTCTGACTGACCACTGCCCTTCACAACACAAGCCAGCATTCATCCATTCACACACAGAGGCTAACATGTAAGGAGAGGCACCACCAGCTCATCAGGAGCAATAATCATTCACACAGTCGATCACACACAGACTGAACATGTAGACTACAGGGGATCAAACCGACAACCCTCCAATGAGGGGATGACCGCTCTGCCTCCTGAGCCACAGCTGCCCCTTACAGAACCACTCAACTACTACTATTAATAATAATACTAATAGTAAAAAAAGATGCTAATAAAAATGCTAAATAATTGAAAATACTGAAATACTTTGACAAGAATAGTAGTATGCTATTTCCTAACATTTTGACACTTTGAGAGAGAACTACAAAGTTTGGCTCCAAGGACAAAGATGCCCCACTGATGGAAAAACTTATGTTACTCAGTGGAGGTTGTCTTATCAGTGCAGCTCTGGACATCTTTGACAAAAGCGTGAGCAGGTTGTAGCGTCTATGTTTCATTTTGAAATTTGAGTTCCCACACTTTTCTTTCACCTTCCCATGATGCTCTGCTGTCCACAGGTAAGTTCATAGCACATTCCTGTAAATAATGACATTCTCTTAAAGTGCTGTAATCACGTATTATTTCTCCCAGGATGCATTGCAGTTTAAAGCATGTCACTGCATGACATTAATACAGAAGACATAGTTAAGATTTCACTGTAAATCTACATCAAAGTTTAACAAACACACACAGATGCAGAGTTAAGGGAGGCCAAGCCGTCAGTGGTGATGGTAGCAGATTTTTACAACGCTGCATGTTGGTGTGTTCATGAATTTGTCTTTCCTGCTGTGTGAGTGGATAAAGATGAGATAGTAAGATGGAATCAGTCAGAGGGAGATATAAATATGTAGGTGTGTCTGTCTGTGTGCCGACTTCTCTGTACTATGATCAGTAGCAAATATACTCAAAAAATATACTCAAAGATCAGAAAAATCCTACCAAATGAAAAATGTAGTTATTTCTTTTTTTGTAAGAGTTACGATTCAGGAGTTCAGTTTAGGTGAAAATTACAACTACATTTTGCAAGACTGTGAATGATATAAGCCTGCAGTGCATCACAATGGAGAGCGTCACATTTTAGCTTCAAATGCCATACATTATGCTCTTATACAACATGTAGTCTTCTTTGAAACAATATATTTTTCTGTAAAAATATCCAAGTAAACAATATGTCTGTTCATTGAAAATATTATAATTACTCAGAAAATATTAAAACTGTGACAAATAGGTTGTCAGACGGCCTTAAAAGGCTTTGATTTCAGGTGGCTCCAACATGCTGTTGTTGTTCATCAGTCTGTACTGTCACACTGTACTTCACACTGCTGACCCATGACTGTTCACTGTCTTACAACCACTTTGTGAAATTTGCTGACAACACAACTGTGGTGGGTCTCATCAGCAGGGATGACAAGTCCAGTTACAGAAGTGAGGTGCACCAACTGGCCACATTGTGCAGAGACAACAATCTCCGCTTCAACATCAGTAAAACCAAGGAGATTGTTGTTCAGAAGAGGCTGCACCCAGCATCCTCCGCTGATGGACTGCACTGCTGTGGAACAGGTGTGCAGTGCCAAGTTCCTGGGTGTGCACATTAGTGAGGGCCTCTCCTGGAAAAACAACACCACGTCACTGGCCAAGAAAGCCCAGCGGAGACTCTACTTCCTTCGGAAGTTGAAAAGCGCCAGAGCTCCGCTACCCATCATGCACTCCTTCTACCGGGGTACGATGGAGAGCATTTTAACCGGCAGTATTACAGTGTGGTTCGGAAACTGTACCGCTTCAAACCTTTTAAATGCTGCTGTAAAAATCATCGGCTCTCCACTCACACTTCTTCTGGACATACGCCACACCCACCTCACCCGCAAAGCCACCAACATTGTGGGCGACGCCACCCACCCCTCAAAAAGATTCTTCAGCCTCCTTACGTCAGGGAGAAGGTATCAAAGCCTCCCAGCCCGCTCCACCAGACACACACACACACACACATACACACACACACACATACGCATACACACACACACACACATACACACACACAGACACACATACACACACACACACACACACACACATACACACACACACACATACACACACATACACACACACACATACACACACACACACACACACACACATACACACACACACACATACACACACACACACACACACACACACACACACACACACACACACACTGCCCTTGCCAAGACTGTCTGCTGCTCATCCAATGGAGAATAATACAGTTTCTATTTATTTATTTATGGTCATGTATGTCTCATGCACATTGTATCTTACTGATTCTGCTGCTGAGCATATGCAGCATACCACCTTGCACTACGTACACTTTATTGACTCACTTTGCACTACCTCCTCACGCCTTTTTTAATTCACCCCCCGTTCTTCTATGTTGTTGCGTGTTCTTATTTATTTTCATATAAGTGCCTTTCTAATGTTTTGTCACTTACAAAGAGCGTTGTAGTGAAATGAGATGATGTCTTGTACATCTTGTGGCAACAACAATTAAAAGTCCTTGATTCCTTGATCGATTCCTTTGTTTACATGTCGCGTATTCCTTTCCTAAAGCTTATTCACGTGAACTGACAAATCGAGATTAGAACAAGATTCTCATGTTCTTGTGATCTTTCATCTGACTGTTCTTACAAGGTTCAGAGTGTAATGTGACACAGAACAGTGAGAATAATCACAAGTATAGGACCAAAACTACAAAGGCTCTCAGTTGAGTACATACCTCCGCCAAGACTGAACAATCGTACACGTCCGTCTAAATCGTACCGTACAGTGACTAAGAAAAGATCACCCCTTTCAAATACATATTCTGATCCAGCTAATCCAGATTATTTTAATATACGCCACACTATATAGACTCATAGCGATCAACATTATAAATATGTCATTTTTTACATCACAATTTATTTTTATGTCTTATTTCCTAAAACAAATTGAGAAAATGTCTGAACAAAATTATGAAAAAAAATTCCTGGACCTGCACCAAAGTTTGATTTATTTTTAGTAATTATTTATTATTGATTGTTTTGCCTGATTTATGGCCCACCCCTCCACAAAGTTTATTGGAAATCTTTTCTGTGGATTTTGCATAATTATCGAAAAATGACTAAAAATGCTCAATCTTGCACTGTTAAAGAAAGTGGGAAAAAATTCCTGGATCAGCCCTGTTGTCTGGATGAGCTTCAACATTTAATCTGGCCCATGCCCCATCCTTCCACCAAGTTTTTTCGAAATCCAGCAGTTTCTGCATATCCTGTTAACAAACCAACCAAACAGTAAAGAAACAAATGGACACATCCTCCTTCACAGAGGTATGAATAAGATGATAGACGGAGGAACACTTGTTGTACGTTGGTGCTTGAAGCCTGCAGACCACCAATATGCCCCTATAATTTCTCTTTGTTAAAAGCTACGGAAAATTCAAAAATCTTAATTTGTAGCTTGATGGGTATGAATGCATGCTGTCTTGGCATCAGTTTACCTGAACTACATTATTTTTACTTTCTGGTTCAGTTGCTGGGTTCAACCGTGGCCCTCACTAGGCCTAAACAAGAAACACTGCTCCACCTAAGAGTCTCATTTGATGTGTGAGTGACAGATTTCACTCGCTTTTGTCCTTTGTAAAAATACGCATCCAAAACATGGTTCAGGTTTTAAAAAATCCTGGAGTTTCCATTGAAGTTTAGAAATGCCCTATCGAAATAATTTCCCTCATCCCCACAGCGGCATCTGTGTGGTCTGCCCGTTCAATGAGCTGCTTCTACATTAAGGATGTGTTTCTTTCTCCACCACTGGTGCTAACATGTTTTTTCTATCACATGTTATAGTTACATGATAGTTTTATCATCATATCAGTTATCATTCTTCAAGTGTTTGTTTTCATTCCTTTATGGCTCATTGTAAACAACACTAATAATAATAGTAATAGTGAAATACTGTGACACCATCATACCATGGTATTTTCTGAAATTGATATCATACAGGGAAAATCTCAAACCATTGCAACCCTGCCTGTCATATTATATTTGATATTTCTTTAAGGATAAAAAGCAATGCTCCATCCCTTCACACTGGACTCACCCTATATATATATATATATATATATATATATATATCGTACCAGTATATATATATATAGTACCAGTCAATAGTTTGGGAGATTAACTCTGACTGGTTGATTCATGTTGAAACACACCTATGAATAACTGACTGTGTCTTGCATCTTATTTTGTACCAAGGTTATAACTATCGATTAAATTGGACCAATAATCACCAAGCGACTCAAGTCAGATGTAATTGACTCTTCAATGCAGAACAATGTGAAAATGTAAATCAGTGTTAACCGTGGATGCTGCTCAGTGTCATTCATGCTGCTGGAACAGAAGGGATGGACCTGATATCTCACCACTGCACTGGTCTGCCCTTAAACTGGCCGCTGAGGCAGACATGTTGCTTGGAGCTCTGAGCGATAATGCTGATGCTCATGTTGTGACTGGATGTGACCTCGGCAGCATGCTGTCGATGGAGCTCAGACTGTCTGGAGGTAAAAGAAACTAGACTCTAACTGTATTTAATTTAATCCTGGAGGGATGTGTCTGAATGCAGCTGCACCAAACACAGGAGAAAAACTACAATTATACATTTGATTATGCTGATTGACCAGCCTCTATTGACGTCCTCTCCTGGTTTTAAATGGGCCTTAAAGACTTTTTCTATTTGCTTCTATTTACATGACAATGCTGAGGCAACAACATACAGTATGCTAACTACAACTGTTATTTTAGTTTTTGACTGTGACTCATAATTTGGTCCATAAAGTGTAGAAAGTTGTCCATCATGTTCAAGGTGACATCTTTAAATGTTATTTCTCCTCAAGGCATTACCTCCACAAGGCAGCATCTGATTTTGTGGACGTTCTGTTATTTGTAGACAGGTTCTGGTGAATGTTCTGTAGAGATAGGGTACGGTCCAAGGACCAGTTCATCAGATTCTGGTGGTGATCCGGATTATCATCTGGATCCAGAATGTTTTTAAACAATTCTGTACCATTGTGGGACAATTACCAGATTTTATCTTCTAACTTCATGGATAATGTCTACAATGATTGGACAAAAATGACACTAAAATAATAACTACAAAATTTTGCACGAAATGTTAATGTGTGCCTGATGCTTGATAAACTGGGGGTCACTGAAACAATGGTACGATGGCAATCCCAAGAAGTTGCTGAAAACATTGGTAGATAGTTTGTACAGATTAAGTTAAGAAATATTAACTGTAGAGCGAGTTATAAAGCCTGGAGAATCTGAGATTTTAGGAAAGTCATCACTCAAGTTTACAATGGAAGTCAATGGAGCAGTTTGGTGGACCACCTGGCACTCTAGGTCCTCTGCAGCCCAAACAATAAGGTTGTTTGGTTCCATTCTGGTATTAAATGAGACAGCACAAATTTTCCTACGTTTCGATGCCATAATTATGGATGTGGAGTCAGAATTGTGGGATTTATGGCAAGTTGTTTGAGAAATTTCTAGACAACTTGTTATCACCTCTCCACTCATTATAAAATCTGATAAACTGTGATTGTGTGAAAACCGTTATAGATATCAAAAAGAAGATGATTTAATACTATTGCGGTACTTCAGAACGCTATTGGCTACTTCAGAGCCTGACGCTATTGGCTACATCAGAGCCTGACGCTATTGGCTACTTCAGAGCCTAATGTTGTAGGCTACTTCAAAGCCTAATGCTATTGGCTTCTTCAGAACCTAATGCTATTGGCTACATCAGAGCCTGACGCTATTGGCTACTTCAGAGCCTAATGTTGTTGGCTACTTCAAAGCCTAATGCTGTTGGCTACTTCAAAGGCTTTATGTTGTCATGTAATCCCCAAAGGCAGAATAAATTAACAAACCTTAATAGTGTACACTATTACAAATACATCCACAACATTTTGAGTAAGTCAATTCAACACGGAAATGGGCAGAGCAAAGAAACGCACACTAAAAGTAGGGCAGGTACTTGGAAAGTGCCACAAGGTGTGTGAACTCCTGGGAGATGGCAGCTACGGCTTTGTAATAAAATGCATCAACATTAAAACGGGCAAAATGGAGGCAATCAAAGTCAACAAGAGTCACCCTGCAGTCTTTCACCATGCAAGAAAGGAAATTGCCATCTTGAAGCAGCTGCTGTGTCTGGATCCAGACACCAGCAATATCGTGAGGTGGAATGGCTTTTTCTTCCATGACGAAAAAATCTGCCTTAACTTTGAGCTCCTGGATCAGAGCCTAGATGAATATGTGGATACATGTGGTCTTCGCATTACAGAGATCAGATCCATCATTCATCAGCTGGCCACAGCCCTTTTGCATCTGAAATCCAAGGGAATTATTCATGCAGATGTCAAACCTAACAACATTATGGTTGTAGACCGCGATGAGCACCCAGTGAAAGTCAAGCTGATCGACTTTGGCCTGGCGCATCCAGTGTTTGACGCTAAGTATGATAGGAGTTTGCAGACCACATGGTACAGGGCACCAGAGGCAATACTTGGCATTCCTTACAATGAAGCCATAGATATATGGTCTCTGGGACTAGTTGCTGTGGAACTGGCTACAGGGTTTGCCCTCTACAGTGGGATTAACAACTATGACGTGCTTAGATTCATTACAGAAACTCAGGGCCAGCTACCAGACTATTTGTTGGACCGCGGGGTGTGGACTAACAAGTATTTCAACAAAGACAGCAATGGCTGGAAGCTGAAGACCCTTGATGACGAGTCATCCGATTCTGAAGACACACGGTTCTTCAAGATCAATTGTCTTGATGAACTTGTGCAGCTGATAGATGCAGATGGAGATGATAATAGGGATCAAGCCCTGCTGGTAGACTTGATTAAAGGGATGCTGCAGCTGGACCCTGACCAGCGCTTGAAACCTCATGAGATTCTGCAGCATCCATTCATTACTAACAGCCCTAAGAGCTCTCATGCCAACAATGTCATGGACATAATTAACACTGATAATGTAGCAAGAACGGTTGGTCGGCATAACTCCTGGTATCCCACATCTGGATCGGAGAACAATCACTTCATGGACGACGGCACAACAGAATATGACAAATACTCAATCGGACAGAGCCACAAAGTGGTGCAAATCCTTGGGGAGGGTAGTTATGGACTTGTATACAAATGCATCAACATTAAAACAGACAAGATGGAGGCCATCAAGCTCTACAAGCCAGACGCTGACAGTGTTTACTTCGCAAAAATAGAAATTAACATCCTGAAGCAGCTGCAGTGTCTGGATCCAGACATGTGCAATATCATCAAGTGGAACGGCTTTTTCTTCCATGACGAAGAAATCTGTCTTAAGTTCGAGCTCCTGGATCAGAGCCTAGCTCATTACCTGCATGTAAGGAATAAGGGTCTTCCCATGACAGAGATCAGATCCATCATTCACCAGCTGGCCACAGCCCTTGCGTATCTGAGATCCATAGAAATTATTCATGCAGACATCAAACCTGAAAATGTTATGGTTGTAGACCGCTATCAGGACCCAGTGAAAGTCAAGCTGATTGACTTTGGCCTGGCACATCCAGCATTTCCCATTACGCCTGGTGTCACCTTGCAGACATTGTGGTACAGAGCACCAGAGATAACGCTACACATTCCTTATACTGAAGCCATAGACATGTGGTCTCTAGGTCTTGTAGCTGTAGAACTGGCTACAGGTAGGCCCCTCTACCCTGCGCAAACAGACTATGAACTGCTGAGTTTGATTGTAAACATGCAGGGCCAGCCACCAGACCATGTGCTGGACCGTGGAGCGATGACATGCAAGTATTTCATCAAAGAAAGCAACGGACAGGGCTGGAGTTTTGAGTCAGGTCAACAGTTTGCGTCTGAGACAAGACACAGGTTCCTGTCTCTTGATGACCTTTGGATGCATATTGTCATAGACGAAGCACACAAGACGGATCATCTTCTGTTGCTGGACTTGATTAAAAGGATGCTGCATCTGGACCCTGAGCAGCGCATCAAACCACTGGAAGTTCTGCAGCATCCATTCATGGCTAACAGCCTCCCTAACAGCCCTAGTCCATACACCAGCGAAGAGCTCAACAGCAGTGATGTTGAAGGATCTGAAATCAGTCTGTTGGATTCTTCGTGTCTGACTTCAGGACCAGAGAGTATTCAATGCACTGACGAGAGTACAGCAGCGTCCTTGGAGAACACTGGAGACGTCCAGCATGAGAGCAAGGCTGAGAGCGATGGCTTCTTTAAGACTCTCATCGGAAGGATTAAGGGCACCGTCTGCAATTTCTTCCGCAGATGAAGTTAAGCAGCCATCGACACCAGTAGTTAGCACTGTTAGCATCTCCAACAGTGCTAACACCGCCCTGGGAATCATGAACCTCCGAACAAGGTCGATGATTCCCAGGGAACTTCAAGTGTAGTCAGTGATTGGATCAGTCAGTGAGTTTTCCTTTGGTTGCTCCAGTTTCCTCCATCACAACATGTAGTATGAAGCAAGTAAATAAAGAAGAGGAAAAATCATTTAAATTCTCCCTGTTAATTGTATATTTGTAAAAATGTTCAATTTCCAAAATAAATAAAATGCTTGATATTCCCAAATTATCAAAGCATCATTCTTACATATCTAACATATCATAGCAGCCTTCAGTCTGGTAAGGAAAGGTTGTGCCAAAAGTCACCAGATATTTTTGTCTTTGTGTGAAACCTTTTTTTTTACTTGTCAGACTTATTAGTAATATATTGTGTTTTTGTTTGTTGGGAATATTGCTGCAGGATTTCAGAGAGATGATTGAGAATACCTGAAAAATCAAAAGACAGAAAACATGAACCGAAAGAGAAAAACAGACTTTTATGCCGACTTCTTAGCATGCAGCTCCACATAAACGTTTAGCCCGTCCTCTCTGGAAAAACAGACATTTTCAATGCTAGAAAGGGCTGCACAGGACTGAACCTGAACATTTCATGTTTTGAATGGACATGAACTGTGAGAATATAATCATACTAGAAAGCACTCTGAGAGTGCAGACCTCTGCCAAGGCAGCTCAGTTTCCCCATATTTCCATTACACCCAAAAGCAGTACTTCTATGATAATGTAACCATAATAATATTATTTTTTGACCCTGAAAACCTACCCCTAGTACATGTTGATATCATTATTAGTTATTAGTTATTCGACAAAAACATTTTTACGGTAATGGCGGTTTTCCGGATCACCACCAAAATTGAATCAATTGTCCCTTGGGACTCTTCCAACATCTCCTGAAAATTTCAACAAAATCCGTCCATTACTTTGTAGCATGAGTCAGACATTACTGACAACGAAATACAAGGTTTCATTGTTTGAAATACAAATAATACATACTAGCACCAGCTAATTATTTCCACAACGGTAAAACTTCACTTGGCGAACCCAAAACTCTACAAGACTCACACAGCAAGAGTCAGACATCACAGAGAAGTATATATACAGTTTCATGAACTATGGACCACAAATAAAAACTTTTATTAACGTTTATTGACAAAGTGTGACAAAGCACTGCTTAACTCTGATCAAGAAAGATACCGATTACACCAAAACATGCATGCACGCACCTACGTCATATCATACAAAAAAAACAATAAAACATCTCCATACCTGTGTGCACAGAAATACATACACAGAACATTCACTAGCATATCAAGGCTCGTCTCTCCTGTTCAGAGAACAGAGCGACTTCATCAATGAGGGACGAACAAGACACAGAGGAAGATGCTAATTTAGCATGCTAGTGCTAGTTAATTATCTTCACACCGGTAAACCTTGACTTGGCAAACTCAAAACTGTACAAGACTCACACACACTATGACTGTAAATCACTGTCCCCGCATCCTCGTCAGTTATTTTCTGGGCTGTCTGTTTCGATAGTCAGGAGTTCAATCATCATGCCATTAGGACAATCAGGTTTCTCTGGTAGATTACTGGCTTGGGTGATTCATATTTAAGGTGTTTTCTGATTGTATAGAACATCAATGAAGCAAAAAACACGTTCATGGCAAACTGAATATTCAGTCAAAGCTAAAACATGACACGTTCCTCATAAAAGGTTGATGCACTCCTTGCTGGCTTGTCTGTATAGTTGGATTTGACTTGGTCCATGCAAGTATATAAAGACAATGACTGGTCCAGCTGGTGCAAACACACATCCCTGGTGAACATCATGAGCTTAGTTAAAGTTAAGTAAATATGCCGATGCTTACAGATTTGAACGTGTTCAGCTGCAACGAGTCAGCCATGGTTGTTCTAAGTGGAACCCAAATGAAAGGAGTCAGTTTTCTCTTCTGTTATGCTATAGCACTCACCAGCAGCTATCCTCAGGCTACAGCTCATGCTCGCGTTTCGTTACGATTTTCAAGTGACACGCGCCAGATGCAGCAAATCCATTTTGTGTAGCTTGACTGTATTGCATTCGCACACTTGTGTGGACCATGTTTATGTCTACATCCATGCTAGTGGCTCTGGGATGCCGTAAGACTACTTAGCACAGTGGTACTTTGAGCTAAATGTTAAAATAAGCTAACATGAGCACATATATTGGTAAGCATGTTGACAATCTACTTTAGTATTATAATGGATCCCGTTGTTAGAACGAGAACTTTTTGAGTTGTCAAGTTATATTTTTAAATTGTTAATTAGCTCTAAGAGAACAACTCAATTTAGAAAAACAAAAAGTCAATCTTGATTAACAAATTAAAAATATAACTCAAGAATTCAAAAGGGCAGAATATTTGCATTTGTTTATAATATTTGTGATTTTGGTTTATTAAGCGTTGTGTTTATGTCACACTAACAGTGTGGGTTCGTTTGGACCAGCAAAAACCAGAAAAACGTTTCACCTGGTGATTAGAGCTAATGTTTTGTACCAAAATATGTAAAGAATTACTTTCCAACTTTTCCTATGCAAACTGCTGTCATGACTACTTATTAGTAGTCATGTCAGTTAGTATTTGGCTTTTTGTGCGGTAAAGGTATCTTCATGTTTCTTCCTCCTCCTTTTCTGTTTTTCAGGTCATGGGATGAGTTCCATGACTGCGCCAATCGGGCGATGGCCGGCTGTCCGGAGGAAGCTGCAGCTGTCTGGGAATCGCTCCGCCAGGAATCCAAGAAGATGCAGTTCTCCGGAAATCTTTACGACATGTGCTCCAAACGCAACAACCACCCCGTAGCCTCAGCGTCACCCCACGACTCACCCGACCAGGATGAGACCAACCAGGAGTCTTTAAGAGGGCGTGCTCATCATCTGGCAGGCCTCCACCCTCTCATGTTCCTGCCTCCGCTGCTGCTGCTGTTGCTGTTTTGGATATAACCACCCAAAAGAAACGGGACTAGTGTGAATAGATATAAACTATGTGTATTTGTTCTTCCACACAGGCTTTCCACCTTTTTTTCCTCTGCTCTGTCAGGGGTTGAATATTTCTAAACTGCATGCTCAGAGGCCCGACAGTCTTTTTGACAATGTATCTTTAAACTGCCTGTGCCATTTCATGCATATTCTCTGCCTTTTAATTAGTCACTCTTTTGGAAACATAAAATACAGAGATACACAAGCATGACACAAACAGGCCTGCAAACATACAAACAGATGCATACAGCAGTCTCGTATCATCTGTCTTTATCCCCTATCTTCCTATATTTACTTTGTATGAGCTCATATATGATGGTTCCATGAGGAGTCTGTCTTCCTGAGTTTAATAATAGAGAAACAATTACGTCCTACTTGAGTGATAGAGGAGCCAGATGCCAGGACTAGCTAAACACATTCATTTATCAGCTTTACACCAAAGCTTTGATAGCTATGTAAATCTAACAAGCCTTGCTACCCTGCTGTTTGTAGTGGATGTGAAATGCTGTTATACGTCTACAAAAATGACTAATCGTTCCTTTCTCTTCACCCTCTGCTCTCTGAACGAATCCACCAATTCTGTGACCAACAAAAATAAAAAGCTAAAGACTTAAAAGGGAAACAAAAATTAATATTATACAGTTATATATGTTGGCCTCATTTTGTGCATTGCTTTTAAGATGTTTGAGGAGCAAAGCAGGAGGTTCCCAACACACACACACACAGTGAAACATGTTTTTTGCTTATTCTTTTATATTTCTCTTACTCCAATAGGCTGCATTTCACCCCAAAATAATGCCAGAGACTCACGACCCGGTTCTCCAGGGACTCCATTCTTGTTAAGTCACACCCATTTTTACAAATCAAATCCCAAATTAGATCAGTTCTCTTGATTATTCCCTACCTGCGTTTCCCCTGTGAGTCATAACTACATCAAATTACAGAGGCTTATTCTAACTGATATTTCACTGTGTCCTTATTTATTCTGATTGGTTAAAGAGATTCTAACAATTAATAATGGCTCATTGAGACCTTTCTTGTTTGACAGTAAAGCACGCATGCAGGAGTTCAGTCTGGAAGTTTTTTCATGTCAAGGATTCATAAGAACTAAATTTAGTCTTTCCCAAAATCCTTAATATCAAAACTGGTACGTTTGGTGCTCAAAAAGTCCGTCTTTCTCTATGTCACGTTTTTAGCAACAGTAGGTACAACACTGTAAAATGGCTTTGGGTGTGTAGATGTAGATGTGTGTTGAAAAACTAGATTTTCCTCAGGCCTTGTTCAGACTACCAACCCAAATCCAATATTTGGCATTTACAGATTTTATCCAGATTGATTTGATAAAGTCTGGAAAGCAAAACAAACAAACAAACATATGAAATGTGATTTTTGCAAACCGGATCCAAAACACATTTGAAGGTGGTCTGAGATGTGATTTCAGTCATAATTCTTAACACAAATATCAATCTAAGTGGCTGCTCAAAACAGATTTTATGTTGTCTTCTGCATCCCTCACAATGTAATACACAACATCAACATCACACCCATAGTCAAAGACGTCCATCAGAGTGGCTGAGCAGAATTTAAGTGGTGTGGTGCGACAGACGAGCTCTGCACCATGACGTGACAGTGTGTTGTGTTTAGAATAGAATACACCTTTGTTGGTAGTTTGGTGATGGCTGCATGCATAAATCCTATCTGATCAATTGTGGACAGTCTGTCTAAAAGATCTGACTTTAGAGAGCAAATTTGATTTGCCTGCAGTCTGAACAAAGCCTGTGAGAATCTGAATTATTAATTTCATCAAACTGAGAATAATGGCTGCCGCAATTTGTCCCCACATGAAGCTGTACTGTCATATAGGACCACAAAAACAGAATAAATTAAAAGGTGATGGAGGAATATTTGCATACGGTCCCAGCTGTAGTACTAGAGACGATTTCTCTGAAGTCTTTTAGACTCTAAAATTAGACTCTAAAACCTGACCATGTATTTATTTATTTATTTATTTAGAGAAATGCAAATAATGAAATAATACCAGAAGAAGCATAACAGCTTCCTCAGCAGCTGGTGCAGCAACATGACTTGTGAAATTAAAGTGAAGTGTACTAGAATCATTTTTATTTGGTGCTCACCCGGGTATGAAAATCTCTGGGGCTCCCCCTTGGCATCCAGCACTGTAGATCTACCAATATGTTATCCAGTCAGAATCACCACCTTCTTGCATGCCAAGTGTATCTTTCATGCTCCTGGAATCATAGTTTGGCACTGTAGGCCTGCTGAGGCTGCTTGTTATTCTAAGTGGCTCTGGGTAACAGTTGTTTCTGTCTGGCCCAGGATCAGATATACTGTCGGATTAGAGACAGGCAGAGAGAAAGGGGGGGTACAACTCGGAGGAAAAAACAAACAGTTCTGCCTAGTTGAAGACTGAATCCACCTGTGAGGATGTTTTACACAGAGGGCTTTAGGTTCTAGCTTTACTTTTATTTCTTCACAAAAATAAATTAAAGTAGAGTTGACATAAAGAGATATGCTAGAATGTGAAATAAAAGCGAGAAATAAAAAGACTGCAGCGGTATGTACTTTAAAGAAATGTGGCAATAAGAAGAAATTGATTGGACAAAAGGGTTCAAAGAGAATTCTGCTCCATTTTAACAATTGATTGAATGCACCTTGCCAATAGCAAGTTTGCTCAACAAACCTACAGGGTTGAATTAAACAGAGAGCTGTATCAATAGTTTGCTATGATGTACAAGTTATTCATCTTCAAGGTCGTCACGAAGTCAAAAGTAGAGTTTTTATTTAAAGCAACATTATGTAGAAACAGGAATTTTGTAAGATTTAGTGCCCCCACATTGTCTGAGTGTGACACCATCTTCGTAAATACAAATCCCAGGTTCCTGTAACAATTTGTCAGATGTAATGGACATGCTAACTACACACAAGCTAGTTGTAGTTAACAATCTTATGTCTTGAGGTAAACATGCACCGTGAGGTGAACCGTGCAGCATTCAAGTTCTTAAACAGTAGCAATCTCATCATTCACGTGAGTTGAAAAAGGGTTATAAATGGGTCATAGTTGTTTTAAGATAATTTAGTTACATAATGTTGCTTTAAATAGTTGTAGTCACAGAAATAAAGTCACCTTGACACAGTGAGCTAAATCTAAGTGAAAGGCTAAAGGAACTGAGCAGAAATAAAGTACACTTTTAAAATAAAACAAATTAAATTTTTTTTTTACATAAAGAACTTAGCCCAGAGACATGCTTGAACGGTTTACATAGGCTACTGTAGTTCTGATCTTTAATTAAACTGTCAGAATTGGCAATTAGAGACATCAGGGGCTAATTCACCGAACTGTAGAGTAGAGCTCAGATAAGATGTCACAGGAAAATCTGCATAAACCATAAACTTCACACGTAATAGAAAGATCAGACTGGATGTGTTTGTTTAAATACAGTCCTATAGTGAGTTCAGTCATCATAACCTCACCAATAGCTTGGTTTTATGTGAAAGAAACCACTTCGGATTAGATTTTACAGTCTGTTTTGCACATAGATGCTTTAAAACACACCAAAAGAGAAGATATGTTTTATGTAATGCAGGTGGACAAATGCGATTTCAGAGTGGTTTTCAATAATGCTGCAGGGTAATGCAACATTATTGACCAGAGCAGAGCAGTGAATTATTCTCCAGCACCGTGTTCAAGACTGTTCATCTCTTTGCCTCCGGCAGACGCTTGGTGCTCTGACAAATTGGACAGAATCAACTAGAAGGGAGAGGGAAACAATTGTAAACACATATAAATCATTGTCACATTAGCGGCCCAGTATATTTGGTGTGACTGTAAACAAAGGGTGGATAGGTAGCCTCTGTCTATATCGTGTGGTTGTTAGCACAAATGCTCCTTCACCTTCAGGCAATATTTTACATTATTTAGAAATGTGTTTACTCCTTATCCACTGGAGAGGATAAACATACTTTGAGTTGAGAATTTGATAGCATTTAATTGAATTCACATCTCTCAAATCCACTGTAAATAGATACCACTGTAAATTCAACGTGACACATCTGTGACGACTTGCTGGTCTTGCTGAGCTGCTTAAACAAACAACTTGCAGTCATAGTCCTTACTGTAATTGATATTAATTAGCTACAATTGGTTATTATTGGTTGTCAGTGGCTGAAAATGGTCTACTAAAATGGATTGCATTTGTTAGCATTCAAATTTAGCAACTCCAGCCATTTCAACATACAGTAGAACCAGACTCAAATGGAGACTAGCTATCATAGCTCAAAGCTAAATATCTCAAAAGGGAAATTACCTACAACCGGTCAGCTCTCCATCTTTTTGCTCTGGGTGCCATCTTACAGCTGGTCACCCAATAATTTAACAATGTGGGAAATTAATACATGAGCCGTCTTTTTAAGAATTAGATGGGAGGATTAAGTTTGTGTCTGAATGTCACAAATTGACTCATATCTTTTTTAATGTAGTCTAAAAATAAGAAGAACCAAAACTATAAGTCGTGGTCACATACTGTAACTACTTCTCTAATTAATGGGTTTTAGAAGATGATTTCTTGAGCTTGGGACCAAGCCGAGCTAACGTAAGCCGTTTATCACCACTTCTGCTCTTTGAGCTGAGCTAGTTTTTTGGTGTGAAGATGTGAGTGGTATCTAGTGGAGAAACCAACAGAGAGAAACATGCATATTTGACGAAGGAAGTCAGACAAACTCTCACCTGGGAACCAGATTCATCTACTCAACTTTGGCAAATGGCTGCAAGCATGGATGTATTTGTAGACTCAAATTTTAGACATGAAACATACCAGTTTTAATTAATGATGAGACAAAAGAGAAATAAAAAACAAAAGTTGAGAACTGAAAACTTGGGACAGTAAAGTAAAGAGATGAATCAATGAAGTTGCATTTTGTGAAGATTTAAGGGATGATAGACAATAATTCTAATTCTTCCCTTTTTATAATCTTAATTTTACTGCAAATATAGAAGTAGAGAGTAATTAAATACATCTAAATGCCTCCTCTTTCAGTTTCACACATACACACCTACACACACACACACACACACACACACACACAATATGAAAACTCAAATCACTTATGACACAAAGACAGGCTACATCACTGTGTATAGTGTTAATAATTACAGCTCTATGAATATCAATGTATATAGCAGTACTATATTTCATATGTGTATAGATAATGTCATATATGCCCTGCAAGTGCTAGTTTTAAAGCTTTAACATTTTTATTAGTTGTGTTACACTTCATCCATGTTATTCATTGGCCCATGACACCCTGCATGAATTTCACTGAAATGGGGTCTGTGAGAGTTAATGATATGCTACAGATGTCTCTCCTTTTCTTAGACCCTTGAGACCCCCTGACAACACAGAGGTGTTGGAATACATCCTGTGAACCATTAAATAAGGCGATCAGGACGGAAAGATGACCTGAAGAAGTGGGCCAAGTCGGCATCTGCTAAAATGTTAGAGTTCAGGGAAAAAGTGCACCGTTCATGGACCAAAAATCGAGCTAAAGAGTGTAGCATACCACTAACTCTACCAAATATCAGCTCAGTGAACAGGGCAGCATGTTAACGCTGAAGTGTACTTTTTTGGTTCTCTTCCAGAAGTTTAAATCCCTGGCTTTGCTCACAACTAAAGATATTTCTTTACTGTACAGTATGTTTTGTGGTGGGCATAAATGTCTTTTAAAAAAAAAATCTAATAATTTACACAATATTCTGTTTTAGCAGCTTTTAACAAAAAAAAAAAATAACCCATAAGTCTCAGGACTTTGTGGCCTCATGCTCAACAACAGAGGTGAGTCCATGCTTTAGTTAAAAGTGTTTTCTTCTTCGCTGTTTCCGTACATATTTGTCGTGCCCTGCTTGAATTGTAGCTACGGTGCCATTATCCATGTCCGGTGGTATTGCTCCGTTTCGTCCATCTCATCCGTATCTGTAAGCTCTCCAAAAACGTGTCTGATTATATACGGAAGGCTCCGTCCGTCTCCATCTTTAACATAGAGCATAAATGGGCCTTAACATCAGTATCTTGGCTGGACCAGAGGTGACATCACTCCGGAGGTAAACCACACATGGTGTCATAGGGCAAGGAATAAGTTGAATGAGCCCAGTAGGATACACATAGTCTTACAGGAAGTTTAAATCCTGTCACGTACTGAATTTCCAATCAAATGCACAGCAAATGAAAAAATAAAGCAACCAGACATAAATTCTATGTGGATATTTACCAATATATTGTCCTTTTCTCACTACATTGTTGTCTTTGTTCCGTAGATGATGATTACTTTCCGTTCAAGGTTGTATGTGAGAGAGATAGAACGAGCAAATATCACACTGTGCTGTAAATTAGCTTATTGAGATAATCATTCATCCGCCCAACACTCTTCACTGTTACTGATTAAACTGCTCTTCTCCGGGTCACTCCCTATCTGTGTTTGCAGAAATAGCATGCAGCGCTGAGCTTTCTTTGTATTTTAATGGGTCAGAGACACGATAGCAGGACCACAGCCAGTGTATACGCGTATGATCCTGTGACACATACAGTATGCTAATGGAATCACACATATAAAGAATGTGAAAACTTTAAAGCGATGTTGTGTTGCTGTGTCGGACTTCCCATCAAACAGAATGGAAATCCAAACATCTGGGATCATGGATGGACTTAATTATGATGAAAGGAGGAAGCTAAACAACAGACATTCAATAGAAACAGCTTTGTATTGTACATCAGTACATGCAAGATTCATTTCATATGATGCTGCATTTTCTACTTTCCTGAAGAACTTTGTGAAGAAATTATGTATTTGTCCTTGACTGTCTCTCATAGTGACTACAACTCTCCCTCTTTTTCCTCCCTTCCTTTCTTTGCTATTCATGTCAGCTCTCCATCCTTCTATCCATCCATACATACTAGGTTTTTGCTACCTTTATAGAAAATCATTAAACTGGTGCTGACTGACTGACTTGACTAATTGAGTGTGCTCATTTTACACTCTAATATTCAAGTTAATGCTTCTGGGTAAGCGATTAAGTGCTTGGGGTGGAAACACGGTTACTCACACTGAAAAAAAAAAGTTTCATCTTATAAAAATGGTAGAAATTGAGGTGCAGCAGCAGCTCAACTTGTCTAGCACATATCACGTATTAAGGCTGAGTCCTGACTGCAGCAGCCTAAATTCTATGGATTTGACATCAACAAAAAGTAGTGCCCAAAGACACCCAAAGGATTATTCTGGTTTATTACAACTTTTATGTCTATACCTTTGGTCATCATTTTGTTGATAGCATTAAATTCACATAGCTAAAATTGCTGAAATCTGGGAATGTGGTGCCAAAGATAAAAAAGAAGGAAAAAGAAATCAGCCAAAGAAGACACACAGAAAACAGGTTTTATTCACCGCACAAACCCCAAGTTTTCAAAACTTAATTGTGGAAGAAAAAGTATAAGATTATTACCCAAACAGTTTGTTTTAAACATGTATCACAGTTAATCCCTGTGAAATACGGGGTTAGAACCAACATCTCGGGTGCACTAACTTTCAGTTTCACCTCCAAGTAAAGCGCCTCAGATCATTTCAACATAGCATCATGGAAGTTCATCACAGTCACAAAATACAATGGACTTGAATGGCTGAATTAAACACAATGTTTATAAACGGTGCTGGAGTTGCTTTGGTAAATGTATTCTATAGGATTCGCTTTGGTAAAGGTTAGAGAAAGATCATTCATTTGGTGATATGTTCATTTAAATTGCTGCATATGAGGTTGCATAGCTGCAGACCGGTTAGAGAGACCATGCTGTCCCCCTGTCCACTGCTGAAAGCGCCTTAGAACTGGGCAACAGAGCAATGGAAGAAAGTCACCTGGTCTGATAAATCACATTTTCTTTAACATCATGTGAATGGCCGGGTGCATGTGCATTGCTTACCCGGAGAAGAGATAGCACCTGGATGCACCATGGGAAGATGGCAAACCAGGCAATGTTCGGGAAACCTTGGCTCCTGCCTGTCATGTAGATGCTACTTCTCCACCCAACTAAACATTGCAGACTAAGTTCACCCCTTCATGGAAACGGTATTTCCTACTGGCAGTGGCCTCTTTCCGCAGGATAATGCACCATGCCACACTGCAAAAATGATTCAGGAACGGTGTGAGGAACACAACGAGTTCAAGGTGTTGACTTGGCCTCCAAAGTCCCCAGATCTCAATCCAATCTTGGTGCCAGATACCCCAGCACACCTTCAGAGGACTCATGGAGAATCTTCATGCTGAGCTAAGGCTCATTTAAACTCCATTTACGTACTAAAGCATACACAGGTAGCAGATTCAAACAGTGTCCGTCGTGTATCCAGTAAATCTCTTGGAATAAACATTATTATTATTATTATTATTATTATTAGTCTATTATTATTCTGTTCTTTCATGGCTGTGCGGTTCACAACCTTTCACAATCATAGTATTTTCAAGCAGTGTGGTATGTTTTAACTTTTAAGGAAACAAGAAAATCAGTCTTAGCATGTGGAGCAGCTGATGTGTTGGTCAGACATAGTTCAGGTAACACTGGATAGGGTTGTAAAGTGTAAACACCACTAGCTGCTAATTCTAGCTTGGTTGTCTGATAGGTTGTGTATTTAATAGAAGCTGAAATGATCCTCTGAAATGATTCACTGAAGATTTATGTTCCACCACGTATCCTGCTCAGTGGTCTGAAGCACTCGTTGGTTGGTTTGTTTACTCCTTTGTTGGTTTGTTTACTGTTTTGTTGGTTGGTTGGTTGTTTCTCAACATTTTCCCATATCACACATACAATTATTTTTTGTGCTGTTTGTTAGTTTAATCTATAACACTGAAAGTACCTTGGAAGGTCATAGCCACATACTTCTAGAAGTCTTTTATGTTGGCATCAAACATCCACAAGAGGGCAGTGAAGAGCCAAAAGTTTTAACAACAACAAATATGGAGACGGTAGGAGGAGGTTGTGATAATGTACCATACAAAGCAGCTACATCAGAGATAACGGTTTACTTGGCTGAGGTCTTTGAGGCCATTAAGTATATGGAGGCAGGAGGGCGGAGAGTTTTCACACATTTTCACTTCACTTTTTCTTCTTCGATGTACACATTTGTCGTGCCTTGCATGAATTGTTGCTACACTGCCCTCAACCATTTCCGGTGGTATTGCTCCGTTTCGTCTGTATCCATAAGCTCTTTGAAAATGTGCCCAAATATGTACAATATAAACGCAGAAGACATTCCATCCGTATCCATATGCATCGGGGTTTTTTTTATGCATCTTTAACGTGGAGCATAAATGGGCCGTGAAGCTAATCAGCTGCGTTGTTGTGTAGATTTAATAGTTAACGGACTGATGTGTTTCCAAATTTCTCATCTCACTCTCAGCAAGACAGCAACCTATTTCTAAAATGTTGAATAACAATATTTCTCTAAGGCACCAACCTCACCTTAATATCTGTGTCAACATTTTAAAGCTTTGAGAAATGGAAGATTTTTCTCTAAATGTTTTTAACATTTCTTTTCTGTGACTTCTTATGACTCTATCTATATTAAAACATCAATAGACAATTCGGCATGTTCGCAGCTTCAAATGGCTAAAAGATGAGTGTTTGAACATTTTTGAACTTTAAGGCCCTGAAATCGTTTAAGGTGACATCAAGAATATTGTCTGTCATGCTTTATACAAATGAAGAGCAAAGTATTGACGGTGCAAAAGGTCTTACATTGCTGAGTGCAGCTTTTTCTGGAGAATGCTGCTCTCTCTCTGCTGTGTGAGAGTAGGATTGGATTTCACTCTTAAACTTGGATTCTTCATTTCTTGTGGCCAGAAAAGTCAAAACATCCAAGAGTATAACTGTATTTGGGCAGACAGGGAGAACCTTCTGCACTCCACAGAGATTGGATACACTTTAGTTTCAACCACACATCATGAGTTATCCTTAAACTCACTTAAGTGTGATATGGATATTTTTTTGCATAAAAGCTGTGGTTGAATTTCCATGTCTTACTGCACCAAACACCATCAAGGGGTTCTGGCTGAACACGTCTGGAATAAAGCAAACAAAGTGAGCCTACGTGTCTGACAGTAATGAGCACCTGAAAAGCAAAATGTTCTCCTGCTTTCTGTAACAGCAGCTAAATATAAGTACAAAATCTGCACACCTTACTTTGATTGCATCTTCTCTCTGGCTCCTGAAGATGTAACACAACATGATGATAGTTACTAGGTTCCCTGTTTTTCCCTTGGTTTAGTGCTTCAGGGAGGATTCCTGGAACAGTGTTTTTGCACCTTAAGGCCATTATGTGAAATATAACTTACAAATATAACTTACACATTGGCTCGACTCCTCATGTTCATGCAAAACCATCAGAGGGATAGCTTATACCTCCTGTGTGAATGTGGTACAACATGTTGACCTACACTGAAGACACTTCTGACCTTTTGCTAATGTTTGCATACAACGAGCAAGAGATGCGGATTTTAATGTAACCCATAAATAAATCTATAATATTATATATGAACATATAGATATTTGTATAGTCTACATGTACAGTATGTCTCTCACAATAAAGAATATATCTATAAACATTTATGTTTTCAGAAAATGAATGGTGATATATGAGGTATTGATATATTGGGTTTTTTCTTTATTATTATTTGCTCATCCATCCATCCAACATACTTTAAGATTAAAATCAGTGAGGAAACATATATCTCAATTTACTGACATTTCTAATATGTGCATTTAAAACATTATGATCTCTTTAAATTTAGGATTTCACTTTGTAAATTTGGTGCAATAATCATTTTTATACCTATTAAGTCAACTTCAGCTTGACCTCTGGCGACAGATAATAACATTATCTAAAAATGGTCCTTACTAGCATGCACACCTCCGCCAAGGCCCAACAATCCCACACGTCTGTTTAGCTTTCCTGACCCAGGAAAATGTTGGACAATGCTCAATATCTGTCAATGTAAAGAAAGTGGAGAAGAACTCCTGAATCTGCCCCTTTATCCAGATTTGGAGTCAAGCCTGCGAGCTAGTTCAGGCAGACAACTCGAGCTGCACTATCCTCACATGACATGCCTCACAACACACACACCCTCCTAATTGGGTGGACTAATTAAGCTGCAACAATTTCCCATCCCTCTCTCTGCTGCTGCTCTGCATGCATTGCTGCCTGGACTTGGACCGTACCACCAGCATCCACCTCTAGGCTCCCATTAGAGGGTTCAAGAGGTTTGCTCATCGCTCCCCTATACGTCTATGTAAACATATCTGTGGGGAGTAGTGAGGTTGGAGCTGAGACGCCAAAACCAAACTACTGTATTTTCTGCTGCGTAAAAATAAACCTATCAAACTTGTGAGCTCTCTGACTGACCTGTCGTAAAATAGAATGGACATGAATGGGCGGCCATTACAGCCTGCAGACTGGGATAAGAGGGGCAGTGACCTGGCCACCGCTGCCAGCCTGCCAACCAGAGAACATTGAGGATAAAGGCCGAAACACTCAGTGAAGGTTGGGCACCTCCTGAAGACCTCAACGCATCCAGAGGAAGTAACCAACTTACAACCAGGCCCTCGTCCCCTGCCCCACACAACCGGCTCCACCGTCACCCACAAGTCTCCCACAAAGTCTCCCACAAGCCCAGATGCCATCAGGATAGTGTAACTACCAAGGGATTAAATCATCTAGTCCTAGGAATAATAACATTTTTTAAAGTGTTATAAAATGTTAAAGTTATAAAATGAATAAGTAACCTAGCTCAAAACAAGCCAGCTGAGAAACTATTTCGGCTCTTGGTGTCCTGAAGATGCAAGCTGCATGCACTTCCCAAATGACGATGACGCCATCCACGCATGCCTATTTATCACTATATCACTGGCCACATGGGGCGTTCATGAACAACAAAAGTACTTTATCATATGGATTATGTTCCTAAGGTTTGGCTCCCACACAATTCCTTCCAGGGCTTAAATACAGCAGGCAACAGGTGGAGTAGGTGAGTTGATCAGGAGGGGGCGGGAGTGTGAATGAGAACTGCCAGTCATCCACACCTTGGAGACACACAAACAATTGCACATGCACCAACAGGGGAGAGACAGACAGGCACATGAGGAAATAGGAAAAAATAGAGGAGGACAAGAGGGAGGAGAGGGAGGAATACTGCCGAGCCTGACAATATTATGCTAACCACATGGCTGTGTTTTTATTAATACATAGAAAACAACTGTTTCTGCTTTGTGTTACACTGATGAAAACATATGGCCATATCTGTACCATTATTATTACAGACAGGCTGTCTTTGTCATCCCAAAAACAAAACAACAGCCTTGACATCCATATTTCTGGATATTTAAGGAAGTGAGAACGTAAGAGAAAGACAGTGTATATGAGGTAACCCTAACTGTGAGTGTGTATGTGCGTGCATCTTCACAGTATGGTATAAGAGAAGGTGAGTAAGAGTGAGGCGAAGACTATGTATGTTATGCAGGAGTTGCTCCCAGTTATTTTGTTTTTGCAGATGAATATTTTATTTCAGCCGGATGCCTTAGTAAACAGAGAAGCTGCAGAAGCAGTTTAAAGAGTGAAGAAGAAATCCCAGTCCTCTTTGGAGTTACACATTAAGTGGATGAGCAAGTGTAAACACACAATCCAGTGGTGCGGGACACTGAAGCACAAATATTTCCAGACTCAAAAACTACATCTGCACTTAAACACAGTGTGAAGGTGGTGCTTGGTTTGGACTCACAGGATATTTTCCTTCAGTTTGCTGTTTGCAGTGTAACAGTCTAGCTGTCAGTGGCAACAATTAAAGAAAGCTTCTTCTTAGGTTTATATATAGAAATCTGAGTCAAACCGTTTTATTTATTGATTTTGACCTTGAGTTGCAGATGTTTCCAGCACAGCAGCAGCTCCCCTGCACATACATGAGACAGCTGTGAAGCACATAATCATACCTATGATGAAACCCAACATACAGCAAACTGTACTATAACAGCAGTTACTTGTAATGAACTCTCAAACACACGAAAACTCATATTGTAAATGATGAAGTGAAAGTGAGTTTAAAAAATCATCATAAGATAAATTTCAATGAGTAGAGACAAGTGAATGAAGTAAAGATTATGTTTATTACAGAAGATGATATGTATACCTAAACATGAATTAAATTAACTTAACTTACCAGGGGGTTAATCAATGTATACCACTAGAAAGCACTCGGAGAGCGCAGACCTCTGCCAGTGGTCCCATCACTGAGAACTATATACAACAGTTTCATAAAGTTTGAACCACAAATAATAACTTTCATTAACGTTATTGACTGAGTGTGGCAAAGCAGTGCTTACCTCTGATCAAGGAAAATACGGCTTTGACCAAAACATGCATGTATGCACCTACGTCATCGCTATTAGTTTAAGCAGAGGTTCACATGTCAGTCATTTTGTGGCAGACAGCCCCGTCTTATGGAGCTTTGTAATCATTACATTACAAGTGTACATGTGGCAATTTAATCCTATAAAAAATTCCTGGATCCAGACAGTGATCCAGATCACCACCAAAATCAATCAATCTAATCAATTCTTCATTGGGCCACTTCCGACATCTCCTGAAAATTTCATCAAAATCTGTCCATTGCTTTTTGTGTTATCTTGTTAACAAACCAACCAACAAACCAACGCCGGCAGAAACATAAGCTCCTCCCTTGGTGTAGGAATAAAACAGAAAGACAAGTGGTCTCAAGGTGGGACACTGCATGCTCTGTGGCTGCAGGAAGACTTCCCCTACAGGCAACTTAAGTTTACCAACGACAAGAAATGTTTCTGTTGGAAGGTGGTTGTCACATCTGTTAAACCCAGAATTAATGCAGCTTCTGTGGGTTTTAAAAAAAAAAACTTTTATTTTATTCTCAGTGAAAGCACATTATCCATTACAGCTTTAAATATAATGAAATGATTAGTGAAGTAATCAGAATTAAAAATAAAAGAATTAAAATCATAAATAATTAGGAGAAGAGGAAGGAGAAAGATAGAAAAGAAAAATGAAAGAAAAGTGTGTTCTTTTGTAACCTCAGAGAATCATATCACAAATCCTTTAAGTCCACAAATTATAAGTAGGTGGTTCAGGCTTTAACCAGTTGATTGTAATACATTTTAATGCTGCTGTTAGTGAAATCTGCAATAAATAATTTGCAGCTCTTCCCTCTATGCCTTTAGGTTTTACCCCAAGCAGGGCGATCCGTGGGTCTTGAGGGATGTCCATGAGGAACACCTCCTTAAGCGCTCCATAAAGCTCCTCCCAGAATTGTTTTAATTTAGACCATGACCAGAATTGGTGGAGATGGTCACTGATATGTGCTCCACAGTTTCTCCAGCATTTATTAGTGTGTTGGTCACATTTTATCTGGGGTGTTTGAAAATATCTGGTAATTACTTTCCATTTGAATTCTCTCCAAGTGTTAGCACACATTACCATATGAGCTTCAGTACGTATTTCTGCCCAGTCCTCCCTTGATATCACTTGTTGCATCTCGGCCTCCCATCTCTCTTGTTATGTAGTGAGTTATTTGGGTTCATAAATAAACATTCCTGGTATAAGTAAGAGATTACCTTTCCTTCATCTCTCCCTAATTGTCAATTTATTAAGTATTTCTCTGGTCATTGTGTTTTGTTAAAAGGTGTCTTAATTGTACAGTAAGTACCTGAAAAAGTCTGTTTTGGGGAGGAGAAATTCCTTAATTGTTCCAATGACTTCAGAGCACCCCTTTCGCACAATTGATGTATAGCTTCTGTGGGTTTGAATGTGTTAACAGCAAGATATTTCTCACAATATTCGTCCCAAAAAAATGAAGGGAGCACATGAAGACATTTTCTCACCAAATCATCTCTCCTCTCAACATCAGTTCTAATGGTTTTCTGGGTGTCATCGTTTAAACACTGAATGATTTTCTGCTCCTTACAGCTGTAGAATATACTTGTGATTTGTGTGTGCAACAAAACAGTGCAGCAGAAAAAGACAAATTCTTAAATGAGGACATGCAGTGATTATGCATTGTGTTTTTTCACTTCTCCAGCGTTCAAAGATCATAATGTGGAGCTGTTTTATTTCAATTACAGATTGCTGTAATCTCTGAAAAAATATGCAGGAAAAAGTTCCAGTTGGCTTCTTTGTCCATTAAGTGGTTAAATAAGAATCCAACTAATTAGCTTTACAATATTTATTTAACTCAATCATCATTTTAAGTTGATATGATCCTGTAAGTTTATTTTAGTCATGAAATTAAGCTATTTAATTATACAAATGTCTATTAGGTTTCATGATATATCTAATAATTACCTAGAAATTACCAGCTGAATGAATGCGCTTAGTGTACAGGCAAAGCACAGCCACTCCTCTTCTTCTGCAGTGTTTTTGTTGGACGTTGACATTAGCCACCATAAGCTACTGGTTATACCAGGCCAAATAACACTGTAACAGCAAAGCTATAAGTGTATTTATTTGAGAAAAGGTTTGTTTTATTGCTCCTAAATTCAACTTGATTTTCAGAAACTTTTGAAAAGTGACAGTGTTGTTTGAAACTACACACCATTATATGAGGCAGTGACTGCTTTGAGGTTAACACATCAATAATTCAAAGGGAACTCATTCACTGCTGGTAAAACAAAGAAAAGATCAGAAAGTATTAAATGTACATTCTTTTCTGTTAATTTGCTTTGCTTTATTTGAATTTTTGAATGTGCAGAGAGACTAAAGGCAGAATGAACACGTTAGGAGGAGGACTGTAGTGACCAGAAGAGCAAAGGGAAAACTGAAAAAGGGAGGAAAAAGACATGCTGAGGGATGCAAGGACTTGAAAGACAAATGGATACGATGTATGTAAGGGACGAGTGAACGCAGGGGAGAGAGAAAAAGAACAGAAAGAAAGTGAAGGTTATACTAATGAATGCTTGAACTGGAGAAGGCAGAACGAGGAGGCGGAAAGAAGAGAAGAAAGCAAAGAAACGGAGAGGAGAGGGAGGGAAGGAAGCAAATGTGTCAAGGGATTTTTAAACAGAGATGTGTGTGTGTGTGTGTGTGTGTGTGTGTGTGTGTGTGTGTGTGTGTGTGTGTGTGTGTGTGTGTGTGTGTGTAACCTTGACCAACCAAATCAGTAAAAAGATGTAATTCAAGGCCTTTCACATGAGTGCAGAAACACATACATATGCAGTGTAGGTCTAACACAGTAGTAAATGGTCTGCAAGGCTCATTACACATGAGGAGGATTGATCCAATGTTCAGAACAGCAGTCTGATAAACAGCAGGATGTGTGTGTGTGTGTGTGTGTTAACATTGGTTTTCTCAGCTTGAAAAGAGTGTGTCATGGTGTAAGTTTTGTTCCTCTGTCCCTATTGGGAGAGCTTTTGTATATGTTGGTTTTCATGAGATCCCACGAGTGTGTGTGTGTTTCTGAAATGTTATCCCACTGACAGTAGCCTCATTGCCCCAGCTGTGGCCTGACCTTTTCACTAATTGACTCTAATCAATTGAGCTCCATCCTGTCTATCAACCCTCTCCAAAGGGGGACGATGCTCCACTTCACTCTCTGCATGTTCCAATCAAGCCTTTCAAATCGGCAGTATTCCTGCTCCACATTAATGCACTGATGTTTCAGTCTGAGTGTTGTACTGTACTAACACTGAATCCTCAACAGTTCGGCATCCTAAGTACTGCGGGATGCAGTAAAGTGTGAATGTATTGTCTGTTTCTGTTAAGCGAAAGCTAATTCTTTTCCGAGTGTGGCTGTCTGCCATTATTTTGGTAATCCATATTCTAAAACTTGTTATGTCTCTGCGAGTAAATGAGTTCACATTTCTTCTCTTCCAGGGAGTGACACTAATTGCAGCGCAAATGAAAGGTTGTTTCTCTCAATTTGGTTTTTCATGGGAGCTAAGTTCAGTACCCACTCACTCATGCTATTCTCGTTACTTTTATTACTTTTTGTAAATTTCGGATCCTAACTCAGTTGACAAACTAAAGCCAATTCAAGCTCAACTTACTAGCTTTAAAATGCGACTTCATCAAGATCAACTTTAAAGCCTACATGGATGAAAAATGTGTTTAAACTAATAGTACGTTTGAAAATAAGTAGACTTTCATTTATGTGTAGATATACGTCTTATGACTAAACTGTGAGCTTATTGTTCTATTAGCCACTGAGCAAAGCAGTTAGCAAGCTCATTTTCAGAGTGAGCTTTCTTTCCAGGGATGCACAATAATATCGAGACATCATCAGTGTTGGCTGCTAAAACCTTTAAAGTGAAATATTAACAGCAGCTCAGAATATCTCTGCTCATATGATAGGGTGATAATTATTCATTCATCACTCATTCATTTTCTGTAACCACTTTTCCTGTGCAGTGTCGCGGAGGGGCTGGAGCCTATCCCAGCTGACTTTGGGCGTGAGGTGGGGTTTATCACAGGGCCACATAGAAAGACACACAACCATTCTTACTCACATTCACACCTACGGTCAATTTAGAGTCACCAATTCACCTACATTGCATGTTTTTAGTGGTGGGAGGAAGCCAGAGAACCCAGAGGGAACCCACGCAGACATGGGGAGAACATGCAAACTCCACACAGAAAAGTCCCAGGTCCTCAGGTGGATTCGAACCCAGAACCTTCTCGCTTTGAGGCAACAGTGCCACTGCACCACCGTGACACCCATAAGATGATGCTTTAATTATGCAAACATGTGACAAACCAGTTTTCTTATGTTGTCCAGTGAATGTGTACATTTTTTTCTTTCCTTTTTAAATCTGTCTGCATAAATATTTAGGGTTTATGCCAGAATTGGTCAAAAACATTATTTTTAAATTATATGCAGTTTGATCTTGCAGCAGATAAATGTTATTTCTGTGTGTGCGTGCGTGTGACCTACACCAGCCCTCTTTACATTTTATTTGGAACTAATACCTGGAACTAATCTCTCATCAAAGAGGGTGTTGATCCACCATGTGTGAAACACATAGACAAAACAAGGACAAAGGGACAGGCAGTACTGAAAAGACATGCACTGATGATAGTGGTTTATATTCCAAACATGTGTACATTTTGAACAGCATTGTATGTCTCCATTTGCAAATGGGCCATCATGATATGAGCATAATAATAATTCCACCACAAGAGAGATTTGAGTTTATCTGCAATTAGAAGTTTAAAACAAATATGTGCATACATCAATATCAGCACAATCAGATATGACCGCTAACTGGGGAGATAGTGAAATATGTCAGCTTTTATGCCCGCTGTTGCGCTGTATGTCACGCCTCTTAATGTTGCATACTGCTGGCATGCGCTGTGATCACACACACCGACATGGCGTTTTGACGCCTTGGGTTGGTGCCGATTGAACAAACCGAAGGGGTCACAGAGAAGGGAATTTGTTTCTGTTACTGTCTGGTATTGTTGTGCAATGCCTGTTTGAAAGAGGCTTCACACACACCAGTTTGGGGAAGGTCACAGCATGACTGTGTCCCAGTGCACAAAGCAAGGTCTATAAAGACATGGTTTGGTGAGTTTGGTGTGGAAGAACTTGACAGGCCTGCACAGAGCCCTGACCTCAACCACATCGAACACCTTCGGGATGAACCGGAAGGGAGATTGGGAGCCAGGCCTTCTCCCCCAACATCAGTGTCTGACCTCACAGATGCTCTTCTGGATGAATGGTCAAAATTTTGCAGTTTGCAAAAGTGGCAAGACAGAAGTGAAATTCCCGACTGGAACACGTACCAGTTTATGTGCCTGGAGTTTAAGTTGTCAGTCATCGAGTGAAGGCACAGTAAAAGTGAAAAGTCAAACATGATTACACACAGACCTGGACCAGCAATATGGCAAGGTTAATAATTAAAGGTCTTTGGCCTTATATGATCGATGACTGTTGAATTTTCAAATCTTATCAATGCACTGGACCAGAAATACATAATGCCAAGCAGGAGACCATTCTCTTAAGTAGTAATACCATGTACTGTATGTGTGATGAGACCAAGACAGAATCCATCAAGTCTCAAATCTGCAGAACAACAAGTAAACAAATATCAAACCCGAAACCTGTTAAAAATAAACATGCCTTATGTGACATTGTGTTAAATACCTACAGTACTGTTAAGCTGATTCACAACGTACAAGCTACTAATCCTTTACTTATAAGCTAAATAAGTCTGTGTATTTGTGTAAACCAGTTAAACCATTATTTTAAATAGTATCTGAGTTGATTTAAAACTTCAGTTCGAGAATTTTTTTTTTTTCATATTAAGTATTTTTCAGTACTTTTCATAAAAGTAAAAAGCATTTGTTGCGTTAAAGCATAATAAAAAATATTCTCAATAGTAATTACATGATGCATTTTCTCCATTTTACACGCATGTAATGTCAAAACAGGAATTTTGCGACATATTAGACTGTGGAAGTTCACCACAGTTCTTTCATGCTAATGGAGAAGAAGCAGCAGCTTTCACCATCAATTCAGCAGCTATAAAACAGTTATCGTGTACCTGTGGTCCACTGCTCAGCCACATCTAATCAAGGTTAAATTGACAGAGAATTCAAACAAATAGCAAAAAGAGTAAGTGTGAATGAAAAGAGAGAAAGAATGTTTTGAGTGTGTGTGTGTGTCTCTGTGTGTGTGTGTGTGTGTGTGTGTGTGTGTGTGTGTGTGTGTGTGTGTGTGTGTGTGTGTGTGTGTGTGTGTGTGTGTGTGTGTGTGTGTGTGTGTGTGTGTGTCTGTGTGTGTGTGTGTGTGTGTCTGGGTTACTATAAGGTGGCTGTGATTAATTTCCCTCCGTAGCTGTGGCTTAAATTCCCGGCTGAGGTGGGAACGATCCCTGAAAGAGTCCCAGTGGAAATCACAATAGGCAGGCAGGAAGACAGCAGCCCTGGGAAACACTGATGAATTATCCATGGGGGGGGGGAACTGGGATGTAAAAAGGTAAAAGGAGAGTAAGCAAAGGCAAAAAGGAAGTTATGGAAAGATGGAGGGATAGTTAATTATACAGCAGGTATGGAGAGGAGGACGAGTGTGAGGAAAAACAGAGTGGGTGAGAGAAATTTGGGAGCGATAGAAACAGAGGCTTTTGCTGATGGATAGCTACAACATGGACAATTCACAGTTACACCGCTCATCCTTAGTGTGCATCAATGTGTCAGGTGGGTTGTATCTATTTGGAAACATACATTTCCAGGTTACACCTCCAGACCACAGGGGTCTGCTACAAAACAAGTCAGACACTTCCTTAGCGTTGAGTTGGCTAACCTAAAACTCCAGTCAGAAAGGCAGAAAAATGCACTGCACTCTCCATGCCTCCTGTAGAGCTCTTAAACATAAGAGGACATATAAGGGATGTATAAGGACATGTAAGGGACATATAAGGGATATACATATATAAGGGACATATTATACCCTTTACACCTATTACATACCATTGTTATACACCTATTACAGCAGATTTAAACTTTAAACTCAACAATTGTATTTAAGTCTGACACTGTCCAATAATGAAGGATATGTGGAAATAACTTAAGTTTTTGTTCAAATCAAAGGGATTGAATTTTACTGATTGAATATTAGCTGATATAAATACCAATAGACTCATATCAGTTATCTAGTCGTATTCTGGTAGCTGCAATACCGGCAATGTAAAACAGACTTGGCAATAAATCATCTAAAGTGGTGTATGTACGTATATGCTTTGTTAATATTACCTGAAGCAAATGGGAAAAGATTATTTTCTGCATTTTCAGCCGAATGCATGTGGGTTTCTGTGATATAAAACACAACAACATGCATACAGATTGTGTTGCTGTAAACACAGGACTCTATATGACAACATTGCAAATGTACATCTTAGCAAGAACACAGTATATAACGTATTCTGTCATCTGAGAATCTTATATCACGCATAGAGAATATCATCAGGTGAAGAGTTGGTGATGCTTCAGCGCTTCAATGCTGCTCCTCTGGAGCAGGTTAGGTGTGCAGCATAAGTTACTGTTGTGAACTATAGCCACTTATAGAATTTCCCCACTGTGGGACTAATAAAGGAATATCTTATCTTACCTTATCTTAAAAAAGCCACATTTGTGACATTGAAGACTCTGGCTTTAGGCTCATCATACCTCACTAAAACGTTAAAATCACTTTACCTATCAGCAGCTATCCAACAGTGTCAGGTGTAACTAAACTAGAAGGAAAATCTACCCTGAAACTAATGGACCGACAGCCGACATACGACAATCTGCATCCGTTACATGTCTCTGTTCAACAGGGCTTTTTTCTTATTAGTAATTAGTCAATGGAACCAGATTTCAAACAATATGTGGAAACTTAAATGTGATGCACAGATTTGTAGCTGCTGGTTTCAAAAAGCCAATTTTAGAACTTGTGTGAAAGACATTTTTAGTTGTAACAGTGAATTAAATGAACAACTAATTTAAAAATAAAGCAAGGAACCACATCTGGCAGTCCGTGCTAATTTCAGAATAAAACAAAGGAAACCAAGAAATTAGAGTTTTGAGTTTCATAAGATTAACAAAGCAAGACAAATGTGTTCCTGCACAGACACTTCAGGGGACGTTTTACATGAAATGAAGTGGAAAAGTTGTGTTTATGTTAAGTTCAAGTTGAGTTTATAATTCTTTACATTTCATCAAAAAATATTTCTGTCTTCTACTGATGCCCCCCCACCACCCCTTTTTTTGAATGTCTTCCCCATTTTTAAATTTAAGATATGGTTAGCAGGAACAAGCGATACAAACATTTATGCTGACTGATGTATCTCATTATTCACAGGCCGTTTTCACAGAAGACATTTTGGCATATCCCAATTGGAACAATACAGGCGTAGTTAATAACATGAACAATTATTGCATTCCATTTAGCTTCATCTCCGGTCTATTCTGCATGCTGGATCACTGTCATAGCTCACTGGGACACTTCAGAAGAATGGAATCATCATTGTTATTATTTGTAACACCTTTGCTTTTGCTCAATGACAAGTCAAAAAGCCTGCCTGTTTGTACTTTTCCTAGAAACCACACTGAATGAACTTGCTGAATTTGTTACAGAACTTTCGATTGTAATGGAGCATTTTTAAATGTTGGTATTGCTACTTATAATTAAGAGACGGATCTATTCATTCCTAATGCTGCATTAAGTCTTCTAAATGTAAGAGTGGACGAAGCAAACTGTCATAACACAAAGTTAAAAATGTATCATAATGTTCATTTGTATGCAGGGCTGTAAAAAAAACAGTAATAATAGCAAGTAATTACAATAATTTTTAATGCGTACAGTGATCAATTATGTGTGAGTGTGTGGTTATCTGTGTATCTTAATGCATGCAACGTTTCCTCCATTTCACAGCACACATTGACATGGGCAATAATATCCTCTATAAATATTTCATTACTGCACTTGGCCTAATTTGTGTATTTTTCATACCTTGAAAAACTGCCTGTCCTGATAATGATGGTATTCTTTATTCTGGTATAAAACATGTACAACTGTTGTAGACTGTGCTATACCTGTGTGCTTATTTAGTGTATGTCATATGAGACACTTAATAGTGATTTCTGCCATTTACTGGACTTCATGCACAGTGACATGGATGTAATTAAACCACATCATTTGCCCTTTGAGTGAATGAAATGTGTTTGACCAAGTAATGGTTGTTCATCTGGAAGTTTCTGTGTGACCTGAAGTCCTTGGTTTACATTGGTGAGCTGTTGTGCTTGATTATTATTACATTTGAAAGTTACATATAATCTGTCATCAAATACCACATTATGATCTGTAATGACTGTATAATGACTGTTACCCCTACAGTCCATTCAGGAGGTACTCAATGCCTCCAGATTTTAGTGGCTGTGCAATATGCACAGAGGATAATTATATTAGGATCATGATCATTATGCCTGTAATGAACTCATAACCTGCTTTTAATGTCTAATGACCAGTGCTTAGATGAAGAGGGCACAGGCATTTACTAAAATACAGGACATGAAGTATTGTGTTCTTAGGAGCCCTACAGAAACTTCAGCTCTTGCAGTGGGGACATTATGTGTATTTCAGAACAACTAGTGCAGTGCCTGTTCTACATGTGCCTCAACACGACAGTAACGCCATATCCCACGTCCAGCAGCAAAAGTAACGGCTCGTTTATGCTCCACGTATGTACGAAAACAGATACGTCTGTATCAAACGCTGTGACAGTGAAACGCCAAAAAGTTTCACCTACAACTATAATATGGTGACAGTAGAGGAGGTTGTGATAATGTGAAATGAAAAAGCAGCAAACGTGGAGGTAATGATGGACTCGTCTGTGCATGAGTACGGAGAGTTTTGTTCACTTTTTTTTCTTCTTCGTTGTCTCCGTACACGTTTGTCGTGCCTTGCTTGAATTGTAGATACACTGCTCCCACCATTTCCAGTGGTATTGCTCTGTTTCTGCAGAACCTTGGAGCTGCACCCCCGCAGCTGCACAGAGCACTGTTCGCCTGTTTATTCTATATTTTAAATTTTCTAAATTAATATTGCGCGTGTTGCGTAACCGAATTGCACCAAGTTTGAGAAATCACTTCCCTGGGCCCCCAGCAACTCACATGCCAAGTTTGAAGTAGATCAGATGAACGGTTTTCACGATAGGTGAATTACAGACAGACAGACAGACAGAGATTCTTCGCTTTAGAGTATGATGATCCAGCAAGTTGAAGGAAGTGGTGAGGTGGGTCAGTATTCTATCCCTGCACCTCCATGACAAATTCTTAACCAAATTATGTACCTGACACCTTTTAATTTTGGACAAAGGATGTTTTTGTAGCCTTCCCAAATCCTCCAGTCCCTTGGAAATGTAGATGGGAACATGGTTACGCCACCCAATAAGGGTTCACACCAGCTTTTCTGCCTTGCGTTCAGCCACTAGTTTGTTGAACCAAACTGTCTCCCTTTCTCACATCTCATCCACATTTCCAATCGCACAGACAGCCCTGCAAAATGAACAGTCCTTTGAGTATTGCAGCAGGTTACTAGTTCAAATATTGAATTGGTGCTGACTGCCTCAGTATTCTGGCTTAAGTCTTGCAGTATTCCCTAATCTGAGGTTTACCATAAACGTGTGCTTACACTCTAATACACCTCATTCAACATTCAAAGCCAGTGATCCATATTTGCTCACTTAAGAGCCAAATAATTCACTTTTATTTATGTATCGTCATGTGCTTCTGTCAAAGGATTTAAAACTCTGTCAGCAGAGATATGTTTACATCCTTACAAGACATGTTTATGTATTGTAGTTACGGAGCATGAGTCATGTGGGAATTCAGAGAGAGAGACTGCCATCACCAGAAAAAGGAGAGTGTTGGTCATTTATTAAAAACCTGGAGAAACAGTTCAACAATTTTGACAAATACACTTATTCCTGTTCCTGCCGAGTTAGAGGAGATGATCGATAGCACTTTCATGTCTGTCCATTAAATGTGAAGCTATAATCAGAAGCTAGATATCTTAGAATAAAACAGGAAACAGCGAGCCTGACTTCGTACAAAATAAAAAAGATTAACTTATCAGCAAGAATGGCGCCAGGATTTCACTTTTTGATGGACCAAATAATTTTGACCAGGCCTTTTAATTTACTGAGGTTAATATTGTTATGTTACTGAAATGACTGATAGCATCCTATGGGAGAATTGATTGATTGAATGATGGATTTCATTCAGTCTTTTACACATTTTCAATGTGGAGTTATCTTATCATTTTGCAACGACAGTTTGTATTCATTAGCTTAAGCACGCAGTGGTATATTGTTAAAAAGGGTTTAGAGGGTTACCTAATGTATTCTGATACAATCATCAATTACCTTGTTATGTATTCAGAAACCTAATCCAATTACCATAATATTAAGGCAATGTGACTTGATTACTTTGTGTTACTTTTGGATTATGTCAACACCAACTATGCAAATAAATACAAGAGAAAAGAAATATCAATAATATGGTTTTTACTTACCTGTAAGCATATTCTGTAAGACAACAGAACAGAATAACATTAGAAAAGAAAATGGGGAAAGATTTTTAGGATCAGAAATGTGTCCTTCGCTCAGTATTTTTACAGAAAACCCTGCTTTTCATTCAGTAAAATAAAACAAAAAACCACATCAGCCTGTCAAATACCCACATATTAGCCTCTCTTTGCTCCTTCTTATTAACTAGCTATGTTTGTTTATTGTTTGTTTATTGTTTATTTTTGCAGGGACAGTGCACGATTAAATGTATTTGCTTAGCTTGTTAGCTTGCAGCTAATTTACATCTGTAGTACCTGGGCAGGTAGACAAAAACAACCCCAAAACAGCAAATACACTACATAAAACAGCACAATATATAAAAGTCCATCAGTATGAGATAATAAATAGAATCAGCAGCCTATAATCAGCAGCTTGTTTGGGGCGGCTGTGGCTCAGGAGGTACACAGGTTGTTTATAGAAGGAAAGGTCAGGGGCTCAATCCCCAGCCCCTGCAAGTCTACAAGTTGAAGTGTCCTTGAGCAAAGATACTAAACCCCAATTTGTTCCCGGGCGCCATAATGGCAGCCCACTGCTCCTCAGGGATGGGTCAAATGCAGAGAAAGAATTTCCCCCTGTGGGATGAATGCAGTATCTCAAAAAATAAATAAATACAATAAGTACAAGACAATCATTGGTGGTGACACTTTTGTGCTGATTTTAGCCAAAGCTTAAGGCTGGTTTTAAACACTACAAAGCTTCCAGTTTCTGCTTCTGATGTTTGTGAGAATAAAATTCCACTTCCCCACTCCTTTAACCGTGAAGGCAGAATGACCAGTGGTTGTCTTTCTGAACTGCAGTACCAAATCACCCCTAAGCAGATGCTCTGGTCTTGCCAGCACTGCTGGGAGAGGAGGAGGGGGTGCGAGGTTATGAATAACTTCAAACATCAGGCATACATCAGGATAAAGTAAGAAGAATAAAAAAATTATATTTTTTTCAGAATATTGATCCTATGTAGAATCATGGTGACCTTGAGAAACCTCTAAAAGTGAAAAGAGGTGCAAAAGAGAGACACAGCAGGAGCGTTAACTTATGGACATCAGTTGGACTATAAAAGTTAGTACCACAGTTCCAGACATGCTCAGCTCAACAGGACCAAATAAAATCCTCCTGTCTCACCGACACCAGCCATGTAGATGCTGCACCCTCTGATAAGAATAGAAAGATCACTGTAATGTTCTCACAATATTTCCCTGGAAACTAATACGCTGCCTGAGGATTTCAATATTAATCTTAGAGGGAGCCTGTTGTATTTTATGGTATTTTTATCTCCTGCGGTGTCAGTTGAGGAGTCATACAGTATTCCCTCAGGGAATGATGCGCCTGTGGTAATCAATAGTGAGTTTACTATGACCTGATTCTACTGATGGCATGCAGCGGTGTCCTCTGTCTTTTCTCTCTTTATACCCCTTACTCTCCAGGGGAAACCCCCGCAAGGGTAGCGGGGGGAGAAGGGGGCTGGGCCCAGAAATAGCAATATCCTCCAACAAGGATCATGTCTGACACAGAATGTCATTTTTCTGTTTTCATGTTTCTGCTCTCGTCCCACTGCACCAGACTGACTGTAATGCGCACCCATAAAGCTGTCCACACACTGTAAACCCTCACTTATTCGCTTACTCATCCTGTGCAGCCTCTTAGCAGAAACACATGGCACTCGCTGGCACACACACACACACACACACACACACACACACACACACACACACACACACACACACACACACACACAAACGCACTTTAAAACTCCTCTATCAACACAAACAAATAATGGGGGAACCATCATTGGGTTATTAATGGAGCCAGAGACACAGACAGAGTCAATTGAGCTTTTAATAGAGCAGCTCCTCTTCCTCTGTGTGGATAAATAACACAGCGGTCAGCAAATCTAGATCTAATAGATGATATTGACCTTTGGGGATGGGAAAGGCGAGAGGGAGCAGCGGAGCAGCGCTCAATGGATAAATGGATGGAGAGGTAGAGGGGAAATATGGAGAGCACAGAGGACGGTGATGCGGTGGAATACACACATGTCAACCTCAGCGGAGCGCTGAGACAAAGCATCTTAATCAGAGTGCGACAAAGCTGTGATCAATCATGAGGATGACGATGTAGTTTTAGAGGCGGAAAAGGTCCTGACCTGATTTGTAACGCAGATAGAGCTGGCCGGGCGGCAGCAGCCCTCAGAGACTCTCTCCCTTTGCATTTGATCATTTCTTTCTTTTTTCTGTCTCTGTCTGTGTCTTCCTTTCCTCCTCTATCTGTCTGAATCTACCTCTTTCCATTTTGATTACTCTTTGTCGCTTCATCTCTCCTCCTCCCTCCCTTCCTTTCCCCTGTATTTCTGTCTGGTATACCCACCATCTGTCATCCGTTGTCTTACTCTGTCACCCCCACCCCACTTCTTCCACTCATTTTCCCTCCCTCAATCCAATTCTAGGAGCTTTATTGGCATCATAAGATGAATTTTACTGTCTCTCTGGTTCTCTTTTCTGGAACATTTGTCTTCCTCCTACTAATTCTCCACCTTAATGCTACTCCAGAGAACTCTGCCCTGTCCCGTGTAGGCTGTGCATGTCACGGTTAGTCAGTCCGCTACACTCTATCACATCAATATTGAAGTCAGGGCCATGCATTCTTTATTACCTCACTCATGAACAAGCAGGGTGAAACTCTCTGCTACTCATCCCAGGTTGTTTTACAAGAGTGGTGGCATTGATGGAGTGTTTTGAAGGAACAGTATATAGTTTTTCATTTTTCATCATTACACTTTCAGATCCAACTTGAGGACCTCTGACTTTTCTGTGTGGAGTTTGCATGTTCTCCCCCGTGTCTGCGTGGGTTCCCTCCGGGTTCTCCAGCTTCTCCAGATGTGAATTGGTGACTCTAAATTGACCATAGGCATGAATTAAGTGACTGGCGACTTGTCCAGGGTGAACCCCGCCTCCCGCCCAGGTCAGCTGGGATAGGCTCCAGGCCCTACACAACCCTATAGAGGATAAGTGATTACAGAAATGAATGAATGAATGAATGAGTAGCCCTACAGTTAAAGACTGCCTTTACAGTGACTTTTATGTGTATAGTGACACCATGTGGAAACACACTGTAACAGATTTAAACATCAGTTTGCCACAGTCTGTGCTGCAGCACCAAATAACTGCATTTTTGTTAGTATCTCTAAATAGTGCCAAAATACAGATTTTAACAACTTTCATTGCACAAAGTGAAAACATATGTGCAATTTCATACACTGTAAAACACATGTCTAAACATATGGTTGAGTTTTTAATATGATTTAGACTGGAGGCATAGTGAAGTGGCTGTAGGCCTGTAAAGTGATCCATCTGCATGTTTGCTGTGAATTAAGTGGTTTGGTTGATCCCTAAAATATCCCTGAGTGTCCCTGTTGAAACCCACCACATACAGTTGGAAGGAAAACTCTTCAACCCCCATTGTATATTAGGTTTACTGGCAAAATATACTATTTATCATTTGGTTGCAATAACCAAATCGAACAAGAACAGTTTTGATAGATCAATTCAACAGATATTACAAGTATTTTTCCAAATATAACAGAAAACACTACTTTTACTGATTCCTGTTGGCTGTAAACGGTTCAACCCTTAATGACAAGCATCTCTAGTACTTTGCAGAGACCCTTTAGCTGCCCAGACCTGCTGCAAACATGATACATATCCAGACACCAGCTTCTGGCAGCTATGAATCTTAGCCGATTCCTCATGAGCAAAGGCCTCCAGTTCTGGAATATTCCTGGGTTTACGTGCTGCAACCACCTTCTTCATATCCCACCAGAGATTTTCTATGGGATTCAAGTCAAGCGACTGTGACGGCCGCTCTAGAATGATCCAGGGCTTCTTCTGAAACAAGCTGTGGTGGACTTTCAGGTCTGTTCGTTTTCTTTTTGGAACGTCCAATGACGCCCAACCTTCAGCTTCCTCACAGATGGTGTGATGTTTCTGTCTAGGATTTCCTGGTACTTGATGGAATCCATCTTACCGTCTACACACTGCAGGTTTCCAGTGTCTGATGAAGCAAAGCAGCCTCAGAGGAAGGCTCACTGTAGTAAGGATGTTCTTTTCAACCTACGCTTCGTTCTTCCTCCTCCAGACATATCACTGATCCATAGGCCCCAAAAGTTACAGTTTGGTTTCATGGCTCCACAGAACAGCATCCAAAAACGTCTGTGTCTGATCTCGATGGTTCTGAGCTACTGGAGCCCAGCAGTGGTGAACGTCTTCAGACATAGAGCTGTGATGTATATTTAGGTTTTAACAGAAGAAAAAAAAGAAGCTTTGGGACTCTGCTGCTAAAGTAAATCTATGAAGATTTGGCACAGTGTTTTAACAAGATCTGATTTGTAAATGAGTGCTCTTATGAGGAATGATAGTCAGGGGGTTGAATCATTTTCAAACTGCAGTAAAAGTAACGTTGAATGTGGACAATAAATAAATCTATTAAATGTAGCTATTTAAACTGTTTACATTTTTGTTTTTACAGTTCCTTATCAATCATATTTTGCTCATATGTCTGTGGATAAATGTGCTTAACATAAATTCTGTCAGATGTTGTAAGTTGAGAGAGCACCATAACAAATAAGGGTCAGACTAGTCCTGTGTGGAACTAGTCTAACATGACCATGTGTGAGTTAGTGGTAAAAGTGCCTCCCAGACTCTCTAGTACTTTTCCAAAGAGAGAAGAGAGAAGTCAGCACTTTAACAGGAGGTCTTCTCTCTGTATCCAGGAAGTGACGGTGAAGATTTAATGGGGTCGAAACAAGCCGAGGGAGGTCGTCCCCTCTCAGCAGAAGAAGTTGGGTGGAAGAGGAGCTCCGTCATGTTAGCCAGAGATAGATAGAAGGAAACAGGAAGTGGAAGGATTAGGCCTTTGAAATAAGAGCATGCAAGAAAATATGACCTCTATAATTTTCCTCGTGTTAAGATTTTGCATATAGGCTAAATGTCTGATGATAACTAACATACAATAATCCACTCATTGCTGAAGGCCCTGGGCCCTTAATGTTTGATCAGGTCTTTTCTGGCCCATGCATCATCCTTCTACTAAGTCTTACAAAAATCTATCCAGTAGTTTTTATGCAATCCGGCTGACAAACAAACCGACACAGGTTAAATATAACCTCCTTGGCAAAGATAAAAAGAACCAACACAAACCAGTTGACACACAGTAGTAGTAGTGGACCTTCCTAGGGCCCTGAGGCCCTTTGCATATATACCCCTCACTAATATGACTCTTAACCCACGCCACGAATGAAGTGAGGAGGGGATATGGTAAAGGGTGCCATGCATTCCATCCTTTACATTTTGTTTACGTAGCATTGCTCAAATATTGTACAATTATTTTTCTTTTTTTTAGAAATTTTTTCTACACTCAACAACCAAGTGCTAATGTGCTGTCTTTCGCTATTTAGGAACTTTCATAATTTGTATTTTTTTTCTCTTTACATGGTTACAAATTGAACTTAGGCGCATTCTGGCAGTGGGATTTGTCTCAGTTGTGGGTTTCAGGGGAATAACTCAATAACTCTTCAATGTTTTTTCATTAAACTTAATGTAGACATTGCCATGTACTGAAGCGGGGTCTTTTGATATTTAGGAATTTAAAGCATTTTTTCATTTAGAAAATGAACAAGAATTGCAATTAAAAGGGACAATTTAAATAACCCCTTTCTAACTTTCTTCAAATAAATACGCTCATGGCGGGGGATCCTGAGTATTTCATGCTTGTTTTGAGTATCAGTGTGTCCTCTCGATGTGATAGTGGAAAATCACAGCACAATCAAAGACTCGAGCAAGCTAAAATGTGTTAGCCATCAGATTTAAGTAACAGACAAAGCATTTAGAGGAAAACAGAACAATTGGCATAATTTCTTCATAAAACATTTAATGCCAAATGAACTGCTGCTTAGACTTCTCAACGAGGGTTTTATTTTGAAAATATCAACCAGAACATCTATGTTGCATTATGTCTCTGCTCACGCGCCTCTGGCTGTGAGAGGGTGGTCGTGGTCGGAAAACACCGTCCAGAAAAGCAACCAAACGGGTAAACATTTCGTGTGTTTCTACAGTCCCGTCACTCCCAAACAAGCCATGAAACGTCGGAATTGATACCCAATGTTGATGTCTGAAAAAGTGACGGCTTGGACGTGTTTGTCATCGGGAATAAGGTTGAGAGATACGAGGTGAAAATGGAGAGCCCAGCTGAGTGAGAGTGGGGTGAGGAGGCTGGATTTGGCAAAGTTGGGAGTCCTGCCCTGCTGTTAGCAGGCTAGTTAGCACGTTTTAACACTTCGCAATCAGGATAACTAACGCGGTGAGAGTTTTCGTCACTTTTACGCCTGAAATGTTATTTGTGAAAGTTTTTAGAAACAATCCTGGTGTGACCCAGTGTTGTCCAAATAGTTTTTGGCTAATGAAAAAACACGAGTAAGGCCTTGCCACTTGTAAACCTACCTTAACTTCAACATAGTACAATTACCTACAGTTGTGTCATGGATATATTAAATCCAGCGTCTAGAGTACTTTGAACTATGTTTTCCAGTATGCGTCCAGTTATTTCTGAATGTTTTAAATAGAAAATAAAGTTTTAAAACTTTTTTATTGTAAGAACTTAAAACAATATCTTAAGCAGACCTCCAACATTTGATAATCGGATAAAAGCTACCATTTGTGATAGTGCAGCTATTTCTTAAAATGGCAAAGCTCTCCCTTTGTTTCTTGGCCATTTCAAAACATGTCCAACTACATTTATTTATCATTCAGTCACATTGTATAATAGGTTTATTGGCAAAATCTGCTATTCATCAGCTGTTTGGAATAACCAAATCATCCAAGAACAGTTCTAATAGCTCAATATAATAGTTAAGTGTTTTCCCCAAATATAACACAGAATACTAATTTCACTGATTACTACAGTCTCAAAATTATTCAACCCCCTGAATAACATCCCTCATAAGAGCACACATTTGCAAATCAGATGTTAAACACTGAGCCAACCTTCATAGACTTACCTTAGCAGAAGAGTCCCAAAGTTTTTCTGTTAAAACCTAAAATTACATACGGGTTCCAAGCCCCAACTCCAAGACGTTCACCACTGCTGACCCAAAAGCACAAGAAAAGTGGGCTCCAGTAGCTCAGAACTATCTAGATAAGACACAGAAGATTTTGGATGCTGTTCTGTGCAGCCATGAAACCAAGCTGTAACTTTTGGGGCCTATGGATCAGCCGTATGTCTGGAGGAAGTAGAATGAAGCTGATGCTGAAAAGAACACCCTATCTACAGTGAAGCATGGCGGTGGATCGGCGACGCTCTGGAGCTGTTTTGCTTCCTCAGACATTGGAAACCTGCAGCGTGTAGAGGGTCAGAAGGATTCCAGCAAGTATCAGAAGAAAGCATCTTGCCATCTGTGAGGAAGCTGAAGCTTGGACATCATTGGACATTCCAAAAGGACAATGATCCCAAGCAGACCTCAAAGTCCACCAAGGTTTGGTTTCAGAAGAAGTCCTGGATCATTCTAGAGTGGCCGTCACAGTCGCCTGACTTAAATTCCATAAAAAATCTGTGGTGGGATTTGAAGAAGGTGGTTGCAGCATGTAAACCAAGGAATATTCCAGAACTGGAGGCCTTTGTCCACGAGGAATGGGCTAAGATTCCTCAGGAACGCTTCCAGAAGCTGGTGTCTGGATATACATCACATTTGCAGCAGGTCACAGCAGCAAAAGGGTTTCTACAAAGTACTAGAGACACTTGTCATTAAGTGCTTGAATCATTTTGCGACTGCAGGAATCAGTAAAAGTAGTATTTTGTGTTGTATTTGGGGAAGAATAATTGCAATATCTGTTGTTCTGAGCTATTTAAACTGTTCTTGTATGATTTGGTCATTGCAAACAGCTGATAAATACTATATTTTGCCAATAAACCTAATATGCAGTGGAGGTAGAATAATTTCCCTTTCAACTGTACCTGCTGTAATCATAATATAGCTGAAAGTTTGATAATAATGGCCTCATTATGTAATTTTAAAGCTACGATAAGCCATCTGTTTAGATCAGTTGCTTTTCTCTGGATCACAAATTGGCCTAAATGCTACTGCTGCCCCTGTCATATCATTAGTCAGCACATACCTACACATGTCCATATGTTTGGTGGCCTTAACCACATTAACTTATATTTCATTTTATGTTCTCCATTTCAGAGCCTCTCTCTGCTGCTCTCCAGCCTGTGATTCTCCAGGAGAGCTGCTTCATCTCGTTCATCGTCATCTGCAATGCTGACATTGCAGCTTCTCCATGGATCGAAGCAGAGTTGATCGTCTTATTTTCTGTGGACGTCCGGCCTGAATATCTCTGCTTGTATCCATAAGGCATTTAAACTCGTCTTAGATAACCACTCACCCTCCCCTGCCCCAGTCAACCTTTTTCGTGTCATGAGCGTCAGTACTACAGATTTTCTCTCAGCATATTACACCATGTGAGATGGGTCCTGGTTGGTTCTTGAGGTACACCCCCAGCTGCCCACTGTGAAGCTGGGCTGTACGTGCAAGACCCACTGGCAGAAGCCCATAAAAGAAATTGTGACACAAAGACAAGAAGCAATCCAGCACTTCCTGATGGAGACGGACAGCGTGCTTCCACAAAATCTTTCCATGAACGTTTGGACTTCTTGAACTGGACTTGCGTGGATGTTTTGGGTGTATTCATGAAGTGCGACTGCTGATGCTGCTCATTTGGATTTGAGTGGGTCTACTCCGCTTTATTCATGAACCCTCTGTCTGAGTGTGGGTACAGTCTGGATGTCGGTGTGTTGAATCAACTGTTGCGGTGATGAGGCAGGGCTCCTGGGGGCCTCTGTGGCTGACTGGGCAGTGGCCCAAGGTGATGTGATGGGGTGCAGGAACAGTAAGGTCCTCCCTGAGCCTCCAGGGGATGTTCAGTTGGACCTGGTCAAAAAGGTCAGTAAGATGATGATCTTGATTGTAACGGTAATAATATCATTACCACCTAGTATTCCTAACAGCAGCCGTAGTGCTGTGCTGCCATATACTGCTAACGCTATTAGTCTTGACGAAATTAACTTAGGGCTGTTATTAACGTTTATTGTCATCATTGATCCATTGATCAATCTATTGCATATGTTGTCCACCTTCAAACTAATTGTTAAAATAATCTGAAAAGTATCTTTATTTTATGATTAATGAATCATTCATTATTTATTTTGATATGGATGATATGAAATCAGAGAAAAGCAGTAAATCTTTTGTTTCAGAAGCTGGTGCTACTGTTTGGTTTATTCAGTAGTGCTGCAGCTAACAATGATGTTATTATCAATTAAACATTCAGTCTGTAAATTCAGTAAAATTAAGAAAAAAAAATTCATCACCATTTCCCACAGTCCAAAGTTATGTTTTCAGATCTTCAGATCTTCCTATGTCCAAAACCCAAAGACTCTTCATTTAGTGTCCTGGATGACAAAGAAAATCAGCAAATCCTAACATTTAAGAAGCTGGAACCATTAAATGACATCATTGCTGGAAAAGTAACTAAGCGTGATCATTGGCTAATTTATGAACAGTTTTACTGTGACTGCATAATGTTTTGTTTTCTGGACATTAACACCATGACTCAAGAACAGAGGAGGAGATTTTGACCATATTTCAGAAAATATGTTCAGCTGATTTATTGTTCTCTGATTTTAAACACTCTCAAATAATCAGTATCAGCCTGAAAACTCCAGCATTGGTCAGACTATACTAACTATAGACTAAGGGGCGCTTTCACATCTGAAAGTCCAAACCAAGGTTCAGGTTTTTCTTATATCGTATAGATTTGATCCTTTTAGTTTTGGTTTCACATTTCAGTTTTCCAAGTGCACTGAAGAACTTTTCTTGACATATCTACATCCTGTCATCATCATCTACGCAGGTTGCATCTTCTTACACTCGATGATTAATTGCCCAGAATGCTGTCCAGGGGCTAGATAAGAAGGAAAATTGTCCTTCTCATTTGTAAACCCAACAACATTTTAATATACTGCTGCAGCAGTTTCTTTTCTTCAGGTGGCACTGCTCTCCTGTCCTCTCATATCCTCTCTATCTCAGCCTTGCAGAACATTACAAAAACATCACAACAAAAGTTTCAGCATTCCTATGAGTTTTTTTTCCAGTTGACTGTAGATTTCTTTATCGGACTCTGCTTTGCTACATGTGTTACCGTGGCTCTGTTTTAACTTCTTCCGTTTGCTCTTCTTCTTCCTTAGTTTATTGCTAATGGTGTAACTTCCTGTAATTTGTCCAAAAGTTTGAACCATCCAAAAAAAAGTGCTTTTCACACTGTAAATGAACTGAACCATGGATCAGTTTGATCCAGGCTGACACCACCTCTTTTTGTTTGACCCTTTATCCCTTTGTTTTATCCGGACCTTGGTCTGAGGGAGGTTTCAAACCTGGTTTTTTGGTCCGGCTCAAAGTAAAAAGTCGGAGTGTGAAAGCACCATAAGAAGTATATGTTTGTGTGTTTTGGTTTGTTTATTCCTTTCTCCGTAGAAGAAGTCTTTTGTTTACAAACACTGCTTTGTTATTTGCATCGTTGATGAACTATGTTCTATTTTTTTAGGTTGATCCCCCCCCACCTCCTCAGACAGATATCTATAAGCACTTCATACGAGGGGATGGCACCAGGAGCAAGACTGATGGAGCCAGTGGAGGGCGAGGTGACAAAGCTGACTCCACCTCCCCATATCGGGCCCAAGCCGCCACTCCCACTGCTTCAGCTCAGCCCCCTAAGGAGCCGTCAGAGCTGTCGGACCCTCAGCGGAAGAAAGTGGCAAAATATCGAGCCAAGTTTGACCCCAGAGTCACGGCCAAGTACGACATCAAAGCTCTGATTGGTCGCGGGAGTTTTAGTCGCGTTGTTCGCGTGGAACACAAAAGCACACGGCAGCCTTACGCTATCAAGATGATCGAGACTCGTTACCGGGAGGGGAGGGAGGTGTGTGAGTCGGAGCTGTGCGTACTGCGACGCGTCCGTCATACCAATATTATCCAGCTGATGGAGGTCTTTGAGACGGCAGAGCGTGTCTACATGGTGATGGAGCTGGCCACTGGAGGAGAGCTCTTCGACCGGATCATTGCCCGTGGCTCGTTCACAGAGCGGGACGCCACACAGGTGCTGCAGATGGTGCTGGATGGTGTCAAGTATCTCCACACATTGGGGATCACCCACAGAGACCTGAAGCCAGAAAACCTGCTCTACTACCACCCTGGAGCCGATTCCAAGATCATCATCACCGACTTTGGTTTGGCTAGTAGCAGGAAAAAGGGGGATGAGTGTCTTATGAAGACCACCTGCGGAACGCCAGAATACATCGCCCCCGAGATCCTGGTGAGGAAGCCCTATACAAATGCTGTGGACATGTGGGCGCTGGGGGTGATATCGTACATCCTGTTGAGCGGAACCATGCCCTTCGAGGATGACAACCGCATGAGGCTGTACCGGCAGATCCTCAAGGGGAAGTACAGCTTCTCTGGAGAGGTGAGGAGTTAGATCTCGTCTCACACACACCAACATACTTCACCTATTTTTAGAATACCTTCCTCACACCGTGTGTGTTAACAGATCTCAAAGTAGTTGAGCTTTTCTTGTGAGGTGACATGGTTTAGCACAAACACACATTTTCACACACCTCTGTCCCGTCACCTTTCCTCTTATCTTGCCAATGTCAATGCTATCTTTCGATGTCAATATGCCTATCCCTCTTAAGTTTGTAACTGTGTGCACAACAGTGTATGCTCTATCTGTGCGTCTACTTCGCAGGAGGCTGAATAGTCTGTTCCTTTGTCATAGCGTGGGATGTTTATGTTGCCAGTGAGCTTTACAGAAGGGCCCCTTTACGTTTGCCCCACATACAGCCACTCCAGCTCAAGGAATAGCTGAGGACTTTTGTAACATTTAATGAGGAACAGTTCGGTCGTCACAGTTTTCTGGGGATCTGTTGAGATTTCAGCTTCTGTGCCTGACAGGTGAGATGAGGTCAGATCAGTATATGTAGGACAGGACAGGGAGGATATAATCAAGCATTTTGAGTACAAGCTGTCCTTGGAATTGGTGCAAGAATGTCTCACTGGAGTCAACCATATTGTGCTTTTAGGATGATGCAGCGATTATTGAAATGCTATTCTAGTCTTAGTTGCTTTTTTTTGTAGTTTTGAACTACTTATTTTCCAAGTAACCTTAGTGAACCAAAGAATTTCTTTTATTTGCTGTGACTTCTTCCAGTGAAGTGAAGTGTAGTAGTGTGCAATAAATGCAGTTTATTGGGTCATCCTCTCCTTGTGATCACTTTGTTTAAAGTGTTTTACATGGAAATAAATAACCAAAATATTAAGTGCACACACATCTCTATCAGCTCTTGCCACTGGGCCTAAATACATTTCTAGGGGAAACACTGCACAGTCATACTTAATGCTGAAGTGCTGAAAGTGATAAACCTGCATTCAGAAGGTGTATGGTTGTGTTTCTCTGTTAGGTGAATAAAATATGTGTAAGAATATTTACTCTTTGGACATTTTGTGAGTTTGTTTTGGGTGAACTTGCCACTCATATACATGTCCTAGCTGAAACTTACAGAGCACCATCAGTGTCGCTTTTAGACACTCAAGGTGTTACTATGAGACACGACATGCCAGAGGTAGCTGATTAGCATGCAGGGTTTACCCAGAAAGGTGTGAGGTCCCGTGACTGGGGACGGCAGTCCGGTGCAGGCCCAGCACAGGTCCAGCACAGGCCCAGCACAGGCCCAGCACAGGCCCAGCACAGGCCCAGCACAGGTCCAGCACAGGTCCAGCACAGGCCCAGCACAGGTCCAGCACAGGCCCAGCACAGGCCCAGCACAGGTCCAGCACAGGCCCAGCACAGGCCCAGCACAGGCCCAGCACAGGTCCAGCACAGGTCCAGCACAGGCCCAGCACAGGTCCAGCACAGGTCCAGCACAGGTCCAGCACAGGCCCAGCACAGGTCCAGCACACACCCTTAACAACAAATGTGGTGAGGTTTACAACCATTATGAGCCTTTGCACTTTAACTGCAGTTTGTAAAACATCTTAAAAATTAGACCTGGGGCAATATGCTTATGTCCTGCTTCAAAACTGTCACAATTCTTGGATGCAGATTCAGTTTGAGAATCTATTTCTGATTGAATGAGACGGAGGCATTAGTTTATCCATTCACTACTGTCCTTAGTCCACTGAGGTACAGTGCGAAACGTAAGATAAATGGTCTGAAGCATTTTTATCTTCAAAAGTTACCTGCAGTAATTAATGAATTCATTATTGTTAAAGCAAAATGTATCTTCTCCTGTCTGTCAAGAGAGGACAAGCTGGAGTGCTCTGCTGTTATTACTCCAGCAGTGGAGAGCAGCACTGCTGCACTGTTAGCTCCATGATCACACATCATGAAATGCATGATCATTCAATGAATAAAAACAAAAAAGACTGAACAATCAATAAAAAAAGAAATAGTTAGGTGGACATAAAAATAATGCAGTTTTATATAATAAGTGTTTTTCTCCAATCTGTATGGTCCTATTAGAGGTGATTCTTGGTTATCCAGTGGCCTAGTGGTTAGTTTAAGTACCTTATAACTGGGACAGTGTTAATGTTATTCTCCTCTCTCATCCACTGCATTGTCTGTTGTAAAAAAAAGCAGAAAATAATCTTTGTGACGCTCATGTATTAATCTGGTATTTTACAGTGGCTTTAAACGTGAATCAAACATTCATAACTGAAGGACTAGAACTGTTAATTTTTTCATTAAGGAGTAATTGTATTGTAAGGATACAATACAAGGACTTCTATACTGTCGATGTATGGCGCAGAGGCCTCTGACCTTTCATTCAGAAGACCCGGTCCTGAAGACCTGAGGTGGGGCGGACTTGAATATACTTCCCCTGATGGCATGTTCACATTTACAGCTGCAGTCCGAGAACCAATCACAGCCCGGACATTGTTGAAGGTGGAGGACAAATGTATGTCTGAGGGTTGTATATGTGTCATGTATCTTTAGCCACACTGGTGATTTACCTGCTGTGTGAGGAGGAGGATATGTTGGGAGACTGAAAACAAACTGGTTGCCAGGCAGGAATCATGTAGACCCTCTGTGCAGGGTTTCCCCACAGATTTGTCTGTTGGAAATATTTCAAAGAATACATTAGTAATTCTCCTATATTAGTGTTTGCTCACATTGATCGTTTTTTTCAGTTCTCTTTACCACACACATATTCTCCCCTTTGGTTTCTGACTACACACACACTTTCCTTGTCTATATCTGTGTGTCTGCTCCTTGACTTTCTCCATCAGCAGTGTGTTTTATAAAGCAGCAGAATAAACACAGCTCAGATTTTGGATTTCATCCTCGAAAGAAGCTTTTTAATCAAACGATCGAAACCGGTGTCGTACCAAATGACATCGGCACCAACCAGGTGTACTTACAAGCTTGAAGCAAAGGCACAAGTAGGTCTATAAAACAGGAGATGTCACACCACACATTTACAGGAGGAACGTAATATAAAACCTCCTGTCTAAGTAATAATAACAATAGACTTTATTTATAAAGCACAAAACTAAATACAAAGTGCTTCACAGGGGGAAATCACAAATAGGGATTAAACAAACATAAAAAGGGCAACAATTAGAAATTAAAATGAAAAAAAGAACATCGCAGGTCGTTCCAAAGCTTAGCGATATCGAATGAGCTGTACCTCTTATTTTTCAATACACTGGGTTCATATGGGATTAAAGGGTCAGATATTTTCAGGACCCAGGTGATGAAGAGCTTTAAAGGTGATCAATAAGAATCAAGTCTGATTTAATTATACGTATTGGCTCTGATCAGTAGCCTGTAGCAGCTGATTTCTCTACAGTCTGAGGTTAGTCAAAGCGGCGTGAGGAAATAAAAGTATGAACAAGTTTCTGCATCTCTAAAACTTACAATAGATCTTATTTTAGCAATATTTCTCAGGTGGTTAAGACATGATTGAACTAGATTAGTCATATTTTGCACAAAATCTAAATAACTGTCAAATAGGACACCAAGATTTCTTGCACCAGCCTTAATAAATTGTGATAGATAACCAGTAGATGTCAGTATGTGTTTACTCATGCGTTTGGCTGATGGGAACAGATGGGATTGGTAGAGTGAGGGGACATTGTTCACTGGAAAATTGATCTTTCTCCTGGATGGATAAAAAAAATTAATATGTAAATGCTTTCAAAATGGGTTGCCAGATAACACAAACAGCCATTAAAATACCCAGACGGCCATATTGTGAGAAAGAGAAGCAGGCCTTGTTGGTATTATGACAAGCCATCACAAATACATGACCGTATAGGAAACCCTGCTGTGTGTTTGTGTGTGAGTGCACTAAGGCCTGCTGGGCTGATATTTTCAGTTCCTGTCTAGGTGGGGGGGTGGGGGGTTTGAGTTTGACTCACTACCAGCAATAAAGTCCACATCTGTGGAAAAGAGACTCAACAGCAGGATTAAAATACATTAAAACCTCATTAGATCTTTAGGAAATATGACATTTCTGTTCATGCAAAATGGATACAGACAGTCATATAGAATGTACACAATATTGATTCTGACATCATTCAAAGACCAAAATGAGTTGTTATTTTTATAAAATGCTTTAAATTAACCAAATGTCTAACATGGACAAACAAGTAAGTCTTTTGTCTGTAAAGCTCAAAGTATGGTCTTTTCATCATCCCAGACATTCTCAGCTTTATGTCGCTCTGCTGCGCTCTTGTGTTCAGACTAAACTCTAATGATGCTGGACTTTTAACTCGTTACCCAACTATTTAAAGCCCCTCCAACATTCAAAAGGCGTTTTATTATCCTTTGTTTTGGACGTTTCACCTTAAGTGTACAGAATGACACCACTAGCCTGTTTAGATTTTATAATTTCTTTCCCTGAACAAGGAGTGTGAATTAAAAACATATCACACGTTACTGTTCAAAGAGTGTTTTTTATGACTTGACTGTTTGGAGGGGGTCTCTAAAATATTCATTTAACATCCTATTAAGTTGTTATTCTAATGTTTTCACTTATTTTAATATGTTTTATTGTCATTCTTGACTTCAAAGTTTGGAAATTGCTCAATTGTCACCATTGCCACCACAAAAATATTTAAAACATTGAAATGAAACGTCTTATTTATTTGTCGTCTCCTTGTGTAAAAATCAGCAAAAATTAAATAATGATGATCAAAACATACAATCAAAGTTAGTATGAACAGCTGATAAAATATGTGATTATATGCATTGATTTCTAGGAATATATTTGCATACAGTTGCATTTGCAATTATAACAAAGGAGCGTCTGGAGATTTCTGGTTTGGGTACCTTGAAAGTGCTTGAAAAGCGTCTGAATTTTGCTCTTTAAAAACCTGTTGAACACAGAAAATCTAAAAAAAAACAAAACGATTTAATAATTCATTTCCATGGTAGGCATTTTCTTATTTCTGTCCCTCCCTTCATTTGATCCTCTTGTGTTTTCTCCTTTATTCTAAGTATTGTCGGATGAGACATTTATCATAGCCGGAACAGAACAGGTGGACCTAACAACCAGTGATGATGTCAGTAACATGATCTTTCTCACTCAGTTTGTTAATTACAGTCTTGTCTCACATCTCTCCCCCTCTCCAGCCATGGCCCAGCGTGTCCAACCTGGCCAAAGACTTTGTGGAGCGGATTCTAACCGTGGACCCCAGTGAACGACTCACTGCTGGCCAGGCCCTCAAGCACCCCTGGATCGTCAGCATGGCCGCCTCCTCCTCCATGAAGAACCTACAGCGCTGTATATCTCAGAACCTCCTGAAGCGGGCGTCGTCTCGCTGCCACAGCACCAAGTCGGCCCAGTCCACTCGCTCCAGCCGCTCCACCAAATCCAACAAAGCCCGGCGGGTGCGAGAGAAGGAGCTGCGTGAGCTGAACCGTCGATATCAGCAGCAGTACAATGGCTGAAACAGGGACCGTGACGGTCAGCGGCTGTAGCAGTCCTTCTGTTTGTGGGGGGGGAACGGCACTAAAAAGACTGAACCTTTACGATGACGGCCGCCATTCAATGTTGCTGCCAGTTTTAGAGGCCAGAAAAGAGGACAACTGGACTAAATCAATGGCTACCAGCGAAAGTAGAGTGATGCCAGTTGAAACGACAGAAGTCGGAAATGATCCTTAAGACGATAATCTATGAATTCCTATGGCAGCGTGTCTCCTGATGAGCACAGAAACAAACAGTCAAAGTTGGAACTCCAAGGATTACATCATCTCTACACTCATTCCTTCACTCTTCTCTGGCAGGATGATGCCTTCCACTCCTTTGCTTTTGTTCTTTCGATCCCTTTGTCTCTACGTATTTATTTATTATTGTTGACATGATTATTAGTCTCCATTCAGACGGTCACTGGATAATGACCTTCCACGAGGATCTGTTGAACAGAGTTCTGGGGAGGGGAAAACAAACTCCCCCCTCACTCATTCCTGATTGAAAATTGCTGTGAATTTATTATTGTACTAATTGTACAGACATTAAGATGTGGGTGATGGAAACACACAACAACCACACTCTTAGGTCCAAATGAAGGCTCTTTTTAAAAAAAAATCAGCTCTAAGCTCATCTAATCTTGCCATTATTGCTCTATTAATATCTAAAGCTGTCAAGAGATTGTGAAGCTGCGTTGTGTCCGAGTTAAACGCACAGGATGTAATTTCTGTCACCAGAGGTCTCTCAATCCAAACAGAAGACGTAGTTTGATGACTTAAAGAAGTAGTGTTGGATCATAGGAGTCTTCATTGTTGTTGCTTCTGACGTGACTCTGGCTAAAATGTTAACGGATGAGATGATGCTTTAAAGTTTGATTCTCCTTATGTTTAATCATGTTCGCCAACTTCCTTTAAATGCACAGAAAATCACAGATTTCTTCATATTCGAACAAAACGTGGGATAATGCAAGTATAAGTAAAACTTGAGTTTTTTTTAAAGTTTGTGATGCCACAATGACGACCTGCTAACTGAACCCACTGACAAAGTTAACGTTAGCTGTGTAGTTTGAAGAGTAATAGAGATATCTGATCAAATGCTGTTTAATGATTATGTAACATGAAGACTTTCACTTCACATTCACAAACATATCTCTTAAATAAATGACTAAATATGCCAAAAATGATGATAAGTGTTATTAGGATCTTTCCGGTCCGAAAGGTCCGAAAACGCCAACTCAGCGTTTCTCAAACTTTTTTCAGTCACAGGACCCTTTCAAACTATGCAAAATCTTGATTCATAAACATTAAGTGAAACAATATTATACCTAAAGTCTAGCAAACAACAGTGGAAAGTCTTTCTTTAGCTGTATCAGTGCACATGAACTCCACGGGTCACAAACCCAGTCAAACTGTGCAAAAGACTGATGAAAAATAGTGATTGAATTTCATTCATTGAGAATCTTCAGATGCTGAGAGGTGAGGTCTGGAAGTGTGCTGCTGCTCTGATGTTCCTGTTCCACAAAGGAACATCAGAGTATGAGCTTAGATCTGAAGCCATGTGATTCGTCAGGTGAGGGGAGAAGATTTTCTGCTTTGTCTTGCATTTTAAGTTCCGTTCTTTGAGATACCTGAAAATGTCGGCCAAGTATGCGAGTTTCACGCACCATTGAGCTTCTGCAATCAGCTCTGCATATGCAGAATTTTCTTCCATCAGGAACATTCACTGATATCTTCAGTTTGCCCAAAACCCTCCCCATGACAGTCAGCAGACGGCCGAGTGTAGCAACAACCTGTGATGTTCTGCTCCCATTTCCTTTCATTGAATGAAAAACAGACATGTCTTTAATGGTGATTAAATTAACAATGTTCACCTCTCTGTCCAGTACATCCTAATGTTCTTTCAGCAGCGTTTTTGCAGCTAGTGCCTCTCATAATGCAACACCCTCAAATGAGTTTTAGTTGGTATTATTACGTAGTCATACGCTGACCATGCACTGGCTGACCAGTCATGTTGACGTTGTGACTTGGGGAAAGAGGCATGTGAGGCAGATTTTGATCCTGTGTGAGGCAGGTAATGATTTTTATAATAAGTTTCACTTTTTTGGAATTTTAATAAATTTGATGATGTCAATATCAGAATATTTTGTTTGCCCCTTAACACTTATTTTTCTTTTAAGCTGTGCTACAGCTTGTAAGGCTACATTGGTTTCCTGTTTCCATACACATTACTATTTATGAGTATTAGGGTTGCAACATTATGAGATTTCCATAGTATTCAGTATTCAGCTATTATTATTATTTAAGATGGCCCATAAAGGAATGAAAACAAATTATAGTGGAATCATGAAGTAATTTTTTAAGTATAATTATAAGTATTTGTGTCTTCTTAGAGATAAATAAACTATTTCCCTTTGAACAAAAGAGAAAAGTGAACAAACAATTATCTTTTTCTTTACTATTTTCCTGAGATCAGATCATCATGGCAGCAGGTGTTAAAGTTATAAACAGAATGATAACCATGATAAAACTGTCATGTAACTAACATGTGTAAGTAAAGCACATTAGCACCAATGGAGGAGGAAGAATCACATCCTCAAAGCAGGATGTGACCCAGAGGTGGAGCTTGTTGAATGGACAGACAACCAGGATGGAAAAATATTACATCAGTGACATCTGTCAGGCTTCTCTCTGCTGCACGCTTGTGTGGCGCCCAGTGCTGAGTCTGACAGGCAGTCAAAATGGAGATGTGCATGTGAGATTCTCCCTTTATTAAATACAATTGGTAATAAGCACATGTTTCGTATGATAACAATCAACTTTTATACCATGGTATACAATGAAACCAGTAATCGCTGCAACCCTAATGGTGCAACTTGATTCTAGTGTGAAACCAGCTAGTTGCTACTAATAGGAAGGACTTCACTTAGAATTAATGGATTTATGATTAGCAGGTGCAACACAAACCACGTCGCCTTCCATCTTTGTTCATGTATGATTTATAAGGAAAGACTTTGAATCACAAAACTTAGCACATGCCTGTTCTCTTAAGATTGAAACTTAAATCTGAATAATTCCAAACTCAAGTTTATAAAATCCACCGATATGATGGGTTGTGGCTCTCGTGATTTAATTCTGCCTGTCCCAGCTAGTCCATGGCAGTTAAATACATATCATGAATGCAGTCCTGACCCTTGCTGTATGTAGGTTTGGTGAGTACTGCATCACTCCGCTGTAACAGCTGTAACCACAAATGAGAACTGAGGTTTTTAGTGAAACTGGGATAGTTGAAATAGTAAGAGGCTGTATTGCAGTAAACTGAAACCAGTCAAAGTGAAATGAATAATGAATGCAAATCCATGTGATATTTGATTATTGAATATTTACCAAAAGTAGAACGTCAGGAAATCAGATGGGGATTATTTGCCGTTTTTATTTTTTTAACTTTTATCTTGAAAAGCACTTCATATAGAGTTGAGTTACATTTAATTTGGTTACTTCTTGGACCTGTTCAGTGCATTTTATTATGTGTTTTGACCCCTCAGACCTCTCCCAGACTTCATCTGTTACTACATTGTGGTCTTCTCTTATTTATACAACCCCAGTTCCAAACCTATGGGACGCTGTGTAAAACATTAATGAAACTTTTGTTGGAATTGTGGTTGTATGAGCGTGTTTGCTGTGATCCAACCCAGACCTTTTGAAGTGTGTTGGTGTTGTGAAACTTTTTTAACACATACTGGAAACTAAAGCGAGCCATGTCAGCTGACCTCAGTTTTCCCTTTCTTTTTGTCCCTTGCTTGCTCAGGATGCCCTTTCCTCATCCTGATGCTACTCTTTCCATTTTCCTTTTCTTTTTTTTTAAAGATTTAAAAGTTTTGTCCCGCTGCTGTTGTCTACCCTGGTGTCTCACCCCTTAATGGGACTAAAGTGGTTATAAAGGTCCATAAGTGAGGCCTACATTGGAACTGCTATCACATCTGAACTCTAAACCAAATGTCTTGAGCATCAAACACACTGTAGCTTTAAGAAGGTGTCTTTTAAATGTCCATCACAGAGAAACCAGCTGTGGTCATCTTCTCTGAAGCTGTCCTGCTTTCTACATATTACACTACTTCTGGTTGTTAGTTCAATGATCGCTGCAGAGCAGGGGTTCCCAAACTTTTCACCCCCTCAGAATAACAGTGCCAGACTTTATTGGAATGTATTTATTTTAAATGTCACTACTATTTACCTTCTGCAACAATTATGGCTAAAATAGACTGTTTCTAATCATTTTTAAATTGTAGTTGATTTCTGGAAATCATCTCCAGACCACACCGCTGGTTTTTGGGGGATCTCGACCCCCACTTTGGGAGCCCCTGCTGTAGAGTGTAGCATCTGTGCCACCTGTCAGTCCACTCTTAAGACTCATTTGGACTGTGTTTGAATCAGTGACGTGCTGAGTGCCTGTTGTACGCCATGTTTCAGTACATTTTTACTTTTTGACAGAATGTCAGCGTATTCATGTTTCCTGTCATGTTTTTATACATCTGTGTGATTTTATATAAAGGCTGTCATCCTAACTGAAGTAGCCAGCTCAACACTGTTACCTGAAAGCAGTTTTGTTATTGTGTGTCTAAATGATAACACTTCTTCTTCTACCATTAACTTTTTTTTTTTAACGGTGAGTTGCCAATAAAACACTCCAACATGACCTGATAGATTGCATTTTTATTTTTGTGCTGTTTGATTATCACCACTATTTGATTTGCTATTTGTGAGTGGTTTCAGAGACCAGAGGTTTTAATGAACTACTTTCAGTGTTTCCCTTATATTCGTTCAGCAGCGGCTGCTTGATTATGAGCGCCACCGCTAACATTTCTCTCTATCATTAATATCCACGGGCTACTATGATTTTCACTTGCACACTGTCTGAACACGACACCACCCAACGTAATCTCCCAGACCCTCTCCTGACTGGTCCGCCTTCTCTCCCTGCTTACCTTTCCTTCATCCAGAGCCAAGACCAGAGCAAGAACTCTACCTTGTGCTGCCATTTTAAACTCAGTATTTGTTAATAAAAACAAACAATCAGCTAAACTAGGTAGTTGAAACACAAATAACTTAGATAGATATTCCATATCATAGCAACCAAAGCGCCTCAGATGAAAAACGCTGTGCCTCCAAAGCGCTCCCAGCTGGGCGTTTTCAGAAGAACACCTGGCATTTTCAGCTGGGAAAAAACACTTTGGTGGAAACAGCTCTTATTCCAGCAGTACCAGTTCCATCTCTCACCGGATCATCACCACAATTAAATCACCTCTAGGATATGCTGGGATCCATCTTTGGTGAAAATTTCAAGCAAATCCGTCCATTAGTTTTTGCGTAATGCTGCTAACAAACAAACAAACTGAACCGATCACATAACCTCCTTGGCGGAGGTAATAAATAGATTTATAATGAAATAACAACAATCAATTTTCAATTATTTCACACATTATTGATTTATTTATTTTACATCTACTGTGGTATGGAAAACCTGGGTTCCATATGTGATCACTGCAGTCAGTATTACAACAGGGATAATAGAAGAAGGATGATCCATGTGAAGGCTTTTCACAATGTACTTTAGAAAACAAAGTTTGACATCTCAACAAACAAAAGCAAACAAGCTAACATATCTCAAATGTTCAGTTTGGGTTTATTGAATATTTGGCATTTACAGGAATAAACATAAGTGTAACACAAACAAACAAAACATCAAATCTCATTCTGTCTCCTTTGTTTGTTTCAACTCTCTTCTCTCATGTCTCAAGAGAAGAATGACTCCACAAAAATGTCCTGAGTGTGAAGGTTTGAAACTAACTGGTTCTCACATTGATCTCACACACCACCACTACACAAACTCAGCCAATCATGACACCTCACTTCACTGACATACCAGCGCTCTGTCATTACACAAAACAAAGCAAGAAAGTGTGTACGTTAGTGTGAAAATAATCTGTCATTGTTTCATGTTCTTCAGTCGCACTGTTTTTTCAAATTCAAACTGGCGGTGGTCGACGCGCTCCAAGAATTTCTTCCGCTCCACATACCTAAAGAGACACACACACAGAAAGAGAGAGAAAAATTGATGCACTTTTATCAGACCAAGTAAAACCACACAGTGAAGATATGACATGTATAAACTCTGAAGAAGTTACATCTGTTTTCTACAAAAAACACACCAGAGTGTAACCCTTTGTGTAACACAACTATATGTGTGTGTGTGTGTGTGTGTCAGCTTTTTATGTGAGCAGACAGACAGACACACACTGATACAGCCACACCCTTTCAGGTCAAGCACAGTCACTATTATATACACTATTTACATGGAGGTAAAACACGGTTCCCCCTGCGTTAGAGTTTGTCCAGTGTCGACCATATCAATTTGTCCATCATACTTGGTCGCTGCCGATACCTGAAGGGGAAGCTGATATGAATACAGCCTTCTGCTGCTATATGTAATTTGATATCATGAAAACGAAATGATCTATGCATTTTGTGACACATCACATTTTCTGTTGCTGAGAAGACATTTCTGTAGAGGAATTACAACTGGGCATTACAATCGCATTTAAACAAATGCGCTCCAATCAAAACAATATTTCTAATGTGAATGACTGTGACAGTGGGGTTTGGTTAGAGCTCAGTGATAGGAGAGAGAGAGAGAGAGAGTGGGAGCAGTTCAGGGAACAGTGGCAGGGTGAGGGGGGTAATTATCACAGGTAGTTTGTGCTGAACTGATGGCTCTCTTTGTCTTATCTGCAGTGGCGTACTGGACCTGAGGACAGCCTATAGCTTCATACAGAGATTAGACAGTGGATGAATGCTGAGGCACATGTCTTTTAACTTTGAAAGCTGAAAATCTGTGTTATAATTTGTGTTTCAAATAAAGACTGTTGCCTGAAGTCATTGGTGCTGTCATTTGAAATGTTGTCTTTGTGCTATTTTCTATTACATACGGGGTTTCAATGATTTGCAATTCATTCCATACTGTTTTTAATTTACATTTTACACAGAGTCCCAACTTTTTGGAAATGGGGTTGTAAATACATTTTCGACATCGACAAAAAGCAACAAAAAAAAGAAAGCGTCACTTTAAGAGCGAGAAAAGACAGTATGTGAGATGTAAGGCTCAGTCGCACAGCATTTACAACAATGACAGAACTAAAACAGCTTCAAACTGTTCAAACACAGGCTCTTATTTTAGTAAATGCTGTAAGCCAGTTAGCTTGCCTGGTTAGCACTAGTATGTTCATGGCAGGTAGCAAACATCTAGCCATGTACTCACTAGATGCAACATTAATTATACCATGTCAGCTTCATACACCACACATAAGTCGTTTCTCCATACTTGGATTATTAAATAGTTTATACCAGTTCATTTTTCTCTATCATACTTTAAATATAGGCTAATATCCATGTCCCTTTTGTGTTTGCCAGTCCTGAGTGATACGTAGCCTAAACCCAGGCAGAACTGATGCAGTAGTCAGAAGCAGTCTCTTACCCCTCTCTGCCTCTGTTGTGTATGGCCAGTTCCTCAGTGATGCCTTCCTCTGATTTAAAAGCATCCCAGTCTAACTTGGACTTTTCCAGCGTGCTCATCTTCTGCTTCTTTACACCAATATTACTCAAGATCCCCATCATGCCTGCGGGGCGCTTGGCACTGCAAACAGAATTGGAGGAACCTTAGGTGACACACAAAAGTGGCTAAAGCATGTTTCTCCAACAAAGGAGGATATTTCTTATGTTCTGAGTCTGACTACTGAATAAGAAAAATGAACATTCAGATGTAATATGAAGAAAAAAGGAATTATTCCAAAGCATGCATGCATGCATGCATATATCTATATATAAAAGTATATATATAAATATAAGTACACACACATGCACACTCATCAGCGGTGGTAAACTTTATGACAGATTACAACCAATGGACTTGAAATTTGGTCTGTACCATCTCAAAATTTTAATTTGAATCCCTTCAGACAATATGCAGTGCCATTTATTAGCTAGCCAATTCAGCATTCTAATCCCGGTTTGCATATTTTGGTAAGGTAGTGAATGCTCCTCGTATACGTTTCTGTACCTGGGGCCTGGTTGGCTGGGCGATGACTCCTGCTCTTCATCCTCGTTCTCCTCTTGTTTGGTGTTCTGGCTCTTCAGATAACTCTTAGCTTCTCTGGAGTCTGTTGATACCTCTTTATTCACCCTGACAGGGAGACAGACATGCAGTGTGTATATAAATATGTTAATTCATTAAATATATACCCATCAGCCATTACATTATAACCACTGACTGGTGAAGTGAATAACATATGTTTGGCATGTTTAAACGACTGGGTCAGAGCATCTCCAAAACTGCAGGCCTTGTTGAGTGCTGCCCGTCTCCAATGGTTAGTATCTACCAAAGGTGGTCTAACAAAGGACAACTGGTGAACTGGCATCAGAGACATGGGCGCCCAAGGCTCAATGAGGCGCGTCAGGACTGCAGGCATCAATTTAGCACCTGGACTCTTTTACAATGAAGCCATGCTGTTGTAATACGTGCAGAATGTGGACTGGTATTATCGTTAAGTACTTGGCAGCTACTTGGCTCTATATACATATATATAATTTAAATTGAATTACATTTCCCAAAATATCAAAAGAGATCTGATCAGTAGATGAGAGAGGATTAATATACCCACGTAATGATTGTGAGACATTTATGATCCAGCTGACATGTTGAGAGGAGACATAAAGGAGCCATATAAAACAGAACAGAGCTCCTACAGAACACTGAACAGAATTTGAGTGCGTCTGGCACCATCTACTGGTCAATGTGAGAATGACTCAACAAATAATGTGACATCATCATCATCATAATGTAAACAGCACACTAGTGTACAAGACTATAGTCTGTGAGTCTAAGGATTATAACAGAATGTATGGAAGACAACATTAATACATGTTTTTATTACTTATTTTATTTTAGCATTGCCGTTTACCATTACTTTCACAATTAATCATTTAGTCTACAAAATGTCAAAGAAATTGTGAGAACATTCTCATCACAATTTCCCTAAGCCTAAATTGTTGTTTGTTGTTTTTTTGACCATGGGAGGATGAATCAGAGGCATACCTGACTTCTTCTCCAGCGAAGTCGAACACTTTAGTGATGGTGACTGTCGCAGGTTCTAATGCTTTTGTTCCCGTACTCAAAGGAGGAACTTTCAAGAGTGAGGAATCCTCCTACGGTTAGAAAGAACAGAATCAGAGAATCAAAGGAGTGCGTTTCCATTAGGTATGAAGTACCTGGTAATACTTTTTTTAGTACCACCTGCGTTGCGGTTCAAAGGAGCAGAGAAAAATCATGTGAAACGTTACAGACCACTGATTGGTCAATGCCCGGCCCGGCTTTAGTTTGACTCCTTTTCAGCCATTCGGACGCGGATGTTATGTTTATGATCTTATGTTTTGGATCCTTGTCTTGAGGACCGAGGACCTGACATTTTCCTTCAGAATTGTGTGGTAGAGACAACTTTACACTGCCACCTTCATGCTTCACTGTGGGTATACTGGGTTTTTTCAGTAGCTCTTTTTACGCCAAATGTAACATACAGGTCAACTTTCCACCCATCTGTCTGTAGAATATTCTTCCAAAACCCATGAGGGTCATCAAGGCGTCAGGGATCTCTGGAGACCCAGAGCCTAAGAAAAAGATTTGTCATCCTTCCCAGACTGATGTGTTTCAATCACCTCTGGAATTTCTTTTCATTTTGCCATAGTGTGATACTGGTGAGACCTACAGTATGAGTCAACTTCATGCTGCTGAAAATTTAAGTGACAATTTGAATGAACAGGGCTGGCAGTAACTAGGCCTGAGTGTGTAGTGCAGCTGCAACTAGATAGTATACATGCACTGTGGTATGTTTTTTTGGATTTAGTTTCTAAGGGGGGAAATACTTGTTCATACCGGTTATTTATGTACTGAATGACCTAATTAATTAAATAAAATAATCATTTAAAACTTGCATTTCGTGTTTACTCAGGTTGCCTTTGTTTTATGATAAATTCTGACTGAGACCCGACACAGTTTAGTATGAGATACACATAAAAATAGAAGAAATCAGGAGAGGGTCAGACACTTTTTTCACACCATTGTATTTCATATTTTACCTCCATCAACTATATGGTTATTATTACTATGTTTTCACTGTTGTCCATTCATTTTGTTTGTTGGTTTGTCCATTTGTAATCACGATTATGCAAAACTACTAAAGGAACATCTTGCGGAGGGGTGGGGTCAGGGGTCAGGCAAGCTACACACACGTGTGCATGATTGCTCAGCTTTGGCTGAGGTATGAGCTCTGCTGAGTTTGCTGCCAATAACACATTTCAAACAACTTGGTACAGGAGCAACAAGCTGCCCTTAACATTCCACATGATGTAAACAGGTTAATTGTATACAGGTAGTAGCATCATAGTATCATAACGAGGTTCCCCACTTGGTGAAACACATGATTGCATAAAGGATATTACTGCATGGGCTCAAGAGCACTTTCATCTTCTTCCTATGATTGTCTTGAGAAGACATTTACCTTTCGTGAGGCACCTGAAGCTGAAACAGGTGTGCAGCCTTTGTGTTTGGATCCGACATCAGACAGAAAACTGGCCCAAAGGTCATCTGATTTTTTCTTCTGCATTGCATCATCATCCTTCTCTACCGCCGTGGAGTTTTCCACCTCTTTCAGTGGTGCCTCTTTGACTCCATCTCCCTCCTCCTCTTCCTCGTCTGCTTTCAGTGCTTCTTTCTTCCCCTTTCTAGAGTTTTTCAAGAACACCAGTGAATAAAGGTCATCAGCGTTACCATCATGTTCTTTCACTCTTTAGTATCACCGATAAAGAGAAATCACATTGTACTAAATGCAAATCTACCAACATGTGGTTCATTAGATATAATAACGGACAGTTCTGCTCCAGAATTTAGGAAAAGCCATTGAATATGGCTGCTGATAAAATGCTTTTTTTCTACAAAGATGCCGGGGATAAATGTTTGTTTCAGAACTTTGTCCTGGTTCAGTGATTCAGAACTAAATGAGGAAAAAAAACCTGAGCTCAAAGTCAGACTGAGGAAACTGTGTGAAATGTTTGTGTTGTAATCACAACTAAGGATTTCATTACATTATCCTTCCCATGACCTCATCTGTCGAGCACCAAACTGTCATGACCCCATATATGACTAATAATAATAATATTAGACTTGTAAAGTAGACATGTAATCAGAAATATTCAAGGTTTTAAGGACAAATTCAATTACTTTTAAGACGTTTTAATACCTCTACAATGAAAAGAAACGATACCATTAGGCCAGACTGTTTTAATTTTATGATTTACGGATTTTTGCTAGTTTTTATCTTTTTTATCTCTATCTACTAATAAAAACACATTTTTGCCTCTTTGTATTTCTTATTCTCTTTTAATTCTATTTGAATATCGAGCATAAATAAATAATATTAAATGCATCTTTGTACAGATCACCATGTCCACACAGATAACACTGGGCATATGTGTGACATATTTGTTAAAGCTTCGGTAAGAAATGACTGTTTTCATGCAAAGTAAAGGAAAACCCTCGTCTGACCGGTCAGATCCAAACTAGCTGTGTGATTTAGACATGTTGTGTGACATAAAGCATTAATTAAGTTATTACTAAAACCAATAATAATTGGATGTAGAGGCAATTATGTAATATGATAAAGAGTAGATACATTTATATATATTCTTACATTCACAACCGGCCCTTTGAGGGAAACCATAACGCTGATGTGGCCCGGGATGAAACTGAGTTCGTAAACTGCATGAGCAATGTTTGAACGTCATTGCTCCTAGTCTCTCACTAATTTAGTTATTAAAACATGAACCTTTAATAGGATACATAAAGGAATAACACAAAAATATCACATATATGACAATATTAAACTGATTGAGATATGACGACTACGTCCCCCTGCATTATATGCCATGGGTAGGGATGCAGTGATACCACTTTCTGTCAGACTGAGTATTAGAACCAATAACCCTCATCGAGCCACTGTGCAGTTAAACTGATTGTTGGATGTTTGCAGGAATAACAATGTTTATTACCTTCAGAAATTGGTGTTTTAACCATAAAACTGAGAATGCAATGTAATGAACCTAGCAGTGGTGCCATAGAGTAGCAGGCCGTAGGTCTACTCAGTGCAGCCGTGAGCTTCATATTATACTATCATGGCAGCCCGCCAGGCCAACGACAGGCCCAAAATATATTTTTAATATGCCAAATATTCGCTCGTCAGTCACTTTTTACACAGAACAAATATTTGGCTGCCACTATGAGTGGAGCTCAACAATGTCCCGCCATCAAATAAACAAGATAGAGTGTGTGTGTTGTCATTTGAAGGGGCTGGACTGAGACAAGAATAGAAAATCTGTCTCCAAGGACACAGATGCCCCCAGATACTGGAAAAACTCAATTTACCTCTATGACAGGTGAATGTAAGCAAAGTGACATGACTCTGGTTAAAGGTTTGAAGACTTTTAATCAAAACAAAACGTTACCAAAAAGGGATTGAATGTGCATTAAAAATGTTAAACTCTTCACGGCCTCAGAGAACACTGGAAATCCAGATTTTCTTCATTTTCTCTGCTCTGAAAAAACAAAAAACAAAAAAAAATCTGTGCTCTTCTTGACTGTCTCAAGCCTTCTCACCTCACACCGATGCCGAGTTTCTTCCTCTTTTTCTTGCTGACATAGTTAGGACGAGGCACACCATCACACTCGTGCAAAGGGTCCTCCTTTTCACACTCATTGATGTCGTCCTCACTGAGGTTGTCATCTGAGGAGAAACAGAGGAGGCAGCGGTTGCAATGAGAAGAGCCGGCTGTACACAAAACAGATGATTGACAGATATACGTAACAATATTACAGTTTACTGGCAATATCATGGTGTGAAGGGACGATCTATTCATGATGAAATGTATCTCATGTAAAGACCGTATGTTTCAACCATATGGCCAAGCACTAAAAATACAGGATTCAGGCTCATGGACTCCACCTGACCTCGACTTTGGAATCTGTCACTATAATGGAGATAAAGCCCAATATACTTAACCGTTATGTATATTATGTAGGGTACACCTGTTTTAACATATGCACATATTATACAACTATTTAAAAGCTTCTAGACCATCAGAGTATGTGAACACCTGTTCTTATCTATCCATTATTAACTGTATGCCTTTCCTACATTATGGCACAACCTGTCTAGTTTATTCATTTCATCAACACTACAGACAACAGTATTATATTATTTCTTTATGTTTTATTTGTACATTGTAATCATTTATTTTCCTGCACGACATTATGACTTGAGTCTTGGATTCTTTTTGTTGCGTAGCCAAACCGTTCCCTGCATACTTTTCAGAAGAGGCTAAACGGGTGATGCCTCCTGGTGCACTAGTTGTGAACAAAAATGGATGGGGCAATACTGTGGAGAAGCAGAAGAGGGGGGGCTGCTGAGTTGAGGAGGTGAATGTAATTGAGAGGAGCCTGGAAGAGGAGGATACGTCTCTGGCTAGTCTGTGTGACTGAGAGGGGTCTGAGAAACCGCCAATCCAATATTCACAATCTACACTGTTGACATCTCACCTAAGAAAATGATCACAAGTGAATTTAATGCCATCGGACAGTCTGAAGAGACAAAATGCATTCTGGGACGCCTGAGTATGTGCAGTAAGGTCATACCACATACTCAGACCCAGTTTACACGACAAGAGTTTTGCTAAAAATGGAGAAGATTTTCCTTTGCATTTTAAAAAAGAGTTTTGCGTTCACATGAATGAATGGTTGAAAATGCTGCAGTATCTATGCCAGAGCAGTAGTTGGCCGTGTCCCCTTTTAAATTCAGCACCACAGAATAAGATCACAGTCAGGGTTCAGCAAATCTACATTGGAGGAGTAGTAATCAACTCAACTGAGTCTGCAGCACAAACAAAACCGGACAGTCCGATGTTGTTTTCTTCTTGTTGTTCTGTCCATGCACACGTATCAGGGCATGTGTCCACCAAAGCGTTTTTTTCCCCAGCTGAAAATGCTTGAGAGTGCTTTGGAGGTGCAGCATTTTTCAGCTGAGGCGCTTTGGTTGCTATGATACGGAATATCCTAGGAAGTAATTTGTGTTGCAAGTACCTGATTTTGCAGATAGTTTGTTTTATCATCAAACAAACCTTTTCAGTTACTGAAGACAAAACTGAAGGCGGGAAAGACCCACAAAGACCCTGGCAAAGCATCTCCAGGGAGGAAACTCAGACATTGGTGATGTCCATGGGCTCCAGACTTCAGGCAGTCATTGACTGCAAAGGATTTTTATCCAAGTATTAAAAACTACTGTTATATTTATAATTATGCTAGTCTGAGCCCCTGATAATGGAGGCACTCTGAATAAAAAGTCTGTAATTCCTGAATAGTAAATGCCATATTTTTGTGAAAACCCCTTAATTAAAGCTGTCCCTTCACTTCAGTAACATCTTGGTTGTTTTTATTTAAATCCATTGTGGTGGTGTATGGAGGCAAAATGATTAAAAAAAAATTGTGTCATTGTCCAAATAATTACGGGCCTAACTGTAGATGTATGAAATTTGGTACACATATGTATCACATCAAGATCTACTAAAAAGCCTCTTGAACCCATGATCTAAACGCAACAGGAAGTCGGCCATTTTGAATTTGGCATCAATATTTCTGCAATTTTTCAGGTGTTATACTTTAACGAACTCCTCCCAGACTTTTTGTTCGATTGATTTGCAATTTGATCAGAAATATCACAACGCATTAGTGGTGAAAAGCTGTCAAAGGTTTTTGGATAACTCGAAAGGTGTGGCCATGGCGGCATGAAAGAAGAAGTTTAATAACTTCTAATTGGACTAATAGTCCAATCTGGCCCAAACTTAACATGTTGGATTTAAGTTCCACCCTGAAGACATCTACACAACAATATTGTGTAACAGTGATAGCGCCACCTGCTGGCAAATACAAAAATGTCTCGTGTGACAATGTTAGTTTGATTTTGTTCAAATTTTCATGGTCTAGCCTTCACATAATATAATTGAAGATGAGTAAAACATATTAGGTGTTGTCTAGCGCCACATAGTGGACAAAATAAGCTAAATCACTGTCTTTCCCTCAGTGTCCATAATGCATGCAAATACAGAGGCTTGCTTTTATCCAGGTGTGCTGTAGTGAGGCCGGTGATGACGCACAACCAAATGGACACATGCCCCAAGGGCGCCGGGGTACGAGGGCCCGTTCAACGCTGCTTGTTTACTTCTGCTTTTCTTTTTAAGCATCTTGTAAGAGAGAGCAGAAGTACAAGATGTCATTGCACATTATGAATACTGAATTTGACCTTATTAGGTACACCTTTATAATCTAAGTCTAAATCCAACGCCTTTAATACTCAGGGTTCTCTAGACTGCAATATATTTTGATTATTCCGGCTTCCTCGTGTCAGGAGGAGGGGAAAAAATGGAAATCTCTCAAACTTGTATACTAGTACAACCTCAGCTGTAACTCTGATCCCATTAATGAACATATAATTTAGTTTTCACATTTCTTGTAATGTTAACAAACACGCGCATTGTAAAGTTACAACAGACGCATAAATACAAAGGCTGAGGAGTTTTAACAATCCAACATCGCCAGTGTCATTTATCACATTGCTCAAATATCATCTTGGTCTGCCTTTACTCAACATAAAACAGGACATATTTGCGAATCGAAAGCCAACTTAAAGGTTGTAGGAAATCACAGAAGTAGCAGAGGAAACAATAAAATAAAAAAACAATAACTGTTGAGCGATTAGCAGGAGGCTCAGCTAATAAGTAGGACGTCATGTTACCGAAAGGGGTTAGCATAAAATGTGAATGTTACGTATAGTGAGTAACGTTGCTGTTAGTCATCTTATATCACACATGCATCAGGTAAACATGTCAATTAGGCGCTTCAACCCACTAGAAACCTCCGTGCGCTATTTCATAACTCACGTTACAGCGTTTAATGCAACACAAGGTGCTTAACATTATACTCCTAACCTGATGGGACGTAATCTGCATCTTCGTTCGACGAATATCCGTCAGAGTCGTAGTCAGAATAATTCATCATTCTGGATGAAAAGCTGAAGCAGACTAGTGATTATAACTAAACAGATAAAATAAATTCAGTGTGTGTAATATATGTAGCGTGCAGTAGCCTTTCTGCAAGGAAAACAATGTGTCGAATATCGCGACGACGGCAAGCTCAAAGGTCCAAACTACAGCACTAGATCGCGCAGCACAGGACATCTTCTCTTCTTCTATGCCAGCGGCCACGCAATCTTACAATACACTACCGCCACCGCCAGTCCGCGTGCGTTTGAAACGACAGATAGCTATTTTTTATTTTTAACTCACTCAGTGACACATTTTACATTACATTGATCTGATTCATCAGTACAATACTGAGGAAAATACAATACCTCATGAATGTCATGAGACAGTTTTCTAAAATTCAATAAGACTTTTACTGACTGATTGGTTTACCATGTCCAAATCACCTGAGTTGCATGTCTTAAAAGAATCTCATGCAGACACAATGAGGAGATGTAAACTCCACACAGACATGAGCAGGGCCAAGATTCAAAGACAGGATCAAACTGTCGCCAGGAAAAGAATCTTCCAAAACTGGAAATCTAGAAAATTATCAGACATCACACACTGCATCAATCTATTCACAGAACACATTTTAATAGAGAGAAAAGCAGCCCATTAAAAAAAAACAATATATTGGTCTTTTATGAAACCTTGAATGAATTCTTAATCTTTTTCAATTCAAACCAGAACTCACATGAAGACCACAGTTCACAGAACATAGTCACTAATACAGACACAACTTCTCTCCCTCCACTCTCCTCTCTTCTTTTTCCTCCTCACCCTTTGCTATTTCCAGCAATCACCACAGAACCACAGGTTTGATTTCAACTTTTTTTTTGCTATCAATACATAAATATATAATTTCTACACACCTATTATTATTATAATCATTGGATTTATTATGGTGATGATAACAACAATAATAGGGCTGTTTAGAGAACACTCTACAATTGGCTCTTCTGTGTTGTGCCATGTGTTTGTAAAGTGGTTGTTTGGTTTCCCCGATATACAGATTAGTGCACTCCTCACTGCATTGAACAACACACACAATACAACATTGCTGAGTTTGTGTTTGGATGTTTCGTCCTCACACAAGCTCACCAATGTTGTAATTTGGTTGTATCAAAATATTTCATTCATTCATGTTTAGGGGTGATTAGCCCTCTATTTTGACAGCATGACTAAAGAATGATACAGGAGACGTGGAGAGGGGAGACATGTAGTAAAGAGCCTCAGAGCCTTTTAACCCACAGCTCTGCTGAGGACTCACCTTTATCGTGTATCGTTGAACTATTTCAGACACCACTATTTCAGACACTGCTTGCGTATTCAATTGAGCAACAATTTCTTCCCATCTTCTACCTTATTTAGGTTATCATTTGTTTCATATGTTTCTAATAGTTAGCTCTGTTCAGTGACATAAACATCGCAGCTCAGTGAAACCACTGCTGTTAGCTACAGTGGATCGATTTGATCTGCCTTCGACCTCTCAGGCTGCTCAAAAAAAGTGTGCACCCACACTTATCTTAACTAACTGAACTACACTACCAGTCAAAAATTTGGACACAGTTTCCCATTCAAGTGGATGGGAAACTGTGTCCAAACTATTGACTGGTACTGTAGTTTGAAGTAAACTAGAATTACTTTGGATGTAATTGATGTATACAATGATGTAATTCAGGCTCAGGCATTGAGGGTGCAGTGGGGCCTTCAGAACATCACCAGTACCTGCCCCGAAGGTGGATCTGGGAGAAATGCCGCTGGATTTGAGAAAAAAGCAGCTGATGGTGAATTACTGGGCTAATCTACGGGGACAAATAGATTCTCACCCTACAAAAGAAGTGCTAAAGGAGTGCTGGGAGAATGGGATCAGTCAATGGGACAACTTTGGAGCCCTTCAGTAGTATATACCCTGTGGTGGCTCCATGGATGCTTGTGTAGCCTGATATTCAATGGTACCTATTAGAGGTTAAAAGGAAAGAAACAGTCAAAGTTGATTTGGTGAGTGCATTCAACCATCATGTAATGGCACAATACAACAATTTTACACAGATTTTTACAGATGGCGCTAAGAAACTTGAGACAGGACTGACAGGATTTGGGGTGGTAATACCAAGCAAAGGGAATCGGTGCAAACAGAAGAACTTCAGATAAATTAGGGGTATACACAGTGGAGATGGTGGCAATGTTAGGTGCACTAAAGTAGGTGGAAAATACGAGGGAGGATAAGGTTTGGTTTGCTCAGACTGGTCTTCAGTACCGACGAGCCTGAGGTCATTTAAGTCAAATGTTCGTCAAGATATTCTACATGAGGTCCTTCTTACAGTCACAAGAATTGTAAACCAAGGTGGTCAGGTCAAATTCATATTCATATTCACATGTAGGGGTGAGGGAGAAGGAGAGGGTAGATGAGTCAGCAAAGAGGGCCTTTCAGAAAGACAAAATGGACATGTAGATCAGAATCAGGGAGAGACCTCGGAGCTGTGGTTGAACACCAGCCCTGACCTTCTCTGGCTGACAGAAGGCAAACTCCATCTTTCTCTGCTCATGTCAACTGTCGATGTCTTGAATTATTCAATAATGTTGTCCTCAATCATCACCCTCATACTTTGAACAGTCGTCTATCAGTTAAATAGCTGTTTCATTTATGTGTTTATCCTTGATCATACTCACAAATCAATCCTGCTTATCTTGCAGTAGTAATTATTTAGTTTAATAGATTATTTCATTTAGACCAAGCACTTGTCTTGTCGATGTAAATGAAAACTTTACATTTTCAGATATAAGATTGATTCATTTGATTGATTGAATAATCAAACTGGTTTGAAGTGAGTATTTCCCATAAGCTCTGGGTAGTACCCCAATTAAACAAGGAAAAGCAACTCAATCTACTACACAGGTGTTCACCGTACCTGTATGTGCATTTGAAGATGTTCTCCCTTTCTTGATTTCCAAAAAAGTCAACACCCACATTTGTGAAGAGTGGTCATATGTATATATGGGAATAGTCTTTCCTCACAAGTCAGACATGAATCCCACACCTCTTATACCCCCTCCTACACTGCACACATTTTGCGATCACTTTCCTAATTGCCATGTTGGCTTTTGGTATCCAATAATTTTGTCACAAGCATGAGAGAGTATGATTTTGGCCACTGTGACCAATGGTCTACTGTACATGCCTGATAATGAGTGTTATCACAAGATGGGAGAATGGCTGGATGTTCAGCTTCACATTGCGCAGCAGATTTCACAAACCATCCACCAACTCTTATTACATTCCTTGTAATAAGAGTTCCTTGTTTTTTCTTACTGTCATTCATTTCCTTAAAGATGCCAGATAATCCTTGTATTCTGTTGACTGAAAAAAACGGAAGGATGGCCATTTCAGCTTCCTGTAAGTCATTCACAGATAGCAGGGTGTCAAGAGTCTTCTGAGGCAAACCCTTCTTTTCTTTACATCTCTCTGGGAGCTGTGTTAATCCTTAATATCCAAGCTACAGCCTTTTGGAGACAATGCCATTTTGAATAGTGGGTGATGAATCTCATGATGGTGTTCACTGACTCATCTGTAACAGTAGTGCTACAAACAGTGGCAATCTTAACTCCAGGATCATCCTGCATCAATGTGAATTCTGGAGATCCAGGCCACTCTGACTCTGGATGTTGCAGGGACTCGGGTCCTTGCATCCACATGCAGATCAAACACTGTGTGGCTGTGCTGATGCACAATCCAGATTCAGAAGGATGTTGATGTAGCTCCACTGTCTAACATCTGGTGCTATGTGGATAATGAACACTATTGGCCACAAATGTTTAATTTCTCCGACATTTAAGCACAAATGTGCTGCCTGCACAATAGACTGATGGCTTTAAAGAGAGTTCAAGCTCTGGCTGCACAGCTGTATCCGTTCACATAGCCATTGTGGATGCTGTGAGCTTAAACCTTGGGATAGTGATGGGTTTTAATAGCACAACCCTTCCTTTGTCCATAATCAATGCACTTTGTGTTCTTCATTCAGTTAGGTAGGAGACTGTGCCAGAGCCACTCTCACTTTGCAACAGAGAAGTAATGGAGTTGAGCTGAGATGGGGTTGCTTTCCAGTAACACACACTTTCTAACCTTGTAGTTTTACAGTTGTGACAAGTCAGCCAACCAGGACAACCACCTTTTTTCCCAAATGTTTAGGAACTCTCTTATCCTACGCAAGCTTGAAGTCACAGAGCTCCTGCAGTACAGTATCTGCTTTGTAGAGAGGATACACATACACACCCAAAGGATCCTAAACAGAGCTCACAATAGATACGATTTTTCCATTAGACCGTCACAAAGATCTATCCTGCTTTGATGAAAAATGGCCTCCACATTCGCCATTGAGGCTAAAAGTTTCAGGTGAAATCTTGTAAGGACACCAGTGAGACCGTTCATTATAGAAGCCGAGAATTTAGTGACATACCTTGATAGGTAGTTATATAACAAACAACTGTACTGATTTAAAACCTTTCTAGTCTGTCCGACATGTAGATTGCAGGGGCTGGGGATCGATCCACCGACCTTCTGATATGTGGACATCCACTCTACCACAGAACCACATTAGTGACTGGGGTCAGTCCTTGTGGTTTGATGATAGACTCTGTTCTTCTATTTTGACGCTCTATTGGATAAGGATTGCTAGGTTCATGGTTGTAATATTTGTCATATTTTTTGCTATAACCAGTTGCTGAGGAAGCTGTTTATCTTGCACTATTTTGTCATTATGGATGGAAAAAAAGCATTCAAAAACAATACTAAGTGTAAGAGTTTGGTTTCAATGTAATCATGGAGTCCAAGCAGAGTGAAGTAATGATTACAATTTGTCTAATATACTGCATTAAAGGTTCAACTGACTGGATGTCTCACCTCACCAGACATCAGACATTTGGTGCAGAATAATTTAAGACCAGCAGAGGATGCTGTTTGCTTAAATGAGCTCTGAGCTGAGTACCTATACGTACTAAAAACAGACTTACTGTGGTAACAGATATTATCTCACACTCATATTTTCACACAAGTGCTTCATAATCAAATCCAAGATGACATCTTCAACTGTTTTGTCCAGTTAACAAACAATCTTTAATATTCAGACAAGGGAACACAACAGATTTTCACATTTTAGAGGTTTAAACAAGATAATGTTCTCATTTTCTAATTTAAAAAAAAATGTATTTATCAAAAGTTGCCAATACATCTGCCAATACGCTGCAGGTGGACCTGGCGCTCTGGGCACCAGGATCAAGACCCCAGGAATTTGGCCTTCGGTAAAGTTGGGGTTGTATTTCTTTAAAATATTCTAGGGGGTGCAATCCCGAAACTCATATCGTTCTATAGGGTCGACCACCTCTGGTGTTTGTGCTGGTTTGGGTGAGTTTCTGAGCGTCTTTGGCCTCTCAACACCAACTTCCTCTTTCATGGTCAACGGCTAGTACAGTAGGAGTACATCAAAGTATGAAATATTACATTTCCTGTTGCCTGTAGGAAGCACCACGACTATTACTGAATGCAGTATGTATGGATGTCTTCAGGCAGAGATTCTTCAATGTGTCGTTGGGGCAGATTGAACCGTGAATAATGCAGTTTTAACAACTTCCTCTTTCATCGCAAAACACGAAATTTGCACCACTGCCATGTTGGATAAGACTTAAAATCTGATCAGCCCTTCCCCTCCACAGGCCAAAAAATTATTTCCAAAAAATATCATCGAAATCCAGGTGGTGCACATCCAAATGTTTCCACCTCCATTCGAACCTGCTGCTGCTGCTGACTCTCCTCTCTGTGCTGGTGAAGGTTGGACTCACACTGAAGGCTCTCTGCTACTGCAGTTGGATGATATTATCTGGGCCTGGTTTCTGGGGCTTTACATCAATGACACTGACATAGTGTCCTTATTTCAGCATTTTAAATAAAGTTTTTCATTGCAAACATTGCAAACATGGAGCAAAACATCTACTTGAAGTCGGGCAAACTGCACATATTTATGTTGATAAGGTCTAAACACTGAGGGTCTCTTTCACTTTCCGAATAAAATATGATAGAGTTCAAATTCAATAATCTCTCTATCACCACCTCTGGACCATTTTCACAGCCCAACTCACATTTTGGTATAAGGCTCCCTTCTATTCACTGAATATTGGGGTGGTTAGTACTAGTTGATTTATGAGGACCCCATTTTGCTTTTTAAGCAGTGGAATTAACATCGAATAAACTTAAAACTAAAGCTGACATGGAATTTGTTGTTGCAAAATATTTGTAGAGAAAAATTACTTCCCTGAAAATTGTTTAAAGACACTGGTTGAGTAAAAACCAACAAGGGTAAAGGCACTAGCACATAGTCTAACCTTTACAGTCATGCGTGATGAATTGGTTATGACAGCTAGGCCTGATTTACACATTTTTTACGCAGTGCTCTGAACTTATATTGGCTTTGGAGTGTAAGAATCATGACCTGGAACGCCTGGAGAAGGATCTGGAGCAGGAGAGGGCTGAGGTCAAGATGCTGAAGATGACCCTGACCAGCGTGTTCCAAAATCTTCTGCAACATGAGATAGATGCAACGAAGGCTGCGAAAAATAATGGAGGTTTCCCATAAAGCCCAGCTGGATGCATCCATTGCAGAGATTAAAAAATTGCAAGCTGCTCTGAACAAGTCCGAGGATCAGTGCCTTCACCTCCAGCAGGAGAGAAACGTCCTGTTAGAAGAGAAGGAGAAATCCAGCAATGTCTTTGAGGCTCTGCTTGAGGGGCGGAATCAGCAGACAAACACCATTAAGACAGCTCTGAAGGAGGCTCAGCAGCAGTTAGAGAGCTATCAAATCCACTGGCAGCAGGAGAAATCATCTCTCCTTCAGGAGAGAAAAGCTCTCAGAAAGACTCTGCTGAAGAAGGAGCAGGAGTCGAAGGAGAAGGACGGCGCCCTGACATCCCAGCTTGACAAGACCAAGAGATCCATCGCTTCCTACGAGGCTCAGCTGGAGGAGCAGAAAAAGGAGTGTAACAATCTTATTGCTGCTCTGAAGGAAGCTGAGAATCGGTTGGAGAGCAGTCAGATCCACTGACAGGAGGACAAGACGTCTCTCCTTCAGGAGACAGAGGCTCTCAGAGAGACTCTGCAGAAGAAGGAGCAGGAGTGGGAGGAGAAGGAGAGCGCCATGACATCCCAGCTGGAAGATTTCGAGAGCCAGATCCAAAAGAAGAGGAACCAGAAAAAGTGGTTCAGGAGATTGTTCTCCTTTTATAATAGAAAAACACTTTATTAATTCCCCAAGGAGGAAATTCATGGTGTCACAGCAGCACAGTGAAATAAAGAGTAAAAAAAAAAAGTCCTGTTTGTTGTTGTTGGGCTGTTTTTCATTATCTTCCTGTCTCTACCTGTTAGTCATTAGTCATACAGGCAGGTGATTTACGGTGTATAATCTGTTATTCGTGAGCTCATTGTGACTTCAGATAACATAAACGTACCATCAGTCAGTCACCACAGTTGGATTCAGTGACAGATGTCCTAAAACCTGGACCAATGAAAAACCTGTCCTGCATGTTCAGATAACGCTGGTGATAAACCAACCATACTTGACTCATTGACAATAAATCTCATGTAAAGCTTATTCAAGTTTATTAGATTATATCATATTATACTATATTATACAATATTATATTATACTATATCATATTACATTATATTATATTATATCATATACTATATTATATTATACTATATTATATTATATCATATTATATCATATTATACTATATTATATTATACTATATTATATTATATCATATTATACTATATTATATTATATTATACTATATTATATAATCCTATATTATATTATATCATATTATGCTTCTCCCTCTACATTAAAACCTCTTGACTTTGTTTATCACAGCGTGTTTGGCTTCATCACAGGTGATACATTCCTCACTCACCATTGCAGCCTATATGAAAAGGTTGAATGGTCCTCTTTAACAAACAAAGGGCAGCAGCATTGCATGTGGTTTATTTCTAAGGCCCTGCTTCTTAAAGTACCGAGTTACCTCTGCTGTCTGGTTGAATTTAAACACAGTACCCACAGTGTCAGGTCACAGGACATTTTAACATTAGTTCTTCCTCCTGTTCACACTGAACTTGGCAGAAGTAGGTTCAAATACTACGCTGCATACAAATGGAACGGACTTCAAACATGTATGAAGTTACATTCTCTTAGTACATTTTAACAACTTAAAAGGTCACTTTTGTATGATTACAATCACACCTGTAATTGTTTTCTTTAAATTATGGAATGTATACATGTAAATCATTTAAATAATGTGATCTGTGTGTTTGTCTATGTTTTAAATCTAATGTTCTTTTTTTGTACTCAGGTCTCTCTCGAAAAAGAGATCCAGAGAGTAAATAAAGGATTAATAATAATATTAAAATGTTTCCTGTCCAGTTCTCCATCTTTAGTGGAAGTAGGTCATCTTCAGAGCATCCGTTTCATTTTGTGAATGATTATTTTTGACCACTTTACTATTAAAGTTCTTAATTAATTTGATTTGACCAGTAGAAGCAACATATTTAGAAACTGGATCCAGTTGTCATCAGTCATAGGAACAGTCATATTATTCTGACTACTTTCTCTAACAGCCAAAAACAGACACATGCAAAATATTTTATATTTATGACAATAATAATAAAGTTTATTTATACTATACTTACCAAACAACATGCACAGAATAAAAACGACTCAAATTAAGAAATTTACTGTCATTTATAATTACAAACATTTACAATTAAATCTTTAACAACTGAACAATTGAAGAATTAAATTAGGTTCTAAATAGGACTGGTTGTTACCATCCCTAGAATGTATTGTAACAGCCAGTCCTATTTAGAACCAAATTTAATTTTTAGATTTTTTTTAATAGTGTAGTAATTCTTATTTAAACAATAAAAGGTATGTAGAAATTTAACAAAAGCAAAAATTCAAAATTTAAAAAGGGTTAAAATGGATACAAAGAATACTTTGAATGTTATTTGTATGTGTATAATGTATAATTATGTATAAAAGTCTATAAATTAGGAAAGAGAAGTAGGGGGATATTGAATAAATAAATACTAACCCTTATCTTAGGCTAACGCTAACCTTAAGCACTGACCCAGAAAATAGCTTTTCCCAACTGGGGACATAGCTTTAGACCCTAGCTGGAAAACCTGTCCCCAATTAACTGCTCTGTAAAATGTGTCATCAAAAGTACCCTAAGCAAGAAACACACACACACACACACACGCACACACACACGCACACACACACACTCACACACACACACACACACACACACACGCACACACACACACACACTCACACACACACACGAATGGCACTGATCACCTCCAACTCTTGTTGGCGGAGGTAATTAAGGCACCTTTTAAAACACAAACAAGTCCCTTATAGACTGACGATAAACTGCACAGTAAGGGCCCTTACTTGAGTGTGTGTGAAAATGAGTGTGTATATATATATGAGTCACATAATGCATTGTTGGCTGTTATACAGGCCTAAATTACTGGTCGTGACTAATGCTGATGAGTCAAGGACAAAAAAAAAAAAAAAAGAACAGTGATGGTGAAAAAGACATGAGGTTAAAAGGGGAATACCACTTAAGAATTCATAATAAAGAGAGATAATAATGAGAGCCTCTCTGGATATTGACAGACATCTTGTGGACCAGTGGAAAAGCTGATGACAACCAAAAATCTAATCTTTTGTCTTGTTATATTGCAAACGTAAACATCATATAGAAACTACGTTTAAATTTGTCTCCAAATCAAGAGTCTTGAAAATCATTTGCCCATTTCAGTGCAAAAGCAGACAGCATATTAGACAGCAAAGATCATAAGAAATGGCAGCCATTATACCTTCTCCTCCCAAATAACACATAATTGCCATGTTACTATATAATGTGTTTAGATGGCTGATGTGTGGCTCTATTTGAAGATGACCTGAATGATGACTGATTAAGTGTAATTTGCACATATTACTAGTAGTAGTAGGTGACAAAGAGCGCTAGTCATCTGCCACATTTAGTGGAGAGGATGGCCAAAGCTCTGTGATCAAATCAGGTTAAGAAATTTGAGCTTTAGTTTTGTTTGATTTTAATTATTATTTCAGTAATTTCCAATTCAGATGCGTGACAAATCAAAGGTCAGTACAGTAGGACAAATGACTTAATAAAAACAGTTTTTGATGCCGGGGTCGAACAGATACAAGTGTGTAGTTTTATGCAATATCACACATTAATTGCACAGAACTCTCAATGAGAAAATTACCCTTTTATAGTCAATTACAATCAGGGTAATTCCCACACTTAAAGGCTTTAGGCAGTAGCTTTTCTGATACGACCAAATGGGTGGGTTTAAAAAGGGATTAGAGCAAATACAATGGTTAATGGCCGCTTTGGAAAGGTGGGAAGATTAGGCAAATGGAAGAGAGAGTGAATTTTCAGAGATCTGCAACATACGTATACTGGCCAACGATTGTGAGCGTCTTACGAGCCAGTTCAGCTTTACAGAAACGCTCCTGACCGGACCATGTCAGTCCTACTTAAAGTCCTGAAAACGTTTGATTTCTGACAATCAGTACTTTTCAACACAAACTGGCTGACAGATCAGGGATCTGTTAGTAGTCTTTCATCTTCACATAAATCATCAACATGACAAATAGGTCTGATATACAACATACATAATTTTGACCAGCAAAGGTTTCTCAAATATTTGCAATATAGCTCAATAATGGCTCTGAAAATACTAACAAATATGCACACTATGTAGTTGTATTTTTTTCAATAAGTAAACATTTCTTTGAAATTATTTTCATAATAGACTTAGTTGTTGGCTTCCATCAACATCAATTGTTCTTGTTTGTGTTGACTCCATATCTGGCCATTGAGCCACTTTTTTTTTCCAACGTTGTTTTTTTTAGACAATTTAGTCATTGTATGGACTAACATGTACGTGTGCACTTCTCCTGTGAGCTGGCAATTTGTACATTTTCATGTTTTTCTTTTTTTGTGCTGTAAAAACAGAAAAACTTCACAAGTAAATCATGGAAAAAGATATTTAACAGGTTTCAGAGGTAAAACATTCTTGTCTCATATTAACATGTTAAAACATGTCTCTTTAAGACTTGTTATTGTGACAGGAAACCTTAAAATATACTCTTGTTGCAGCTCAGTATTTCCTTATTAAGGAGATTGAACAAATATGAAAGTAGGAAAATGAAATAGTTAATAAAACACAAAAGAGGAGGAGATGATTTATACAATAAGCAGTCCTTATCTGGCCTCCTCCTGTCACACTGAGGATGAAAGTGCTCAGTGACAGATGCTTGTCATCCAACAGAAATAGGATTTTAATCCAAAAATTCTGCAGTTTTTCCTGCTTCTGCTTTTGTGTGTGTTGTGAGGTCTTAAGATCTTTGATGGTTTTTAAGTGTGTCATTTTATGTGTGATGGTGTGGATCCCAGGATGATCTTAGTCTCTCTAAATGCTAATGATGTGTGTAGGTGAGGGATCGAGTTTCTTGTGCGTTCCTGCTTTAGAGCAGCAGGGAAGCACAAGTAATATAATTGACATGTAGCAACTGAGGTTTCCTCATTTCACTGCAAAATAATCACAATGACCCAGCAAGAGTTTGAATTAACACAAGATTTAGGAGCCGTATTACCTCAGGAGACCTGTGTGAGTATGTGTCATCTTTTTGACATAAGATACATTATATGGAGACGTGTATGTATAAGATATATAATATCATTCTGGTTTAATACAACAAAATAAAACCAAATTCAAATAACAAACTACAATTTTTTCCTGAATGTGTTTTTTTTAAATTTAATTCAAATATGAAATTAGTCTTCTTAATTTGGAAAGTGTCTGATATATTAATTAGGTATACTAGGTAACAAAATAGCTTAATAGTCTATGTCTCTGGCATAATTGTTGATATATTGTTTGTTGATAAGGGTGCTTCTTCAAACGTAACCTGGTTGAAATGTGTTTCAGTTGTAGAAGCAATTGTCTATAATGTCTTGATTGCATGTAATTACTGCTTGCTGGATCATATCTTAAAATATACGACACCATAGAGCTTTGACTCTGACAGATGCCGTCATCAGCTCAGCTATCCATTCATTTCTTGTCTCCATTCACTTGCACTCGATTGCACATAACCGGTCCAGCTGACTGCACCAGGGATCATTTTCAGAGGATACATTTAAAAGCTGGAGGAGCTGGAAACAAGTAGCTTAGGTTGTTACGGTATAATTGTATTCTAAGAGCATGTATAACACCATCAAAACTGCAGCACTTCAATCCTGACGCACCAAGACACATGTTTATATGTAAGAATACTAAAGGAATACTTAAGCACTGCTTCTGGCAACGCAGTGCGGTCAGAAGGTTTTGGATTTGTGTTCTTGATGTGGTGAACCAGACAACAAAACCAACAATCCCTTTTTTTTTACCAAAACTATGCACACTGGGTTTTTATCCAAGTGATTTCATTATTGCCACGTGATCATAATTGACAATTATTAATGTTAACCCTAATCTTGTGATATATTAAATGGTAAATATTCCTTTATTTCATGTTAACACGAGGAATGCACTACTTATTTGTGCATATTTTGTTTAGATTTTCATTTGGTAGCCTTAAAGTAGTTTACTAAAATGAACTATTATTTCTCATGGTCACAGAACACAGAACAGATGGGGAGGAGAAGAGGCATCAGAAGAGTATCCGAGCGGTTCAAGACTAGTGGTTGAAGTAAATATGATTGTTTATTACATCAGATGATGGGTGTCTTAAGACTCCTCAGGGGGACTGAGATCGAAGGACAAATGATCTGAGCAGTGGCAAGATAAATATCCCCCCTTGGAGTCCAGACACTGGTGGTGGCAGCAGATGATCCTGATGAAGCTGGTGAATCTTTGAAGACTGGGTGGTGATGGGGAGGTACAGCAGAGAGAGTCATATTTAAAGACAGCAGCAAGATGATAGGCTGTCAATGAAGGTGTGACGCTGTGCTATTGGATAGATGCATCCAGCTGATGAGAACAGCTGATAACTCAATTGTGAGTAACAGTATGACGAGAAATAAAGTACAGCCAAAGTGTGCAAAGGTTTAGTTTGAACTTTCACAAGAGCATCATAGGAGAGAAAATAGTGGAACACGTTTTTATGAAGTGAACTAAACTGTCGATCTCAACTGAGGCTTTGGGCAGTTTCAGTATAGTTTATATAACCTTCAGATTATCTGTCTCATGTGAGGATATAGTGACCGTTTTAAAAAATATGACTATTTTCATAAAAGTAACCTATTGCAGCTTTAAAGTAAGTGAAAAAAAATCATCAGTGGTGAAAAAAACCCTACCTACAATATTAAAGAGAGGGAAAAATAAATCCTGGATCCATTCCCACCAAACTCATCCAACCAAGTTTCGGGAAAATCCATCAAGAGGTTTTTGTGTAATCCAGCTAACAGACTGACAAAAGCAGCCAGACAAACACCAAACAGGTCATTACTTCCTCCACTTTCTGTATAGCTGCATGGTCAAGTTGGCTGAAGTGATTTTAAGTGATCCTGAAAATTGGTTGGAATTTTTAAATGCATAATAAAAAAAATGATATTCTTAAACAGACATGGACCCAGAATGTCTATAAGCACCATGGAGGGATCTGTTTTAGTCTTAGGATTTAACTGTATGACATTGGAATAAAAGTAGACTTCGACTTATACATAGATATACTTTATTGATCCCAATTGGGAAATTCTCTTGTTACAGCAGCAGGTTGAAATACACATACACAACACTAAAATATGAATATAAGTAAATTAGTAAAGTAGACAGTGTGCAAGTTGCATGTTGTTGAAGTTAACAAGTAGCAATGAGGTAGATGTATATATAGTGGAAAAACATGTACAAAGTTATTATTGTGCTAGTGGATCCTCTGTTAGAGAGGAGTGAGTTACTGTACAGGGTTATTGCCTCAGGCAGGACAGATTGCCTGAAACGGTCCTTGTGACAGCGGAGCTGGAAGAGTCTGTTAGAGAAGGAGCTCCGCTGTTTGTCCAGAAGGTGGTGGAGAGGATGCTCAGGATTATCCATGATGGACAACAGTTTGTCCAATGTCCTCCTCTCCACCACCTCCTCAAAGGTGTCCAGTTTGCAGCCAATAACGGAGCCGGCCTTCTTAATCAGTTCATTAAGTCTGTTGGTGTCTCCGGCTCCGATGCTGCTCCCCCAGCACACTGCAGCAAAGAAGAGAGCACTGGTGACAGCAGACCGGTAGAAGATCGCCAGCATCTTGCTGCACATGAAGGATCTCAGCTTCCTCAGGAAATAAGAGTCTGCTCATCCTCTTCTTGTACACAGCCTCAGTGTTGATCTTCTAGTTCGGTCTGTTGTCGAGGTGCACACCCAGGTAATTGTAATTCTCAACCACCGTGATGTTCTCCCCCAGAATGCACAGTGGTTGTGTGGTCGTCCTGTTCCTTCTGAAGTCAATCACCATCTCCCTGGTCTTAGCCACATTAAGCAGCAGGTGATTTTTTTCCAGACCACTCCACAAAATCATCAACCACTGCTCTGTACTCCTCCTCCTGTCTGCAGGACAGCGACTGCAGACACTGTTGGACAGATTGTTCCTCTGAGGTAGGGCTACACAGCCATTTCAGGAAGTGTGTGCAAAGGAAATGATGGCGCTAGATCATCCTTTGAGATGTCATATATTAGTAATAGTATAATACAACACAATGACCGTGTGAAAGCTATAAAAGCTCCAGGATTCCCTATGGAAGTGTAACCCTTTTAGTGTTTACAGAATGTTGGACCAGTGTCTAGGTTCGTAGGAGGGATTGAATAGAGTTAGCAGATACAATAAGGAACTGGAACCACAAGACGCATTTAACTTGAAATATATTGAAGCATTTGCTATCAACAGATTAACAAATTAAACTCTGGCCAGTTGTGTATAACATAAAAGGAAAAAAGAATAGGTACTTCCCAAATAAAGTTTGGAGTTCTTTAGTTTGTTGATTTCTTTGTATGTTCACTTCAGTTAGTTTCCATTCGTGATGGTACTGTCAAGTCAGGTTCAGTTTTAAAGTGAGTCTAGTCAAAATTCAATTAGTAGATGTGGCTTTGGTCCTACCACACCAGGGTATCCATGGACAGGAATGAAGAAAACAAGGTCTCCTCGTCCAGGCAAAAGTTCATCTCGGTTCAACTCCTTGGATCGAGGAAGGAAATCAGTTCAATGGTGGCTCGCCATCTCCCCCGTCAGCGAGAATCCAGAATCCGATCTAATTCCAAGGGATCTCAAAAACCTAGCCTGTACAAAAACAATGCTATTACTATATTGATCTATGAAACCCAAATTCTCTTATGACCATAATGAGTATCACATCAAAATATTACTGTAACACAATAGTGAAAGGATGAATTAATTAAATTCAACTGTACAGTATTTTTCTATTTGGAATATTTTATCCCTTTTTTACATCAACATGAATTGTTAACCTTTTAAACCATGAATTGATGCTTAAACATTTACATGCATTTCCCATTAAAGAAATAAATTGCAGCAGTCATATACACATTCTCACATTCAAAGTTGCAATAAAGTGCACACTATGTGGTTTTCTTGAACATATTAAATATTTTTACCCACACTGAATCACATAAGACAGCCATGCTGCAATTGTGCATAACACTAACACAAGTGCATGAGTAAATAACATCAAAGTAAAATACCTGAGCTTCAAAGTATAGTTTTTATACTTCTTATGAAGTTACCAATGCAGAATTATGCTGTTTTAACATATATATTTATATAACAAGTTTAATGTCAAGTTTGTATATTGACATGGAAAACGCACGCTTTACGTGGTGCCTGGTGTCCACAGACACAGCAGCTACATTGCTAGTCATGTTAGCACACTTAGCTAACTCACCAAGACGATGCCAAAAGAGTTTAAACTCCTGGCGCACAGGTCCTTGGTTCACCTCTTCTATCCCAGTGTTTCCTGAAGTCACACTTATTGTTTTATTATTTATATATTTTCGGACTCGTCTAGCTCAAGTAGCTACGTAGCCGCTGTGTTTCTGGGGCTGTTGACGCAAAGCTACTTCCTGGCGGACGGGACTTATTCGCTCCATCCAATCAAAGGACTGTATTTCATGATGTAGCCAATGACAGTCAGTCTAAGCAGAAAAACTGTAACGGACATATGGCTTAACCAATAGCAACTATGTATGAACAACTAACTCAATAACATGAGTTTTAAGCAATAAAAATTAAGTTTCAGCAGAATAACTACAAGATTGATATAGAAACAAAATAGCATCACTGTACCCAATTCTCCACTGGGTTACAGAAGTCTTCGGCACTGTCTGTGTCTTCTTATTATCTGCTGCTTGTTTGGTGGATAATAGTTTTCTGCGTATGTTATCAAGATATCTCTGCTCTACTCTCTTATGATCGCCAAACAACATTCTCAAGAAAAGTTACAGTCAGAACATGACTTAGGAGACCATATTACAAGCAATCATCTTATCAGATATACCTCCTGTATCAATAAACTCTGCTACCAGTGTGGGTTCTTCAGTGACAGCACAGCGATGATGATGTTGGTAACAGCCTTTATTATTTAAACACTCTCAAAATAAACATGAATGTAAATTCCAGGTTTTCAGCTAACCTAATAACACATAAGCTTTTCAGCTTCACTCAGACATGTGCCTCATATCCTTCAGATAAGGGAGATAGAGCAGCCAGTACAACACAGAACACCTGTTAGAATTAACTCTCTCCCCTTGACCCTGTCCCCTGAACCCCTCCTACAATCTCTCTCGACTGACACTGACACTGTTTCACCCTCTCAAACGGGTCAGGTTGGTCAGCGGACTGATCATGTCCGCAAAGCTGGGATCGACGCGCCGATAAAAATCCACCAGGCCCAAGAACCACCCAACCTCCTTATTGGTCACAGACAGGCTGCAATTACAGCTGTTTTGAAGAACCTATGGACGCACCTTGCTGCCGCTCAAGTGGTACCCCAGTGAGCCCAGACTGCCTCAATGATTCGAGCACCGCGGCCATCCCGGATGCTCAGCCCAAGTGTCTCTATGGATGATGACGTCATCCGAGTAGGCAGCAGCATACGCAGCGTGAGGACACAGCACACAACCCATGAGGCCTTAGAAGGTGGCAGGGGTCCCGAACAACCCCTAAGGAAGCATAAGGAACAAATAGGCACAAACCGCATTGGAGAAGTCAGTTTTTCCTTAGACTCTGGAGATAAGGGAATCTGCCAATAGCACTTGTCATGAAAAAACAAGTGGGGTCCAATCAGGTGTCAAAGCGTGACACTGTTTACTTTTCTATAGTCCACATGTAACAGAGTTACTATAGTTTGTAGAAGTTTGTCAAAATCCATCCATGACCAACCCATTCAAATTCATACATTCATCTATATTCATTCTGTGTTCCCTTTATTTTACAAACATGTTGTTATTATCTTATTTCACTTATTATTGGTGGTAATTATATTGACTGCAGGTTGTCAGCTCACCCCTTTTAATTGCTGTCTATCTAAACCAGTGGTTCCCAAACCTTTTTTCTGGGGACCCACATTTTTAAAATGACAAACTATTGCGAGCCAAATCACAATAGACTTATCTATAAATTGCAAGAATAATGATTTGTGTATAAATGAACATCCCTGACCTGATTTTTACTGCTGTCTGCATCATCTTATTATCTTGAATAGGTTTCAAAGTGGTAGGCTATTCATTCAACTTAGATGTGTTCTGGTCTGGATAGGAACAATTAACAAAACCATACTTCAAAAAATAGTATCTATATGGCCCTGGTCTCTAGCTATGCCTTTCTTTTTTTCTATTAGCCACACATCCATGTTTGCGTGACCACCTGCAGAATCTGTTTGGTATTTTGCTGAACACAATGGTGGTCACTGGTCACCTCGGTGCAAATCCCAAACGAGTTCTGAAGAAAGCGCTGCCTGCCTAGCCTCCAATGTCACGCTGTGATTGGCAGAACTCCATGTGTGGTGGAGCTAGAAAAGCGCTCCATCATGTGGCTGAAAGATGTACTGCAGATATAAATCTAGAATAACAGTAAAATAGAATCATAAATATTTCATTTGGCGACCCAAATAAAATCTCCTGTGACCCACCTGTGGGTCGCGACCCAGTCTTTGGGAACCACTGATCTAAGCTACAATATGTAATGAAACGGCTCCGTGTTTCTTTCCAAATTATGAGTTGTAGAATTAACTTAACCCTAAATCCAAGTGTGTATGAAGTGACATGGACAGTCGTAGCAGGTTTTGTGACTGTCAGTAAGTTGCGTATTGCATTTCTGTCGTTTGGTCAAGTGAATTTAATTTGTTAGCCTCCTGCTCATGCAGCGGTTAGCTCCTGTGAGTCATGCATGTTGTGAGGAAATGTTGAACAGCTAACACCCCCACCCCACAAGGGCTAAGCCCAGAGAAACCCAGTAGCCCCCAGCATACGAACGAGCCTCATGCCTGGCGCCGCAGACCCACCTGCACCCAAGAAGAAGTCCAATCCAGCACAACCCACTGCGACCCCAAATACCAATCCCCCTAGGACGGGCCCGCAGCTACACAAAGACAGCAGCCGCAGGGCCCACCGGCCCCAGGGGGTTCGGCCTCGCCCCACCACACAGGAGACTTGACTTGAATTGACTTGGAGGTCCTGATCCTTTGGAGGAAACTCACCCTTGTGGGAGATTAATGTCTCACATGTTATCTAATACCAAACCTTATTTGAAGAGGTGTATGCAGACAGGTCAGTAGTTTACAGTGTGCAATATTCATTCTTAACTGTCACTCTAACCCAATTTAGACCTACACAGTGGACTGTATTGACAGCAGAAAGACAAGATTGAGGAAAACCAGAGCAGGAAGATCAGGTTCAACAGCGATTGATAACCTAATCTGTTGAGCACCACAATGATGTGGCAACCAAGATGACAGAGATGTAATATCCTCTTTAACTCTAAAAGAAAGGAAAGGGAAGCAAAGCAGAAAGACAACAAAAGTTCATGAAAAATGCATTTTGAGGGTTTAAATCCACTTTACAGGGAGCTCCTCCAAAGTGTCTGTCATATGGCTGCAGGCTTAACCTTATAGATCATGCAGAGTTAAGAGGTTCTTTGGCACTCGGTGTTACAGACTCAACATTGTAATTGCCATGACGCGTGGTGCAAGTGAAAGTAAGTTTGGTTATAAGTGTACACGTGTGTGTGTGCAAGAGAGAGTGCATGCACATGGACTGACTTTTTATCTGGTAGTTTAGAGCCGATCAGGGTGGTTGGATCAACAATAGGACTTTTCCTCAGGAGAACCTGGTTTGAGTCTCATGTCTGACCAAACGTTACCTTAAGCTACCTTAAGTGACATAGTTATTTCAATCCAAAATGTGATCTTGTCCTAAGCCTAACTACCAAGTTGTGTTGATGCCTAAACCTAACTAAACTGTGACCATTTTACAATGTGAAAATTCCTAAATGTGTTCCAAGAGTTGTAATATGTGAGATGTTTACAATCGATGTACAAGCAAAGCGCTGGTGTCCACTGCTTCTGCAGCAAGGCGTCGGTCATGTCCTGGTTGTGCTATAAGAACCTCTTGTCCACCTTCTCCAGATATTAAAGCAGCTCCTCATTATTGTCTCATTTCCTTTTTCCTTTGCACAAGAACAATAGAAAATAATAACACGCCTGACAGGTGTATTAACACCACACTTAAACTTATTCTAAATCATATCCCACACTCATAATTTACCATATTATACTATACCACCGTATTACATTGACATGCTCTTATATTCACACACACTTAGAGGCCAAGAAAATGTGTACCTGTGTTCAGCTGTAACTCTCCTAAATGGCTCAACATGCTGTGTCATAGTTCCCTGTCAGGCCCTCAGCGCTTCACCAGGCAGCTAATGCCTTGAAGAAATGGGCTTCCGAGCCCAACATTAATCCCTGCAGCATTTCTGTCCTCACTTCCCTTCTTCCTATCTGTCAGTGCAAATTTAATGTGACATATTCACAAGAACACAGGCCGCTGTGATTGTTCAGGCTCTGTTGGATCCCAAGTGGTGATAACAGCAGTTAGCTATGTGGTTGTAATGCCTGAGCACCAAAACTTCTAGCACATGCTGACCAAGCCTCCCTAACTGCTGCTGAGATATGTTAAAAAGAAGAAACACAGTTTCTCAGTTAAATGTTCTGTTAAACAGACTCAACACCGGGATCCTCTTTTTTTTACCCTCTCTGTTCTAAGAAGAGTTGTTTCTTGGCTTATGTCCACCAAGCATTTTCTTACCCATAAATAGTCTACATAAAATATAAAATATGTTCTCTGCATAGCACTACATCCAGGAGCTACAGCTTTCTGTGATGTTATATGCACATCTAGCCATTTTTCATCATGCAGTTCCAATCTGAATGGAGGTAAATCATGGAGGTGTTACAAAGTGTCAGACACTGAAAAGCAACAAAAAGAGAGTCAAACATTTTGTCTTTTCCCTTTTAAAATTGAACTGTTGTTTAAGAGGACCATAATACTGATTAATCCAACACAACAAACGGAGCATAATGGAAACACATCACAAAAAACAGACATTGCTTTGTTTTCCTCAAACAACATGAAATATGACCAAATTCAGTTTCGAATAAATGATAACAGATTATTTCAGTAAATAATAGCTATATCTTAGGAAATATTTTAGTTAAAAATTGCTGATATTTACTTCCTTTTAACAAAAAAGAAATGACAATGATTTAATAACAACGGTGTTGGCTACAGTATGAGGTGTCTGAGTTCTGTCTCATTCTGTCATTATCCGAAATAAAAAATAAATTGAGTATATACAGTAATTAACTGCAACATGAGGCCCTTATTGCATGTCACCATCCTATATCACCACTTGGCTGATAATAAAAAGTGTACACATGGTTACAAGGGACAAATGAATTCATTAAAAACATGCTACTGGGTGGAGGGACGCAGTTTGAATCCCATCATATATCATTATATACATATAAAGGTACAACTGTTGATGGAAAAATACAGAAATGTACATTTACGTAGATTATATTTTAGAAATTTGACTGAAACTTAAAAATGGATGGAAATCTAACTTGTGAGGCTGTTGAAATTATATTAATAGACGATAAAGTATAATCTACATAAGGTTTTCCTCTCAGAATGGCTTTTTTATGAATTTCTGTCTAATCATACAGTTTTCCAAATTATGTGGCACAATTATTTGGGCTGAAATGGACTGTATATTTACTGGTGTTGGGGGGACACATACTTTTAGAGAGAAAAAACGCAATAATAGCAACAATTTGCTCTTCAAGCACAGAAACACAGATATAGACTGTTAAAATATGAAATGCCTGTAATCATGGGCGGACCAATGAGTAGTGTGGTGGATAAAAGTAAGAAACGGAGACCATTCATAATGTTATTGGGGAGATAGACAACAAGAATGAGCAGAAAAGCCAGAAAAATTAAAAATAAACAACTCTTACCAGGCGGCAGGAAGTTGAGAACGTGACGACGTATTTCCTATATAACCGACTTGTTTACGATCACGTCAGGTGATTTACTCACTACAAACTGTTGCGGTGTCTGAAGCTGTTTGTCGTTTGGAGTTTGACGGTTTTCACACACTTTAAACAACATTTGATTATTCTGCAAGCCAGAAAAAAGCAAAGCGAACCAAGAAATTTCTCGAACCAACTACAGAATCAACGATGGAGAGACCAGCAAAAATGTCAGCATTGAATCCCAGCAAGAAGCGCAAGAGAAAGATCGGTGACGGTGATGTGGGACCCGAAGGAAAGGTGAGGCGTCGCCGGTGTGTCACAGCGAAGCCCGTCCGCCAGGAGGCGGGCGATGAGTCAACCGAACACCGGATTTGGGAGTTTTCGTCGTCCGTGAACACGAGCAGCGGTAAGCTAGCAGTTTGAAATATTTCATATTAACGTTAGCATGAACAAAATCGAAGTGTAATCAAACGTTTGTGTGTGTTTGTAGCTGATTTTAAGAAGAAGTACATCAAGCTGTATCCTATCGGTGTGGGAGGCTTCGGCTCAGTGTACGCCGGCCTGCGTATATCGGACTGTTTTCGAGTAAGTCTTACAAACACATGCTACTAAAACACAGGAAATACCAACTTCAGTGCTAATCATGGACGTAAACCTCTTACCAGCTTAGTTCTTTGTATTTCTGTCTTACAGGTGGCCATCAAGTACATCCCCATTGGGAAAGTGAGCCGGCAAAAAGTGGTGAGTAATTTGATCTGATTTTTAACACAAACTGTTCAACTTCAAACTAAATGTGAATGTTAAATATTTCTTTCACTACTATACTGTGGATGGGTAAACACGTTAACCTTGTCTCCTTAAAATGAAATTTAATGTAGGAATTTCCAACAGATCATTGACCACTTGGTACATTGTGTGTTTATTTCCTTTAGAAAAGCCAGGGGAAGACCTTTGATGTAATAATGGAGGTGGCTCTCATGCTAAAAGCTGCAGGTCT
>CM075186.1:25804501-25821233 GCA_037577475.1 Chaunax sp. Z400
GGGTGCAGACAGTACTTTAATGCTAATAATTCAGCAGATGAGATGTCAGGAAAACATTTCAGTGAGGTAGTTGTACTGCATATGTCCGGTTCATCCACTTTTTAAAATGTTATCCATGTGAAAGTAGAAGCTAAGCTAACCTCTGCTGAGACGTGTAGGGCCTCCATCAGGTTATTTTACTTAAATGTGGACCTGAACTGCTCCCATGTGGATAAAGTGAAACTGGCAGGAACAGAAATATTTTATGGAATTGATGTTGCAGCCAATGTTTTTCATTGAAATTTCATTGAAATGCTATGAGCAAGACTGTGTGTGCAGAGATGTAACAATGTGCTAAAATATCGGTGTACAGGAAGAAAATGATAACACACAGTCTTCAATGAGTGTGCAACAAAGAGCAATGATGGGTCAACGGTTAGCGCTGTTGTTTAGCAGAAAGAAGGTGCTGGATTTGACCTCCTACCCTGGAGTGTTTCCTCCAACCCATTGCATGCTGGTTGCTCTTGTGACCCTGAACATGGCTAGTGGCTCTGTTATGGTATTTCTGGATTGGCTTTATCAGTTAATCATAAACTCCCACCTTCTGGATTAATAAGAATATTTTATGTGTCTCCATAACTTCACTATATCAAATGTCTGGAGTTTTACATTCATATGAATGAACCTGGTTCAAAACAATAACCACCTGTATGTTCTGATACACATTGCATGTGATCAAACTCTTAATACCGGACTACTCCTCCATGGATACGTGACTCACAGGAACCTGTGAGAGACGCAGAGACGAGAGCTTGAAACGCTCATCATCTGCCTCCTCGTGCTCAGAATGGTGGACTTCTTATTTATACATAATAAATATTTGATTAATTTTTTATTTGCACACAGACCTTGAAGCTTCATGTGTGATATGAAGTCCATTTTTCTATCAGTCCCTCTAATATTTGGTGAAGGTAGAGTCGCAGAGAGCATTTGTACTCACATGATATTGTGAACGAATTTTACAAAATGCCATTTTGTTATTTATCATATATTTATGTACTATTTTATATATAATTCCACCTCTGTGAACTGTAGACTTTGGTTCATCAATATGAGTAAAGGTGTGTTTTCACTAGAGATATCGGAGTTTAACTTTAACAGATTTTGGGTCAAGTTATCTTTTCATACATTTGTCTGGGGAACATGGGAGCGATGTCTAAGGTTGTGCATTACATTCTGATATGAATCACTTGGGTATTATGTTGTATGCACGTCCCTTAAAAAGGTAAATTTAAGAAAATATGATAAGATAGAGAAAATGCCCTCAAACATCTCAGGACATTTTCTCTTTCATTAACAGCAGTTTAAACAGTAAGAGTGACTCTGACTATTTGGTCAGTGTTAACAGTTTAACAGCACTTCTATTAAAAAGTGAGTCAGTTTGACATTCTTGTTGTTGAATGCTGACTTTCCTGTGTAAGCATGATAATGATGATAATGTGTGTCCGCTACTGTGTCCCAAATCACATACTTGCACACAGTTTGAGTGTATAAGTGCGTTCACGCTACTAAGTATGCAAAAATGCAGTATACTATAAGTACCTGGATGGTACACTCAAAACGAGCCATGAGTGTGGAATGATGGACACTTCTCACCGTCCCGTGAGTTTCACCAATCATAGCAATCTTGTACGTCAAACTCACTTCCTTGTTTTGTCGTGAAGATGTCGACATGAATATCTCACATTTACCAACAAGAATTATGGCCAAACACCGAGTGAGGAAATTCCCTAATGTTCTACATGAAAGAGGATGTTAATTGTCTTTCACTGCATATAATTGGTGGAACAGAAACAAAAGTCATTGATTGACAAACACTTTTATATAGCAAAACACACCTGGAGAAATGCTGAAACTGAAACTGAAACAAACACAGTAAAGGTTTAACAGTTTATTTAACAGGTTGGTTGGTGTTGGTTCTGCAGAGAGGACGCGAGTCCAGAGCGTGTGTGTGTGACCAGCGTCTGAGAGGAGACTGAGTGGAGCGCTGGTCCAGATCAGCTGAGTGGAGGGTCTGAGCAGGTGCCAGAGCAAGTGCACAGAGTGGAAGGCTGGGCAGGAAGGTGAGGCTGGCAGTTCCAGGAGGTCCAGATGATCTAGGTGATACACAGGAAAAATGAACACATGGAGGAAACTAGAAAAATACAACTCGACACAAGAATAGTCTGAACGATATACCACTGGAGTTTAGCGGACGATCTGACGACGAATGGGAGTAGAGACCGGGGTTTTATGCTGGCAGTGATGATCAGTAGCAGGTGTGAACTGCCAGTCTGCACCTCCAGGCGACCACGCCCTCACTCCCGCACCTGTAAACACTCAGACTAGGAGGATAGGAGACTAGTGGTAACAGGCTCTTATGAAGGCAGGGATACCATGACAGAAATGTGTGGACAAGAGACGAAACATGTCGCCATTACAGAGGCTGCTGCATGTAAAGCATTGGCTACTGTGGACTGGAAAAAAAATACTAACTTGAATAAGACAAAACATCTGGAAAACAAATCCTGCTAGGTTCTGTTGGACTTTGAAGTAGTGTGTTATCCACCATTGGCTCTAGCACTGGTGCTAATTAAATTTAAAAAAGAGCTACATCAGAATGCATATGTTAAAAAATGCACTGCTGATTTACAGAACTCCAAAGTTGTTTCTATTGAATTAAATTTCTTTAATTGAGAAAGAAAATGTGAAAAATATTACCTGTTATTGACTGCAGGGTGTGTTGACTGCATATGACATTAACAGGAAACGTAGTTCACTCACTGGTTTGTGCAAAAATCTAACCTCTCCAAAACAGAAACCACAATACAGACATTAGACTTTATGCCACACATGTTGCAAGTCTATCTCTCTTTTCCTCTTTACCAAATGTTAACTGAATCAAGCATAAATCCAGACATTACGGCGGTGATGCAATTTCTTATCAATTTTATATCAACAATGGATCAATTCAGTGTGCTCATAGAACAATCAATATCTGGTGAGCAAGAAAAACACAGAGAGAGAATATTGGACTTTTTGTACATTTACCAGGTGGACACAAACACAAATGAAGTCCTGCAGATGTGGCTGCACAGGTAGCTCATCCAATAAGAGGCTGTTTTCTATAATCTGTCATAGACATATGGTTAAGGACCAGAGACGGACCACAGTTACATTCCTGATCTGTACTGACATCTATCCACTTCCCCAACCTATAACCTTATAGTCCAGCTCTAATGGACACTCTGCTTTCAGCACTCAAAATTGTCAGTAGACGTAAACTGTGAGGTGCAGAATTGTCCAGTATGGATGTAGTTTCTATGACACTGGTCTCCACTGAGTGGCTGGTGAGGTCATCCCCATCTTCCCTCTTTTCCTCCTCCTTTTGTTCACCCTCTTTCATCTACTCCCCTCCTTGTTCTCGTTTCATTACCCTCGTTCTGTGTTCCTTCCCGTCTTATTTGAAATGCGACCTTGTATCATGTCTCACTGTGTCTCTACTCCATCTTCATCAGGTGTCCTGACTCTGTGGTAATGCCAACCATCATGTCTGATACCAGTGACCATTACAGTCAATAACAGTTATGCTTCACAGCGTTTTGCCAGCTTGTTCCCAGGAAAGTCCCTCCAGTGTGTGATGTGTGTTATCAGTATTATTTATTATGAGTTATTACTACTTGCTGGATCATATCTTAAAACATACGACACCATAGAGCTTTGACTCTGACAGATGCCGTCATCAGCTCAGCTATCCATTCATTTCTTGTCTCCATTCACTTGCACTCGATTGCACATAACCGGTCCAGCTGACTGCACCAGGGATCATTTTCAGAGGATACATTTAAAAGCTGGAGGAGCTGGAAACAAGTAGCTTAGGTTGTTACGGTATAATTGTATTCTAAGAGCATGTATAACACCATCAAAACTGCAGCACTTCAATCCTGATGCACCAAGACACATGTTTATATGTAAGAATACTAAAGGAATACTTAAGCACTGCTTCTGGCAACGCAGTGCGGTCAGAAGGTTTTGGATTTGTGTTCTTGATGTGGTGAACCAGACAACAAAACCAACAATCCCTTTTTTTTACCAAAACTATGCACACTGGGTTTTTATCCAAGTGATTTCATTATTGCCACGTGATCATAATTGATAATTATTAATGTTAACCCTAATCTTGTGATATATTAAATGGTAAATATTCCTTTATTTCATGTTAACACGAGGAATGCACTACTTATTTGTGCATATTTTGTTTAGATTTTCATTTGGTAGCCTTAAAGTAGTTTACTAAAATGAACTATTATTTCTCATGGTCACAGAACACAGAACAGATGGGGAGGAGAAGAGGCATCAGAAGAGTATCCGAGCGGTTCAAGACTAGTGGTTGAAGTAAATATGATTGTTTATTACATCAGATGATGGGTGTCTTAAGACTCCTCAGGGGGACTGAGATCGAAGGACAAATGATCTGAGCAGTGGCAAGATAAATATCCCCCCTTGGAGTCCAGACACTGGTGGTGGCAGCAGATGATCCTGATGAAGCTGGTGAATCTTTGAAGACTGGGTGGTGATGGGGAGGTACAGCAGAGAGTCATATTTAAAGACAGCAGCAAGATGATAGGCTGTCAATGAAGGTGTGACGCTGTGCTATTGGATAGATGCATCCAGCTGATGAGAACAGCTGATAACTCAATTGTGAGTAACAGTATGACGAGAAATAAAGTACAGCCAAAGTGTGCAAAGGTTTAGTTTGAACTTTCACAAGAGCATCATAGGAGAGAAAATAGTGGAACACGTTTTTATGAAGTGAACTAAACTGTCGATCTCAACTGAGGCTTTGGGCAGTTTCAGTATAGTTTATATAACCTTCAGATTATCTGTCTCATGTGAGGATATAGTGACCGTTTTAAAAAATATGACTATTTTCATAAAAGTAACCTATTGCAGCTTTAAAGTAAGTGAAAAAAAATCATCAGTGGTGAAAAAAACCCTATCTACAATGTTAAAGAGAGGGGAAAATAAATCCTGGATCCATTCCCACCAAACTCATCCAACCAAGTTTCGGGAAAATCCATCAAGAGGTTTTTGTGTAATCCAGCTAACAGACTGACAAAAGCAGCCAGACAAACACCAAACAGGTCATTACTTCCTCCACTTTCTGTATAGCTGCATGGTCAAGTTGGCTGAAGTGATTTTAAGTGATCCTGAAAATTGGTTGGAATTTTTAAATGCATAATAAAAAAAATGATATTCTTAAACAGACATGGACCCAGAATGTCTATAAGCACCATGGAGGGATCTGTTTTAGTCTTAGGATTTAACTGTATGACATTGGAATAAAAGTAGACTTCGACTTATACATAGATATATTTTATTGATCCCAATTGGGAAATGCTCTTGTTACAGCAGCAGGTTGAAATACACATACACAACACTAAAATATGAATATAAGTAAATTAGTAAAGTAGACAGTGTGCAAGTTGCATGTTGTTGAAGTTAACAAGTAGCAATGAGGTGGATGTATATATAGTGGAAAAACATGTACAAAGTTATTATTGTGCTAGTGGATCCTCTGTTAGAGAGGAGTGAGTTACTGTACAGGGTTATTGCCTCAGGCAGGACAGATTGCCTGAAACGGTCCTTGTGACAGCGGAGCTGGAAGAGTCTGTTAGAGAAGGAGCTCCGCTGTTTGTCCAGAAGGTGGTGGAGAGGATGCTCAGGATTATCCATGATGGACAACAGTTTGTCCAATGTCCTCCTCTCCACCACCTCCTCAAAGGTGTCCAGTTTGCAGCCAATAACGGAGCCGGCCTTCTTAATCAGTTCATTAAGTCTGTTGGTGTCTCCGGCTCCGATGCTGCTCCCCCAGCACACTGCAGCAAAGAAGAGAGCACTGGTGACAGCAGACTGGTAGAAGATCGCCAGCATCTTGCTGCACATGAAGGATCTCAGCTTCCTCAGGAAATAGGGTCTGCTCATCCTCTTCTTGTACACAGCCTCAGTGTTGATCTTCTAGTTCGGTCTGTTGTCGAGGTGCACACCCAGGTAATTGTAATTCTCAACCACCGTGATGTTCTCCCCCAGAATGCACAGTGGTTGTGTGGTCGTCCTGTTCCTTCTGAAGGCAATCACCATCTCCCTGGTCTTAGCCACATTAAGCAGCAGGTGATTTTTTTCCAGACCACTCCACAAAATCATCAACCACTGCTCTGTACTCCTCCTCCTGTCTGCAGGACAGCGACTGCAGACACTGTTGGACAGATTGTTCCTCTGAGGTAGGGCTACACAGCCATTTCAGGAAGTGTGTGCAAAGAAAATGATGGCGCTAGATCATCCTTTGAGATGTCATATATTAGTAATAGTATAATACAACACAATGACCATGTGAAAGCTATAAAAGCTCCAGGATTCCCTATGGAAGTGTAACCCTTTTAGTGTTTACAGAATGTTGGACCAGTGTCTAGGTTCGTAGGAGGGATTGAATAGAGTTAGCAGATACAATAAGGAACTGGAACCACAAGACGCATTTAACTTGAAATATATTGAAGCATTTGCTATCAACAGATTAACAAATTAAACTCTGGCCAGTTGTGTATAACATAAAAGGAAAAAAGAATAGGTACTTCCCAAATAAAGTTTGGAGTTCTTTAGTTTGTTGATTTCTTTGTATGTTCACTTCAGTTAGTTTCCATTCGTGATGGTACTGTCAAGTCAGGTTCAGTTTTAAAGTGAGTCTAGTCAAAAGTCAATTAGTAGATGTGGCTTTGGTCCTACCACACCAGGGTATCCATGGACAGGAATGAAGAAAACAAGGTCTCCTCGTCCAGGCAAAAGTTCATCTCGGTTCAACTCCTTGGATCGAGGAAGGAAATCAGTTCAATGGTGGCTCGCCATCTCCCCCGTCAGGGAGAATCCAGAATCCGATCTAATTCCAAGGGATCTCAAAAACCTAGCCTGTACAAAAACAATGATATTACTATATTGATCTATGAAACCCAAATTCTCTTATGGCCATAATGAGTATCACATCAAAATATTACTGTAACACAATAGTGAAAGGATGAATTAATTAAATTCAACTGTACAGTATTTTTCTATTTGGAATATTTTATCCCTTTTTTACATCAACATGAATTGTTAACCTTTTAAACCATGAATGGATGCTTAAACATTTACATGCATTTCCCATTAAAGAAATAAATTGCAGCAGTCATATACACATTCTCACATTCAAAGTTGCAATAAAGTGCACACTATGTGGTTTTCTTGAACATATTAAATATTTTTACCCACACTGAATCACATAAGACAGCCATGCTGCAATTGTGCATAACACTAACACAAGTGCATGAGTAAATAACATCAAAGTAAAATACCTGAGCTTCAAAGTATAGTTTTTATACTTCTTATGAAGTTACCAATGCAGAATTATGCTGTTTTAACATATATATTTATATAACAAGTTTAATGTCAAGTTTGTATATTGACTGGAAAACGCACGCTTTACGTGGTGCCTCGTGTCCACAGACACAGCAGCTACATTGCTAGTAATGTTAGCACACTTAGCTAACTCACCAAGACGATGCCAAAAGAGTTTAAACTCCTGGCGCACAGGTCCTTGGTTCACCGCTTCTATCCCAGTGTTTCCTGAAGTCACACTTATTGTTTTATTATTTACATATTTTCGGACTTGTCTAGATCAGTAGCTACGTAGCCGCTGTGTTTCTGGCGCTGTTGACGCAAAGCTACTTCCTGGAGGACGGGATTTATTCGCTCCATCCAATCAAAGGACTGTATTTCATGATGTAGCCAATGACAGTCAGTCTAAGCAGAAAAACTGTAACGGACATATGGCTTAACCAATAGCAACTATGTATGAACAACTAACTCAATAACATGAGTTTTAAGCAATAAAAATTAAGTTTCAGCAGAATAACTACAAGATTGATAAAGAAACAAAATAGCATCACTGTACCCAATTCTCCACTGGGTTACAGAAGTCTTCGGCACTGTCTGCGTCTTCTTATTATCTGCTGCTTGTTTGGTGGACAATAGTTTTCTGCGTATGTTATCAAGATATCTCTGCTCTACTCTCTTATGATCGCCAAACAACATTCTCAAGAAAAGTTACAGTCAGAACATGACTTAGGAGACCATATTACAAGCAATCATCTTATCAGATATACCTCCTGAATTAATAAACTCTGCTAACAGTGTGGGTTCTTCAGTGACAGCACAGCGATGATGATGTTGGTAACAGCTTTTATTATTTAAACACTCTCAAAATAAACATGAATGTAAATTCCAGGTTTTCAGCTAACCTAATAACACATAAGCTTTTCAGCTTCACTCAGACATGTGCCTCATATCCTTCAGATAAGGGAGATAGAGCAGCCAGTACAACACAGAACACCTGTTAGAATTAACTCTCTCCCCTTGACCCTGTCCCCTGAACCCCTCCTACAATCTCTCTCGACTGACACTGACACTGTTTCACCCTCTCAAACGGGTCAGGTCGGTCAGCGGACTGATCATGTCCGCAAAGCTGGGATCGAAGCACCAATAAAAATCCACCAGGCAGAAGAACCACCAAACCTCCTTATTGGTCACAGACAGGCTGCAATTACAGCTGTTTTGAAGAACCTATGGACGCACCTTGCTGCCGCTCAAGTGGTACCCCAGTGAGCCCAGACTGCCTCAATGATTCGAGCACCGCGGCCATCCTGGATGCTCAGCCCAAGTGTCTCTATGGATGATGACGTCATCCGAGTAGGCAGCAGCATACGCAGCGTGAGGACACAGCACACAACCCATGAGGCCTTAGAAGGTGGCAGGGGTCCCGAACAACCCCTAAGGAAGCATAAGGAACAAATAGGCACAAACCGCATTGGAGAAGTCAGTTTTTCCTTAGACTCTGGAGATAAGGGAATCTGCCAATAGCACTTGTCATGAAAAAACAAGTGGGGTCCAATCAGGTGTCAAAGCGTGACACTGTTTACTTTTCTATAGTCCACATGTAACAGAGTTACTATAGTTTGTAGAAGTTTGTCAAAATCCATCCATGAACAATCCATTCAAATTCATACATTCATCTATATTCATTCTGTGTTCCCTTTATTTTACAAACAAGTTATGTTGTTATTATCTTATTTCACTTATTATTGGTGGTAATTATATTGACTGCAGGTTGTCAGCTCACCCCTTTTAATTGCTGTCTATCTAAACCAGTGGTTCCCAAACCTTTTTTCTGGGGACCCACATTTTTAAAATGACAAACTATTGCGAGCCAAATCACAATAGACTTATCTATAAATTGCAAGAATAATGATTTGTGTATAAATGAACATCCCTGACCTGATTTTTACTGCTGTCTGCATCATCTTATTATCTTGAATAGGTTTCAAAGTGGTAGGCTATTCATTCAACTTAGATGTGTTCTGGTCTGGATAGGAACAATTAACAAAACCATGCTTCAAAAAATAGTATATGGCCCTGGTCTCTAGCTATGCCTTTCTTTTTTTCTATTAGCCACACATCCATGTTTGCGTGACCACCTGCAGAATCTGTTTGGTATTTTGCTGAACACAATGGTGGTCACTGGTCACCTCGGTGCAAATCCCAAACGAGTTCTGAAGAAAGCGCTGCCTGCCTAGCCTCCAATGTCACGCTGTGATTGGCAGAACTCCATGTGTGGTGGAGCTAGAAAAGCGCTCCATCATGTGGCTGAAAGATGTACTGCAGATATAAATCTAGAATAACAGTAAAATAGAATCATAAATATTTCATTTGGCGACCCAAATAAAATCTCCTGTGACCCACCTGTGGGTCGCGACCCAGTCTTTGGGAACCACTGATCTAAGCTACAATATGTACTGAAACGGCTCCGTGTTTCTTTCCAAATTATGAGTTGTAGAATTAACTTAACCCTAAATCCAAGTGTGTATGAAGTGACATGGACAGTCGTAGCAGGTTTTGTGACTGTCAGTAAGTTGCGTATTGCATTTCTGTCGTTTGGTCAAGTCAATTTAATTTGTTAGCCTCCTGCTCATGCAGCGGTTAGCTGCTGTGAGTCATGCATGTTGTGAGGAAATGTTGAACAGCTAACACCCCCACCCCACAAGGGCTAAGCCCAGAGAAACCCAGTAGCCCCCAGCATACGAACGAGCCTCATGCCTGGCGCCGCAGACCCACCTGCACCCAAGAAGAAGTCCAATCCAGCACAACCCAAATACCAATCCCCCTAGGACGGGCCCGCAGCTACACAAAGACAGCAGCCGCAGGGCCCACCGGCCCCAGGGGGTTCGGCCTCGCCCCACCACACAGGAGACTTGACTTGAATTGACTTGGAGGTCCTGATCCTTTGGAGGAAACTCACCCTTGTGGGAGATTAATGTCTCACATGTTATCTAATACCAAACCTTATTTGAAGAGGTGTATGCAGACAGGTCAGTAGTTTACAGTGTGCAATATTCATTCTTAACTGTCACTCTAACCCAATTTAGACCTACACAGTGGACTGTATTGACAGCAGAAAGACAAGATTGAGGAAAACCAGAGCAGGAAGATCAGGTTCAACAGCGATTGATAACCTAATCTGTTGAGCACCACAATGATGTGGCAACCAAGATGACAGAGATGTAATATCCTCTTTAACTCTGAAAAAAAGGAAAGGGAAGCAAAGCAGAAAGACAACAAAAGTTCATGAAAAATGCATTTTGAGGGTTTAAATCCACTTTACAGGGAGCTCCTCCAAAGTGTCTGTCATATGGCTGCAGGCTTAACCTTATAGATCATGCAGAGTTAAGAGGTTCTTTGGCACTCGGTGTTACAGACTCAACATTGTAATTGCCATGACACGTGGTGCAAGTGAAAGTAAGTTTGGTGTGCGGCCAGGCGTGGTGGACAGCTAGTTAGTTATAAGTGTACACGTGTGTGTGTGCAAGAGAGAGTGCATGCACATGGACTGACTTTTTATCTGGTAGTTTAGAGCCGATCAGGGTGGCTGGATCAACAATAGGACTTTTCCTCAGGAGAACCTGGTTTGAGTCTCATGTCTGACCAAACGTTACCTTAAGCTACCTTAAGTGACAGTTATTTCAATCCAAAATGTGATCTTGTCCTAAGCCTAACTACCAAGTTGTGTTGATGCCTAAACCTAACTAAACTGTGACCATTTTACAATGTGAAAATTCCTAAATGTGTTCCAAGAGTTGTAATATGTGAGATGTTTACAATCGATGTACAAGCAAAGCGCTGGTGTCCACTGCTTCTGCAGCAAGGCGTCGGTCATGTCCTGGTTGTGCTATAAGAACCTCTTGTCCACCTTCTCCAGATATTAAAGCAGCTCCTCATTATTGTCTCATTTCCTTTTTCCTTTGCACAAGAACAATAGAAAATAATAACACGCCTGACAGGTGTATTAACACCACACTTAAACTTATTCTAAATCATATCCCACACTCATAATTTACCATATTATACTATACCACCGTATTACATTGACATGCTCTTATATTCACACACACTTAGAGGCCAAGAAAATGTGTACCCGTGTTCAGCTGTAACTCTCCTAAATGGCTCAACATGCTGTGTCATAGTTCCCTGTCAGGCCCTCAGCGCTTCACCAGGCAGCTAATGCCTTGAAGAAATGGGCTTCCGAGCCCAACATTAATCCCTGCAGCATTTCTGTCCTCACTTCCCTTCTTCCTATCTGTCAGTGCAAATTTAATGTGACATATTCACAAGAACACAGGCCGCTGTGATTGTTCAGGCTCTGTTGGATCCCAAGTGGTGATAACAGCAGTTAGCTATGTGGTTGTAATGCCTGAGCACCAAAACTTCTAGCACATGCTGACCAAGCCTCCCTAACTGCTGCTGAGATATGTTAAAAAGAAGAAACACAGTTTCTCAGTTAAATGTTCTGTTAAACAGACTCAACACCGGGATCCTCTTTTTTTTACCCTCTCTGTTCTAAGAAGAGTTGTTTCTTGGCTTATGTCCACCAAGCATTTTCTTACCCATAAATAGTCTACATAAAATATCAAATATGTTCTCTGCATAGCACTACATCCAGGAGCTACAGCTTTCTGTGATGTTATATGCACATCTAGCCATTTTTCATCATGCAGTTCCAATCTGAATGGAGGTAAATCATGGAGGTGTTACAAAGTGTCAGACACTGAAAAGCAACAAAAAGAGAGTCAAACATTTTGTCTTTTCCCTTTTAAAATTGAACTGTTGTTTAAGAGGACCATAATACTGATTAATCCAACACAACAAACGGAGCATAATGGAAACACATCACAAAAAACAGACATTGCTTTGTTTTCCTCAAACAACATGAAATATGACCAAATTCAGTTTCGAATAAATGATAACAGATTATTTCAGTAAATAATAGCTATATCTTAGGAAATATTTTAGTTAAAAATTGCTGATATTTACTTCCTTTTAACAAAAAAGAAATGACAATGATTTAATAACAACGGTGTTGGCTACAGTATGAGGTGTCTGAGTTCTGTCTCATTCTGTCATTATCCGAAATAAAAAATAAATTGAGTATATACAGTAATTAACTACAACATGAGGCCCTTATTGCATGTCACCATCCTATATCACCACTTGGCTGATAATAAAAAGTGTACACATGGTTACAAGGGACAAATGAATTCATTAAAAACATGCTACTGGGTGGAGGGACGCAGTTTGAATCCCATCATATATCATTATATACATATAAAGGTACAACTGTTGATGGAAAAATACAGAAATGTACATTTACGTAGATTATATTTTAGAAATTTGACTGAAACTTAAAAATGGATGGAAATCTAACTTGTGAGGCTGTTGAAATTATATTAATAGACAATAAAGTATAATCTACATAAGGTTTTCCTCTCAGAATGTCTTTTTAATGAATTTCTGTCTAATCATACAGTTTTCCAAATTATGTGGCACAATTATTTGGGCTGAAATGGACTGTATATTTACTGGTGTTGGGGGGACACATACTTTTAGAGAGAAAAAACGCAATAATAGCAACAATTTGCTCTTCAAGCACAGAAACACAGATATAGACTGTTAAAATATGAAATGCCTGTAATCATGGGCGGACCAATGAGTAGTGTGGTGGATAAAAGTAAGAAACGGAGACCATTCATAATGTTATTGGGGAGATAGACAACAAGAATGAGCAGAAAAGCCAGAAAAATTAAAAATAAACAACTCTTACCAGGCGGCAGGAAGTTGAGAACGTGACGACGTATTTCCTATATAACCGACTTGTTTACGATCACGTCAGGTGATTTACTCACTACAAACTGTTGCGGTGTCTGAAGCTGTTTGTCGTTTGGAGTTTGACGGTTTTCACACACTTTAAACAACATTTGATTATTCTGCAAGCCAGAAAAAAGCAAAGCGAACCAAGAAATTTCTCGAACCAACTACAGAATCAACGATGGAGAGACCAGCAAAAATGTCAGCATTGAATCCCAGCAAGAAGCGCAAGAGAAAGATCGGTGACGGTGATGTGGGACCCGAAGGAAAGGTGAGGCGTCGCCGGTGTGTCACAGCGAAGCCCGTCCGCCAGGAGGCGGGCGATGAGTCAACCGAACACCGGATTTGGGAGTTTTCGTCGTCCGTGAACACGAGCAGCGGTAAGCTAGCAGTTTGAAATATTTCATATTAACGTTAGCATGAACAAAATCGAAGTGTAATCAAACGTTTGTGTGTGTTTGTAGCTGATTTTAAGAAGAAGTACATCAAGCTGTATCCTATCGGTGTGGGAGGCTTCGGCTCAGTGTACGCCGGCCTGCGTATATCGGACTGTTTTCGAGTAAGTCTTACAAACACATGCTACTAAAACACAGGAAATACCAACTTCAGTGCTAATCATGGACGTAAACCTCTTACCAGCTAAGTTCTTTGTATTTCTGTCTTACAGGTGGCCATCAAGTACATCCCCATTGGGAAAGTGAGCCGGCAAAAAGTGGTGAGTAATTTGATCTGATTATTAACACAAACTGTTCAACTTCAAACTAAATGTGAATGTTAAATATTTCTTTCACTACTTTACTGTGGATGGGTAAACACGTTAACCTTGTCTCCTTAAAATGAAATTTAATGTAGGAATTTCCAACAGATCATTGACCACTTGGTACATTGTGTGTTTATTTCCTTTAGAAAAGCCAGGGGAAGACCTTTGATGTAATAATGGAGGTGGCTCTCATGCTAAAAGCTGCAGGTCTGCCAGGATCATCTGGACAATCAGCTGCTGTGTCCCTTCTGGACTTGTACTTACTGGACCAGCAGCTGATCCTGGTCATGGAGAGACCCCAGTGCTGCATGAGCCTCTACAGCTACCTGAAACAGCAAGGAGGATCTCTGACTGAACATGAGGCAAAGGTACAGAAGCTGAAATGTGACATTAAATGTTTGTGTGTGTGCTAGCAGTCTTTAGCTAGCTGATCCTAGATCAGTTGTTAACAGGATACCGGTCTGTAAACCCTGCCTGTTTTGTTAACATGTTTACATCCTACCAGAGGAGGTTAGATAACGGTGCATTCATGTGCTCCTCTGATGGTCCCATTAACCAAGTTTGGGAGTCATTGTTCCAAATTTATTGTGTTCATGAGCTTTTAATTTGTATTGTGGGAACAACATGGCCACTACAAAGAAGATGTGTTAAATTTAAGGCTCAGATCCATTAAATACAAGCCACGAATAGCTGTTTGAAACTCTACTTCTTGTCTTCTGTCTCAGATGATCCTGAAACAGCTGGTGGATGCAGCGGTTGACCTGCATTCCAAGGGCGTCTTCCACCGGGACATTAAACTACAAAATGTCCTGGTTTCCCTGGTCGGTGGTCAACCTAGAGTGCATGTGGTGGACTTTGGCTGTGGTACCTTCTCAACGGAGGCCTCTTACCATCACCTCTGTGGTATGATATCTGACTTTTACTCCTCACTCATTTGTCAATCTACAAAATGATGACTTCACGTTAAAAAATTCATCCTTTTTCTGTCTTTTAACGTCCATCTTTCTGTCCGTCTCCTTCCATCGACCTGTTGATGTGTGTACTAGGTACCAAGATATACTTCCCTCCAGAGTGGTTTTGTATTCAGACCTACTGGGCCCGTCCCACCACTGTTTGGCAGCTGGGAGCACTTTTTTATTCTTTGCTGAAAGGACATAGGAATTTTTCAACGGAGGATTTCCTAGAACACAACATTGGAATCAACCCTTCACTCTCCACAGGTCAGACACAAATACATCCACACAGCTTCATAACACAAAGCAGTTTTCAAACCAAATATTCTTCAGATTTCTTGTTTTCATTGGATCACTGCACCTGTCCACTTAAACATCTGATCTTCTCATTTCTCTGTGTTTCAGAGGTCAAGTCTCTGCTGGATATGTGTTTGAACAGAAACCCTTACAAGCGAGTCCTTCTGACAGAACTCCAGTTCCATCCTGCCCTCACAGAGCTGAGTCGTCCACCAACCCAGAGCCACGTCATCAGTAAGACACCCTAGAAGGGTCACACTCTCCACCTATCCTCCCCACCTCTCTCTCTCTCTCTCCTCTCCCCATCTAGCTCTCTTTAATTTGTATTGTGGGAACAACATGGCCACTACAAAGAAGATGTGTTGAATTTTATGGCTCAGATCCATTAACTACAAGCCATGAATAGCTGTTTGAAACTCTACTTCTTGTCTTCTGTCTCAGATGATCCTGAAACAGCTGGTTGATGCAGCGGTTGACCTGCATTCAAAGGGCATCTTTCACTCGGACCTGGTTTCCATGGTCAGTGGTCAACCTCGTTGAACCTAGTGTGGTGGACTTTGGCTCTGGTACCTTCTCTACTACTTTTCAACGGAGGATTTTCTAGAACACAAGATTGGAATCAACCCTTCACTCTCCACAGGTCAGACACACAAATACACCCACACAGCTTCATAATACAAAGCAGTTTCAAACCAAATATTCTTCAGATTTCTTGTTTTCATTGGATCACTGCACCTGTCCACTTAAACATCTGATCTTCTCATTTCTCTGTTTTTCCGAGGTCAAGTCTCTGCTGGATATGTGTCCTTCTGACAGAACTCCAGTTCCATCCTGCCCTCACAGAGCTGAGTCGTCCACCAACCCAGAGCCCCGTCATCAGTGAGACATCCTGGAAGCGTCATACCTCCCACTTATCCTCCCCACCTCTCTCTCTCTCTCTCTCTCTCTCTCTCTCTCCCCCCCACCTCTCTCTCTCTCTCTCTCTCTCTCTCTCTCCCTCCCTCCCCATGTATCTCTCTCGCTCTCTCTCTCTCCCTCCCTCCCCATGTATCTCTCTCTCGCTCTCTCTCTCTCCGTCCCTCCCCATGTATCTCTCTCTCTCTCTCTCTCTCCCTCCCTCCCCATGTATCTCTCTCTCGCTCTCTCTCTCTCCCTCCCTCCCCATGTATCTCTCTCACTCTCTCTCTCTCCCTCCCTCCCATGTATCTCTCTCGCTCTCTCTCTCTCCCTAGCTCCCCATGTATCTCTCTCGCTCTCTCTCTCTCCCTCCCTCCCCATGTATCTCTCTCGCTCTCTCTCTCTCTCTCTCCCTCCCTCCCCATGTATCTCTCTCTCTCTCTCCCTCCCTCCCTCCCCATGTATCTCTCTCTCTCTCTCTCTCCCTCCCTCCCCATGTATCTCTCTCTCTCTCCCTCCCTCCCCA
>CM075186.1:25821333-25828833 GCA_037577475.1 Chaunax sp. Z400
AAATATGAGTATCTTAATAACCTCCACAGGTCAAGCGCCCTCAGTACAACAATACTGTATAAGGGTGCGCTTATAACATATAAAAATTCCAACATATAAATGTAGCATACCCACTTGATGGGAAGAAACTTGGATAAAAGCCCATTTAAACTAAATTTACCAAAATAAAACACAATCCCTACAAACAGCAACTGATTAAGCTCATAGCAGGACCACACTAACTATGCATACGTGACACGCCGGCGCTGTCCATGTATGCCACTTTGTCCTAATAATACAAACTATATGTCATATGAAAGCTGAGACTCTAAATATTCCAACAATATAAGTCGTATCACACGACCAAAACCTGCCGAACCAGTAGGCAAAGAAAAGCAAACAAATAAACTTCATTTCTTAAAGCCACAAACAGAAATGATGTCTTACCTTTGCTGTTTTTCTATCTAGAAGTGCATAACGCTGGTTCTAACAGATAGTCCAATGTCTCTGTGTCACTTCATGATGAACAGAACAGAACAGACTGAATGGTTGCATTGTCCCCTTTAAAGACCACGGGGTGCAGACAGTACTTTAATGCTAATAATTCAGCAGATGAGATGTCAGGAAAACATTTCAGTGAGGTAGTTGTACTGCATATGTCCGGTTCATCCACTTTTTAAAATGTTATCCATGTGAAAGTAGAAGCTAAGCTAACCTCTGCTGAGACGTGTAGGGCCTCCATCAGGTTATTTTACTTAAATGTGGACCTGAACTGCTCCCATGTGGATAAAGTGAAACTGGCAGGAACAGAAATATTTTATGGAATTGATGTTGCAGCCAATGTTTTTCATTGAAATTTCATTGAAATGCTATGAGCAAGACTGTGTGTGCAGAGATGTAACAATGTGCTAAAATATCGGTGTACAGGAAGAAAATGATAACACACAGTCTTCAATGAGTGTGCAACAAAGAGCAATGATGGGTCAACGGTTAGCGCTGTTGTTTAGCAGAAAGAAGGTGCTGGATTTGACCTACCCTGGAGTGTTTCCTCCAACCCATTGCATGCTGGTTGCTCTTGTGACCCTGAACATGGCTAGTGGCTCTGTTATGGTATTTCTGGATTGGCTTTATCAGTTAATCATAAACTCCCACCTTCTGGATTAATAAGAATATTTTATGTGTCTCCATAACTTCACTATATCAAATGTCTGGAGTTTTACATTCATATGAATGAACCTGGTTCAAAACAATGACCTCCTGTATGTTCTGATACACATTGCATGTGATCAAACTCTTAATACCGGACTACTCCTCCATGGATACGTGACTCACAGGAACCTGTGAGAGACGCAGAGACGAGAGCTTGAAACGCTCATCATCTGCCTCCTCGTGCTCAGAATGGTGGACTTCTTATTTATACATAATAAATATTTGATTAATTTTTTATTTGCACACAGACCTTGAAGCTTCATGTGTGATATGAAGTCCATTTTTCTATCAGTCCCTCTAATATTTGGTGAAGGTAGAGTTACAGAGAGCATTTGTACTCACATGATATTGTGAACGAATTTTACAAAATGCCATTTTGTTATTTATCATACATTTATGTACTTTTATTTATAATTCCACCTCTGTGAACTGTAGACTTTGGTTCATCAATATGAGTAAAGGTGTGTTTTCACTAGAGATATCGGAGTTTAACTTTAACAGATTTTGGGTCAAGTTATCTTTCCATACATTTGTCTGGGGAACATGGGAGCGATGTCTAAGGTTGTGCATTACATTCTGATATGAATCACTTGGGTATTATGTTGTATGCACGTCCCTTAAAAAGGTAAATTTAAGAAAATATGATAAGATAGAGAAAATGCCCTCAAACATCTCAGGACATTTTCTCTTTCATTAACAGCAGTTTAAACAGTAAGAGTGACTCTGACTATTTGGTCAGTGTTAACAGTTTAACAGCACTTCTATTAAAAAGTGAGTCAGTTTGACATTCTTGTTGTTGAATGCTGACTTTCCTGTGTAAGCATGATAATGATGATAATGTGTGTCCGCTACTGTGTCCCAAATCACATACTTGCACACAGTTTGAGTGTATAAGTGCGTTCACACTACTAAGTATGCAAAAATGCAGTATACTATAAGTACCTGGATGGTACACTCAAAACGAGCCATGAGTGTGGAATGATGGACACTTCTCACCGTCACGTGAGTTTCACCAGTCATAGCAATCTTGTACGTCACCAAACTCACTTCCTTGTTTTGTCGTGAAGATGTCGACATGAATATCTCACATTTACCAACAAGAATTATGGCCAAACACCGAGTGAGGAAATTCCCTAATGTTCTACATGAAAGAGGATGTTAATTGTCTTTCACTGCATATAATTGGTGGAACAGAAACAAAAGTCATTGATTGACAAACACTTTTATATAGCAAAACACACCTGGAGAAATGCTGAAACTGAAACTGAAACAAACACAGTAAAGGTTTAACAGTTTATTTAACAGGTTGGTTGGTGTTGGTTCTGCAGAGAGGACGCGAGTCCAGAGCGTGTGTGTGTGACCAGCGTCTGAGAGGAGACTGAGTGGAGCGCTGGTCCAGATCAGCTGAGTGGAGGGTCTGAGCAGGTGCCAGAGCAAGTGCACAGAGTGGAAGGCTGGGCAGGAAGGTGAGGCTGGCAGTTCCAGGAGGTCCAGATGATCTAGGTGATACACAGGAAAAATGAACACATGGAGGAAACTAGAAAAATACAACTCGACACAAGAATAGTCTGAACGATATACCACTGGAGTTTAGCGGACGATCTGACGACGAATGGGAGTAGAGACCGGGGTTTTATGCTGGCAGTGATGATCAGTAGCAGGTGTGAACTGCCAGTCTGCACCTCCAGGCGACCACGCCCTCACTCCCACACCTGTAAACACTCAGACTAGGAGGATAGGAGACTAGTGGTAACAGGCTCTTATGAAGGCAGGGATACCATGACAGAAATGTGTGGACAAGAGACGAAACATGTCGCCATTACAGAGGCTGCTGCATGTAAAGCATTGGCTACTGTGGACTGGAAAAAAAATACTAACTTGAATAAGACAAAACATCTGGAAAACAAATCCTGCTAGGTTCTGTTGGACTTTGAAGTAGTGTGTTATCCACCATTGGCTCTAGCACTGGTGCTAATTAAATTTAAAAAAGAGCTACATCAGAATGCATATGTTAAAAAATGCACTGCTGTTTTACAGAACTCCAAAGTTGTTTCTATTGAATTAAATTTCTTTAATTGAGAAAGAAAATGTGAAAATATTACCTGTTATTGACTGCAGGGTGTGTTGACTGCATATGACATTAACAGGAAATGTAGTTCACTCACTGGTTTGTGCAAAAATCTAACTTCTCCAAAACAGAAACCACAATACAGACATTAGACTTTATGCCACACATGTTGCAAGTCTATCTCTCTTTTCCTCTTTACCAAATGTTAACTGAATCAAGCATAAATCCAGACATTACGGCGGTGATGCAATTTCTTATCAATTTTATATCAACAATGGATCAATTCAATGTGCACATAGGGATGACGCAGCAGAGAATAATCAATATCTGGTGAGCATGAAAAACACAGAGAGAGAATATTGGACTTATTGTACATTTACCAGGTGGACACAAACACAAATGAAGTCCTGCAGATGTGGCTGCACAGGTAGCTCATCCAATAAGAGGCTGTTTTCTATAATCTGTCATAGGCATATGGTTAAGGACCAGAGACGGACCACAGTTACATTCCTGATCTGTACTGACATCTATCCACTTCCCCAACCTATAACCTTATAGTCCAGCTCTAATGGACACTCTGCTTTCAGCACTCAAAATTGTCAGTAGACGTAAACTGTGAGGTGCAGAATTGTCCAGTATGGATGTAGTTTCTATGACACTGGTCTCCACTGAGTGGCTGGTGAGGTCATCCCCATCTTCCCTCTTTTCCTCCTCCTTTTGTTCACCCTCTTTCATCTACTCCCCTCCTTGTTCTCGTTTCATTACCCTCGTTCTGTGTTCCTTCCCGTCTTATTTGAAATGCGACCTTGTATCATGTCTCACTGTGTCTCTACTCCATCTTCATCAGGTGTCCTGACTCTGTGGTAATGCCAACCATCATGTCTGATACCAGTGACCATTACAGTCAATAACAGTTATGCTTCACAGCGTTTTGCCAGCTTGTTCCCAGGAAAGTCCCTCCAGTGTGTGATGTGTGTTATCACAGAAGAAGAGGAGAGAGAGAGAGGTGTTTGGGGATTGTTTTGATTTTTTGGACTCAAATTAGAAAAGCAAATATTATAAGAAAGAAAATAATATTATTATCACAAGAGGAAACCACCATAAAAATGCAACAGTTTTGTATTTTAATTTCAGCCCCTACCTGAGAAATGCCATATTGCAGGAGAAAAATCTATTTACAAATTTGGAAAATACGATGAAGATGTAACGATGGCCTGTTACCTTCGTTGGTTCTCTCAGGAAGAAGACCAACAAACACAAATAACAGTTCTCCTCTTCAGCTTTCAGACTCAAAGCTGTGTGTCTCAAATAATCACACAGTCTTTGTGTTGAGTAGACTTTCCAAGATCCAGCACATCGCTACAGATACAAGAGGGAGATCTTCTGTCCATCCATCTTCTGTCACCGCGTATTCTACTGTATGCAGGGTCGCAGGGGGGGGGCTGCAGCCTATCTCATCTGACAGGTGGGGTACACCCTGAGTCACCAGTTCATCACCGATAGAAAGACAACCATTCACACTCACACCTACAGGCGAGTCACTAATTCATCTGTATGGTTTTGGTGGTGCAGACAGAGGGAGAACATGCAGACTCCACACAGTGTCCCAGGTCCTGAGGTGGATTTGAACCCAGAACTCACTTGCTGTGAGGCAACAGTGCTACCCACTACACTACCATGCCATCCTTCATTGATAGAATGAATGATTACGATCATGTCAACAATTTCCACACAGTGTTGTCAAGAAAATTCAAACTATACTACTTTGGTTCTGTGAAGAAGTTCATTTATTAACACAGAAACATAAATTGATAAGGTGAACAACTTTATCAATCAGCATCTTCTAACATTATTTACATACTGTTTTACAATGTTCACAAAAGAGTCAACTAGGGGCCTGATTTAAGAGTGTTACCTCTGACCTGGTGCTTTCTATATTCTTCATATTGCCAATAAATGATAAAAGACCAAATCCACAAAAATGGGACTCTATGGCACAAAAGTATAAGACACATATGACAGGACAGTGGAAAGAAAGGGAGAAACAGCAAGGGGTTGGAGAGACAAGGGAGACAAGCACAATAACTGCAAAACAAACAACAACAAAAACAACAATAACAATAACAGCAGTGATATCAACATTATAACCATAACTGTGTAACCTTGTTCACCTTAATGTGCGCGTTTGTGTATGTGTGTGTATGTGTGTGTGTGTGTGTATGTGTGTGTGTGTGTGTGTGTGTGTGTGTGTGTGTGTGTGTGTGTGTGTAAGAGAGATTGTCACTGGATGTGGTTTTAAGTAGGTGGTCGTTACAACACCACGCCGGCCCCCAGCAGTAGGCAGAGAAGGACCCAAACCACCACGGTGCCCCACGGCCCCACAGAGCATGAAGGGCCCAAGGCCACGTTCCTCCGGGTGAACCACACGCCCACCCCAAGAGAAAGCCAGCCAGGGGCCACAGAGGGACCGCCCCGGCCAAGAGCCGACCCACAGAAGGACAGGAGACGGCAGATCCCCGGCCCGACCAGAGGCCAGCCCCCCCAAAGCGAGAGCGGAGCCCACAGCCCCAAGACCCCACCCACCCGAGACACGCCCAAGCCTTCGGGGCAAGGCCCGCTAGGCAACGGAGAAGGCTGGGCCCCCCCGACATCCACCCCCAAGGGGGGCAGGCCGAAGCTCCTACAAGGGGCCACAGAGGGAGCCCCCCATCGCCGGGGCCTGACCTACAGGGGGACAGTGGAGCCAACCTTGTCTTTCAACTCTACAACAAACAAATGTTTAAAGTTTCTAAATGTTAAACTTGTATTCTTCAGATTTCAATTTAAGAATACAGAAATTGTTGTCATGTTCAACTCTCACCATGTGTCATGCTCACCATGCTCAACGCTCACCATGCTCAACTCTCTCTCACCATGCTCAACTCTCACCATGTTCAACTCTCACCATGCTCAACTCTCACCTTGTTCAACTCTCACCATGCTCAACTCTCACCATGCTCAACGCTCACCATGCTCAACTCTCTCTCACCATGCTCAACTCTCACCATGCTCAACGCTCACCATGCTCAACGCTCACCATGCTCAACTCTCACCATGCTCAACTCTCACCATGCTCAACTCTCTCTCACCATGCTCAACTCTCACCATGTTCAACTCTCACCATGCTCAACGCTCACCATGCTCAACTCTCACCATGCTCAACGCTCACCATGCTCAACGCTCACCATGCTCAACTCTCACCATGCTCAACTCTCACCATGCTCAACTCTCTCTCACCATGCTCAACTCTCACCATGTTCAACTCTCACCATGCTCAACTCTCACCATGTTCAACTCTCACCATGCTCAACTCTCACCATGCTCAACGCTCACCATGCTCAACTCTCTCTCACCATGCTCAACTCTCACCATGTTCAACTCTCACCATGCTCAACGCTCACCATGCTCAACTCTCACCATGCTCAACTCTCACCATGCTCAACTCTCTCTCACCATGCTCAACTCTCTCTCACCATGTTCAACTCTCACCATGCTCAACGCTCACCATGCTCAACTCTCACCATGCTCAACTCTCACCATGCTCAACGCTCACCATGCTCAACTCTCTCTCACCATGCTCAACTCTCACCATGCTCAACTCTCTCTCACCATGCTCAACTCTCACCATGCTCAACTCTCACCATGCTCAACTCTCACCATGCTCAACGTTCACCATGCTCAACGTTCACCATGCTCAACGTTCACCATGCTCAACTCTCACCATGCTCAACGCTCACCATGCTCAACTCTCACCATGCTCAACTCTCACCATGCTCAACTCTCACCATGCTCAACTCTCACCATGCTCAACGCTCACCATGCTCAACTCTCACCATGCTCAACTCTCTCTCACCATGCTCAACTCTCACCATGTTCAACGCTCACCATGTTCAACTCTCACCATGCTCAACTCTCACCATGCTCAATGCTCACCATGTTCATCTCTCACCATGTTCAACTCTCACCATGCTCAACTCTCACCATGCTCAACGTTCACCATGCTCAACTCTAACCATGCTCAATGTTCACCATGCTCAACTCTAACCATGCTCAACTCTAACCATGCTCAACGCTCACCATGCTCAACTTTCACCATGCTCAACTCTCACCATGCTCAACGTTCACCATGCTCAACTCTAACCATGCTCAATGTTCACCATGCTCAACTCTGACCATGCTCAACTCTCACCATGCTCAATGTTCAC
>CM075186.1:25831333-25998833 GCA_037577475.1 Chaunax sp. Z400
CACACACACACACACACACACACACACACACACACACACACACACACACACACACACACACACACACACACACATATACACATACACACACCTACACACACACACACACACACACACACACACACACACACACACACACACACACACACATAAACATACACACACCTACACACACACACACACACACACACACACACACACACACACACACACACACACACACACACACACACACACACACACACACACACACACACACATAAACATACACACACCTACACACACACACACACACACACACACACACACACACACACACACACACACACACACACACACACACACACACACACACACACACACACACACACACACACACACACACACAGTGTGCTGGAGTCTATGTGAGTCTGCAGCTATAGGACTGGAAAAGATTGCAGTCCGAGAGGCTTCTATGAATTTGGAGGCTGACAAGCTTTATTAGTGTGTGTATAAAACAAAGACTGTAGTAACGCCGGGGCACTGCATTCAGACAGAAGCACATTTCTGCTCTGTTACTACCTTCCAAGGCGTCACACCATCACGCCTTCATTGCATTCAGACAAACGTCGGGGCGGAATAAAGGCGCAAGAAGCCCGGAATGAATGTCTGAATGGGGCTAGGGGAGAACACGAGTAGCAGAGAGTATTCCTACAGTTCCTCCTACACCTGATTTACAGTCTCCACCGCGTCCTGTCTGCTCTGCTGTCTGCTGTGCCTCTGCTGGTCTCTCCCTCTGTCTGTTTACACACAACTGACAAATATGTGAAACACACATATTAATTCATATATTGACATTATTCACTCATGGTGTGCTGAGAAAATGGAACAGATGCTGCAACACTGCAGATTATGAGCTGACATGAATGCAAGCAGGCACCACCACTCTCTGCTTTTACATGGGCTCCACACACTGGACCCATCAGGGTTTTATCTTACACAGGGAACCTTTCTGATGCTGCTGATTGAGCTCTTGTTGGTCTTCACATTGAGCCACATTAAATACACATTTCTTTTCTGCTTCATTTATTTGCTGCGTTGATCTAGTTCACCTTTATTTGAATATAAGGTCGGCCAATTCACTGTCACTGCTTTTCAATAATTGTAACACTATTTCTATTTATTACCCACATTAAAGCCATGACACTTCTAGCGGCTGAGTGTGGGGAAAAGTTCAGAAACAGCTTCATTTTTTATCAGTACACATCATACCAAACAATATGTCTCAGGTCTTATTTTCCAAGGTTGTTAGTTAATGATGATTGCTAGCTTTTTTAATCCAGCGAGCTCAGTTTTGTGCAAAACTATAACATTACAAGCTAACTGAAGTGAAGTGATGGTGACTGCCAGCACTGCACTTCAATACACAAATGAATAGAATACACCAGACCCCAGCTAGTATCCTCCTACAGTGTCAGGGCTTTAACTAGTGATGCTGTTACTCTGCTTCCACAACTAAATGCCACTCAACCTTCCAGTGAATGAACATCTATTATGCCGATACCATATACAAACTTATATTATGTTCAATTTATCCTAATACTATGGGTTAGCGTAAAATGTAAACACCTTTGACATCTCTATTCACTTATTCCTGGCATTTTAACAGGACAGGACCAGTTTTCAGGAACTCAGAGGAACTTCCTACTGGATCTGGTGACACCACTCATTCCTGCCAGGTCGGGTGACACCACTCACTACTGCCGGAGCGGGTGACACCACTCATTCCTACTGGATTGGGTGACACCACTCATTCCTACTGGATTGGGTGACACCACTCATTCCTACTGGATTGGGTGGCACCAGTCACTCCTACTGGATCGGGTGACACTAAACTTAATCTACACTAAAAACAAATAGACATGAAAGAAAGTTATTTCTACCAGAAAACTGGTAATCTTACGTCAGACTGATGCCCCGGTATGGAACTGAAAACATTGTTATTAATCTGAAGCTGGCTGGAGAGCTATAGCCAAGGATGTCTATGAGAACACATACGCATGCAGCACCCTCATTACAAAGGCCACTTTTCTGCAGTGTAAATGGCTGTTGTGGATGCAAATGATAAAATTGTTAATGTGATTGTGAGGAGACACGGCTCTCAGACATCAGTCTCTTTGCCCTGTCTAACCTTCACAAAGCCATGGATGGAGGCCTTCGTAATGTTCCCATACCAGAAGCTCCGCTATGTCACAAAAACATTTGATACCCACTTCTCTTGAGTGGTGTTCACATTTACAGTCAGGGTAATATTTATAGTAAGACAGATAATCCAGTAAAAGACTGTTGCTAAGATTGATAATTGTAATTTTACACTAAAACTATCCGCATAGATAAGCAGATACCATGGAATACATTTCACATATATGTGTCACCTCTTACATTTCCACTGTCAATTATGTCATACAATAAAAAAAAAAAAAAGTATTTAACATGTGTCCCTCTCATTGAGGCTGGCAGCTAATGAAACACTGTGATTTGCCTCATTTCAACTGCTTGGTAATTGTATATGAAGATATTTTGTTTGTTTACTTTGCAGAAATGAGCCTAAGGACCAAAGTAATTGAACGTTATTAGAATTGATTATCAGTATCAAAGCCCGATGAGCTTCAGACATGGTGTCCAGGGAATCTTTACACTGGGTCCTCACTGAGATTTATTGTTTAATTTCACGGTCTAATCTCTAACATCACATGTGCCACGATGCAAACATGTTTATTTTTTACTCTTGCAAATATCAAGTATATATTAAATCACATCAAATTAAAATCCTTAGAAGTCTTCTCACAGGTATTTAGAGGAAAATCAAATCAATGGCATCAAGGGGCTGTGAACCCATGTTATTTTGTATATAACAACATTATTCTTGATGGACAGCTTTAATACAGTTTGTCACAGAATGTGTCAGAAGCTTTTGAAACAGCACAGGCTATCAGATGACTCTCTATAAAACAGGATTATTAGCAATTCTGGCTTCTTTATATTGATTAGCCATGTGACACCAATACAAGGCAACAAAACAATATCATCAGCATAATCTTTGCATCTTTTTACATTAAATACCAAGCAAATGTAATAGCATTAAAATCAGAAACGTACTTATATATGAAATCTATATTTATGTAACATTAAATGTTGTTGCAATGTTGAAAAAGGATTAAAAAGCATCAGTTTTACAACATTTATTAAGTACTAGATGGTAAAACAAGATAAAGACTCCAGTGAGAGTTACTGTATGACTAAATTAGACAATATAGTAATACGTTATAGGCGACTACAATGTTGTAATAATAATGGCAATATATTATATAGATTATTTAATTATTTTATACAACTGAGCAAACCTCATGTGCGGATGAAGCCTCTGAAATAAACACTGTGTGCCTGAACACGCATGGCACCATCACCCGTCACACACTTTTACTGTGTATACTGATAGCAGAGGGTGGATCATCAGGAGTCATTCTGACAGCCGTTCACACTCACAAACACACACATACATGTACACAAACACACACACACACAGATGGAACAGCCATCAGTAGCAATTTGGGTTCCAGTGTCCTGCCCTGTGAGCCACAGCCACCCCTTAAAAATGCTTTCTCTAATCAAAATCCAATGCGTGCTGAGAGGTTAAGCTCACAATGTATCCGAGCAACTTAATTGGATGAGTTATATAACAATGAGCTGGATATTATAACCAGTTTAAGTTAGAAGATTGAAGCCATGATTGCAAGTTGTAAAGTGGTGATGATGTCTGAGACTGGTCTGACTTGAAACAAACAAATTAATGTAATATTTTGAGTTGCTGATATATGTAAAATGTGTTGATTTAACATAATTCAATATGAGATTTTTGCATTGCATTGGAGTACGATATGGTGTGTAGTCTGAAAACTGATATCCCCACATCACACTCAGAATAATGACATTAACTGTGTTGTTATGGACAGTCTCAACTTTTATATTTATGCTACATTTTCCGGTACGTTTGAATTAAGAAAAACAACACACAAGTTTCAATCATGTTTCCTCTGTATTTAGCATCAGTTACTGTCTTTATCATTCTCCCCTGTGGGTGTTGGTTTGATCAGCCAATATGTACACTACCAGTCAAAAATTTGGACACAGTTTCCCATTCAAGTGGATGGGAAACTGTGTCCAAACTATTGACTGGTACTGTATATGTTTCCTCTCAAGTGTCATTTGTCAGGTATAGATTTTAATGAAGAACTGAGATGTCATGGTTAGAAAACCTCTAAATGAGTGAAACTCCAGCTGAGATGAAACATGTCTCTCTCCTTTTAGACCACCTCCACAGTTATATACAGTAGTGACCCTATTTTGCAATATTTACTTGCTAAAAGAAGAAAAATGGCACACAAAAAAAACAATTTCTTATTCATTTTTATGTTTTTTAAGAAATGTTTATGATTTTTTTTCTTCCTGTAAAACAAAATATGAAGTGTTTATATGTAGGCTTGAACCAACCACATCCAAGTAATAACACTATGATGTCCACCCATCAATCACATCTGCAGAGCAGAGTGTTTCTGGGGACTGGGCCTCCCTTATTATTGAAGAAAAAAACCTTAATTCTCTATTCATTGATTTTGGTGATTTGGATCGTATTTAGTGGGGAAACTATGTTCTAGATTTCCCTCTAATATTACCTAGCTACTTTACTTGAACTGAACTGTGTGATTTTCAGAGTTTTGTGAAGAACAGACGGAGGCAGGAGCCACTGAACACACCTGGAAGGAGACCAAACACAGTCTCTGACATGAGCCGAGACCAGTTTGGCATCAGTAGATCCAGTGTAAAGGTGGTTTAAGACGTTTTCTGATTGACAGGTAGCTTTGACGTTACTTGCCACCTTCCATTTGATATGGAATTAAACCCTTCAAGGGCAGCATAAGTATTAGAGTTGTTTGTGTTTACTTAAAACCTGTGAGTTCTTCCATAAACCTTTTTTTTTGCCAAGATTAATAACAATTGCTTACTGTACATTTGAAACAAAAAGCAAAGCAAATTCAAAGTGCTATAATGTCCTGTTCCACAAGTCTTCATTCTGTCCCAGTTCCAGAAACATACTGTACAGAACAATTCAGTCTATTACTGCAGCTTTATGTAATTTGTATTAGTGCCTGCTTGTCTTATGTGACTGTGTGCATTTGATTGGTTTTTGAAATGGATGTGGTACACAGTCCCAACACAACAAATGTTTTTATCAAATCAATACTGTCTCCTTGATATTGTGTTTAATTGACAACAGACAACATAATGTCTGCCTGGATTGTGCTCAGAGACATTTGTTTGACTGAATGAAACGACTTTTATTTGCTGCACTACAGTCAGTGGAAGATGGCCTGGGTGACGGAGAAGAAAGTACGGTACTGTGAGTTCAGTCAGATGATCTGGAAAACAAATGAAATCCATTGCTGTTGTATATTTTAGTAAGCAACTTGCCATGTACATTTAATTATAGACATTTCCTCACTATGTTAACATAAGACTTAAAGTAATGGATCAGCATTATGTTTGCTTCATAAACCTATTTGCTGTTGCCATTTCCAAACATAATTTCAGCACAGGCCTGGTTATAATCTAAAAAAATGAATAGCCACAGTGAAAAAACCAGAATGATCTTAAGATGCACTCAGACTGGGAGACAAAATGTCACATCCTTCAAAGGACCCAAAGGTAATGGTGTATCCTTGTTAAATAAGTATATATATATATATATATACATATATATATATATATATATATATACATATATATATATGTATATATATATGTGTATATATATATATATATATATATATATATATATATATATATATATATATATATATATATGTATATATACATACATTATATGTATATGTATATATATATATATACATATGCATATAATTAAACTGTTCTGCTGCTAACAAGGACAGAGAAAAGGTTAAGCTTGGATTCCTATTTCTATATATAGTGTCATGCTTCTTTAATTTGACTAGTTTGTGATGTACAGTATTTACCACACAGCGATACAATTAAACAGCAGCATCTCTTTAAAACAGCATTAATTAATTTATTGCATAACACTTGGATTGAATGCATTTAAAACCTATAAAAACTCCTCTTAAATGTAGATGATATTTCGGAATGACCCCCAAAATGAAAAATATGACGAAGTAAATATAAAAGGCATAAATTAAGGAAGTAATACAATTATGATCATGTATTAGATCCGACAAAGAGGTTAAAGTTAAACAGACGGACACATTTTTCCCTTATTTTAATTCAATCCCATGCCTCCGAGGGCGACAAAGAAAAATCTGATAGCATTACATGACGTTATTGAAATCCATTATGCGGTCTGTTCGTGACCTGCCCATCGTGTCTGCAGGAGGGGGGTTGCTGACGCCAGCCAACATCAGCAGGGTCGGACTAAAAACATATAAAACGTGAACGGAGTCCTCATTTCATCCGAACCACACCGAGCAACTTGTGCCGCTGACTTCAGAGACGGCAGAAAAACCATCCAAGGTAAGTTCTTCATTTTTCTTCATGCTATTGCCAATAAAGAAAATGAAACCTATGATCAGGGTGGAAAAAGTTCTTATGGAAGAGTAGAAGTCGGCAAGTTTTCTTTCACGTGAGTCCTTTTCTTTGTGTCTCCTCCTCAGATGAAGAGGTGCTTTGGGATTTTTTGCGTGTCGCTCATCTTTTGTGCAACTCTCTCTGAGACCATCGGCTTGGTTATTGCAGTAAGTGGTTCAAGTTTAATTTTCAACAGAGCTCTACTGTTAATGTGTCGTTTAAACCATGTGTTATTATGTTATTTAGACAGTATATCGATATCAACAAACACAAATACAAAAAGGCAAAACAAAGTAAAACTTCCAAACAGGCAATATAAAAAATACACTAAATCTATAGTACAATATAGAAATACCTAAATACCTGTTTATATGATATAAAAACTATCATATTACTTATAATATGAGATAACAAAAAACTAAATATAGGCCTATGACATAAAATAACTAGAAGGGCAAACACAAAAGGGTCTAAACTGCCAAAATTACAAGCCTTAGGCTACTATCTGCATATGTATCTACAGTATGTAATCATGCTATTTCCTTGCACCTCATCATAAAAGTAAAAACATGTCTAATCTGAATCTATAATAAGCCGACAGATATCCAAGGACTGTGAAATCATAAAGTTTTATTTCTCAAATACCAATTCGCACATCAAGAAAAGTATTATGAAAGGAAACGAGAAGTAACTAAAACATCAAATATAAAGACAGGACAAGACACAATGGAGGAATAAAGGGAAAATATGACAATTATGAAGACATTAGAGTTACAAACAACTTTCCTGGATCCAGAACTTGATCAGGATCCACCTTTAAAATCGAATAAAATCTTCCCCCGTTCCACATCTCTCTGCAAAGGCTTGCTGAAATCTGCTAAGAAATGTTTGAAGTATTCTGATCACAAAATAGCAAACAGACAGACAAACAATGATGAGAACAAATCCTATCAATATGAATATACCTGAATGTATATTATAAAATGGCAATATAAAATAATACAAACATTAAAAATAAATTACAGTTTGGAATAACGATAATTAATCAATAATTTGAAAATATGCTGCAGTAGCTGTGGGCGGCACGGTGACATAGTGTTGCCTCACACAAGAAGGTTCTGAGTTTAAATCCACCCGGGCATCCTCCGGGTTCTCCGGAAAAGATGCAATATAGATGAATTGGTGACTCTAAAATATCGTGTTGTCCACAACAGTCACACATAGTCTGTGCTCACTTGCTGTTCTGTTTTGTTTTATTTGGAGTTGCTGGTACAAATATAGCCTTAAATATGGTTGTTGGATTTGTGTACATGTGTGGAGATATGTGTATTGTGTGTGCTTTTCAGCACAATGATGTTGGTAGACTACAATAATAAATACAGAAGAAGAAGTCCATTTACTGACTTGACTAAGTCATTTATTCAGTATGTACACTGAATGTCAGCATATTCTATATCTTAAGGGACTTAAGATCTATTTGTGAAGAACAGGCACTCATTAAAAAATGAACACGGAGCAGTGAAGCTGTGATCTGATCGTTGTTTGTCTGTGGATTCTGCAGGCAAAGGAGAAACGTGGATGGACTCTGAACAGCGCTGGCTATCTTTTAGGTCCCCGTAAGTCCTGACTCTCTGACACACAGCCTGCTGTTACACTGCATCAGTAATATGGTGTTATTATCTAAAACCTCACTTCAGCCCATCATGAGGTCACAATAGCATTTCTCTCTCATCGCCGATGAAACACGTTACAGATTTTGACAATTAACAGAAAGCTCAACTGATCTAATTTGTTAAATTAACTAATGTAAGTGTTAATTATTTGTTAAATTAGCTAATATTTGGTAAAGATGATGGGATATTTGTCCCTGTTTTTTCCAAAACAAGTCATTTATTTTCATTTAACATCCTTTCTACTCATTTGCTCTAAATGTACTAGATTTCGGGTAAGATCAGTTTATTGGTCATGTGCTTCTATCTAGTCATACGGACATGGTGTAGTAGTTTGACATATATATATATTCTCTTTCCTATACTTCTTTGTCTCTCTCCTTTTCTCATCCTCTATTCCTTTTCTATGTCCCTCCCTATTTCTTGTTTTCCTGTCTATCTCTCTTTCTCTATATATTTATAGTTATTATGTTAATGTTATGTCCCATTATGCTAATGTTTTGTCCTTTTTTGCTTTTACCATTGTTTGTACCCCTGTTGTTCGACTCCCAGTCATCCCAGTTATGTCTCCAAATGTATCATGTCTTGATATATTCGTATATATATCAATTTCAAACACTTAGTTCCATGGCTATGCTGCTCTTAGTATTAAATCTTCCTATCTAAGTGATATTTTGCATTTTTGTGCTCAGACAGCATCTAGTTTGTCTCATTGACTTATTAAAGTTCTTCAATGGCATCATAAAATTAAAATCTAGTCCACGGTAAAGAGGCAGTAGCTAATACCATTTAACACGTAAGAGACCAAACCTCTTTTATTGAGGGCTGAGCCAGGAATGAGACACACTTTTACAAAAGTAAAAATGAATTGAATCAATGGGGCTTTACATAAAAATTGTGACAATATAAAAGTGATGATACATTGGCAACATTTTGAGGCAATTCAGTTGGGTAATATTTCCTTCAGCAGATTAAAGTCACTGCAGATAAGGCAAGAGTGTCTGACAGGAAAAATGAGAAGTCAGCTTACATTTGAACATAGCAGACATTTTGACTGGTCAAAGTAGGAAAAGCACAACGGAACTGCAGAACATGAATGATGGCTGCATTCCATTTAGATGAGCCATTTATTGAATGTAAAATAATTTTTCAGATAATTTTCAGAGGTTAAATTGATTTAATTTCAAAAACGTCTGCAAACTCCGGGAGACTTCGAGGAAGGGTGTCGGGTCGCAACCAGTCGTAAAATCCTTGTAAATGACAAATCAGCATTCATTAGCAGAATGCTAGCAGTTTGAAAAACGAAAGCACATTGGTGTGTTTTCATTTCACTTCTGATATATAATCAATATTGTATTCACACAAACTAAAATCGATTTTTTTGTCCTTGGCCTTCTTTGTTTAAAAGTAGGTGAAAATTATTATTTTATCCATTTAGCTCCATTCATTTCCATTCATTTAAGACTCCTTCATGAGCGCCCTCTGGGTGAATTGCAGCCGATTTTGGTACAACGGAGTTAATAGGGAGTGAACAGGCTGTATGTTGAATGGCTGTGCCTCTGGCGTGTTTTCATGCACGGGCCAATAATGTGAAACGGCACATAAGTCTTGGGCGGAAAAAAAGTCAAATGAAATTCACACATATAAAAAACTCAATTTGTGTGGTTTTTTTGGTCCGTTTTGTCTGGATTAAAAGTAAAGTGAAATATTTGGTCACACTCCCATTGTTGAGTATTTCTGCTCCAAAACGGAAGGTGACGGTGTTGTTTTGTTGTCATGGATGTATTTTCCTGTGCGTCCTATTTTCACCTTTCCACATGTGAACCCAGAAGGAAGATACTGTATTTTATAGGGACAGACTTCAATATCTGCAGTTATGGATTTATTAATGCATAATTATTATGCTTTCACCATGTGTCAGTGTTGGACAGAAGCAAATGTCAATTGCCAAGCTGTGGGGAGGTTGTTTTGGGGCTTTGGTGCTCCCTTTTATTGTGGCCACGAGACAATATAACACTTGAAGTTGTACGGCAAAGGGTTGGCTTTCAGCTGTCAGTGTGAATGTGTTTCTATTTATATATTTCACTGTGGATGTAAGATTAAATTGCGCTCTGAGGGATTGTTGCTGATGCATCGTTGTATTTGAAGTAAGCATGGCCGATTGTGCAGGTCTAGGGGTAGTTGAGGCTGGTTGGTTCTCCAAATTGTTCTAGCAGTGCCCACTTATTAAAAATAAATGCCTGGCCAATCATTTTCCTCTGGTGACAGAAGTGATTCATACGAGCTGTGACCTTGCATTTACATCTAGCTACGAGCTAAACCATTAAGGAAACACACAATGTTTCAAATGCTCAACAAATATCACCAAACACACAGGTGTTCTTTGTGCATTCTTGCTTGCTACCAGCTAGCCATGCTAGAGTGACATCAGCTCCAGCTCAGAAGTGGAGCCAGTGGAGTCGCCTGGCCCAGGCATTCAGGGCTTTAGGCCCGGACAATTCTCCCTCTTCTCCATGACTTACTATAGAGGTGGAAAAATAATATAACCATAGTCTAACTGAGCCATATGACACTAAAGAAGCGGGCAGTTTTGTAATTTCCTGTCTTTGGTGAAGGCAACAGAGGCAAGACCAATCAGAGAGGAGTTGCATGAAATAACCGTGTCTTATTGGCTGACAGGTATCTGGTACCTGTGACATGTATCTCTAATGGGTCCGTTTGATTTACTGACGTCAAAATGGATGTAAGGAAATATTTTGTTCAGGCAAATGAAGATTAATTCTCAATCGGTTCAAACATCAACCTTTGAGCAACAGCTTGAACCAGGTAAACAAAGTATGACCCAACCCTAACCCAGTCACCAGCTGCTGTTGTGAAATGTCTTTCAGTGCCCTGCGACGAGGCTGAGGAATACAATGGGTCAGGACAGGCTAAGTAATTTGGCTGGAATGTCAATTTAGAGGGAGATGTTGGCTAATGTGGACCATGGGGGGGTCATTGAAAGATATGCAAAGCAAAAATCAAGACACTTCAGCCTAACACTTCCACCTTCAAAACACTGAAAAAAGAGAAGGAGGGATGGAGGGAGAGAAAAGATGGCAGCAAATGATGGAGGGAGAGAGAAGAGACAGAGCGGGCGATTGAGGTAAAGCAGCAAGTGAAGGAAGAAAAGCAGAAAGTGAAGGAAGGAAAGCAGCAAGGGAAGGAAGGAAAGCAGTAAGTGAAGGAAGGAAAGCAGCAAATGAAGGAAGGAAAGCAGTAAGTGAAGGAAGGAAAGCAGCAAGGCAAGGAAGGAAAGCAGTAAGTGAAGGAAGGAAAGCAGCAAGGGAAGGAAGGAAAGCAGTAAGTGAAGGAAGGAAAGCAGCAAGGGAAGGAAGGAAAGCAGTAAGTGAAGGAAGGAAAGCAGCAAGGGAAGGAAGGAAAGCAGTAAGTGAAGGAAGGAAAGCAGCAAGGGAAGGAAGGAAAGCAGTAAGTGAAGGAAGGAAAGCAGCAAGGGAAGGAAGGAAAGCAGTAAGTGAAGGAAGGAAAACAGCAGGTGAAGGAAGGAAAGCAGTAAGGGAAGGAAGGAAAGCAGCAAGGGAAGGAAGGAAAGCAGCAAGTGAAGGAAGGAAAGCAGCAAGTGAAGGAAGGAAAGCAGCAAGTGAAGGAAGGAAAGCAGCAAGTGAAGGAAGGAAAGCAGCAGGTGAAGGAAGGAAAGCAGTAAGGGAAGGAAGGAAAGCAGCAAGGGAAGGAAGGAAAGCAGCAAGTGAAGGAAGGAAAGCAGCAGGTGAAGGAAGGAAAGCAGTAAGGGAAGGAAGGAAAGCAGCAAGGGAAGGAAGGAAAGCAGCAAGTGAAGGAAAGCAGCAAGTGAAGGAAGGAAAGCAGAAAGTGAAGGAAGGAAAGCAGCAAGTGAAGGAAGGAAAGCAGCAAGTGAAGGAAGGAAAGCAGAAAGTGAAGGAAGGAAAGCAGTAAGTGAAGGAAGGAAAGCAGCAAGGGAAGGAAGGAAAGCAGTAAGTGAAGGAAGGAAAGCAGCAAGGGAAGGAAGGAAAGCAGCAAGGGAAGGAATGAAAGCAGTAAGTGAAGGAAGGAAAGCAGTAAGTGAAGGAAGGAAAGCAGTAAGGGAAGGAAGGAAAGCAGTAAGGGAAGGAAGGAAAGCAGTAAGTGAAGGAAGGAAAGCAGTAAGTGAAGGAGGAAGAGAAACAGCAGCTTTTTGGACATTTTGTTAGAGAGAAGACAGGAGCAGATGGTGGAGAGATGAGCAGTACGACACCAAATCAACCTTATCTGAAGTGTGTGTGTGTGTGTCTGTGTTTGTGTTTATGAGGGAAAGAAAAATTAAAAATGGAACCAATTGCAACCAAATAACTAATTTTAACATCCTGTTTCGATTCAGTATTAATACTAATTACTAACAACCTAATATTTTTTTCATAAGTCCTGATTAATTTGGACAGAAAAGAGCAGTCCGTGAGCACAAACCTCCACCAAGGCCCAACAATCCTCAACATAATTGTTAGGGTCTGTGTCCACCAAAGCATTTTTTCCTGAGGTCAGCATGTTTGTTTTATTATTTGCAACGGGGACACCTTGCTACAAACGGCAGTAGTGTGACGAGGCGCTGAACGTCTTTTCTGCACGTTTGGCATTTTTTCAACTTTGGGTGAAACACTGCTCCCGTCACTGCTACTTTTAACACAGCCCTCCAATCACAGCAGAGGAGGGGCAGGACCCACATAGACCTGCGGGGTCCGTCCTCTCTCCCTACTTCCTTCAGCCTTCTCTTCATCCAGGGCCAGAGCAAGTCCTCTACCTTGTGCTGCCACTCAGTCACTCAGTATTTGTTAATGAAACAAAGTATCCGCAAAATATATATATACAGTACCAGTCAATAGTTTGGACACAGTTTCCCATCCACTTGAATGGGAAACTGTGTCCAAATTTTTGACTGGTAGTGTGTATATATATATATATATATATATATATATATATATATATATATATATATATATATATATATCACACCTGGTGAGGATGGAAATGACAGGCTGCTTCTGAATTTGTGCCCTGTACATTACACGATAGGCAGAACAATCAGATGTGTGAATAGCACTATTCAGTTTTTTAGCATCATTTGCCATTACCCTGCTGCCCAAGCACACTACAGCTTATAAGACTCTACTGGCCGCTCAAGTGATAAAACATCTGCATCACAGTTCTGGAGATGCTGAACAATCGGAGTCTCATAAGAAAGTGTAGGTGGACTCTGTGCAGAGCCTCTTTGTCCTTCAATAGTCCACCTGTCTTCCCCTGATATTCACTGTGTTTTGACAGATCCTTTGCTTCCCAAAATCCGCCACCGACTCCTTAGTCAAAATTGACTTGAAGGTGATTTTGCTGACACCACTGCACAGAACTGTCCTCCTGTCCCCTGCTGATACAATCAGAGTCAGCTGAAAACTTGTTCAGGTGGCAGGACTGTGAGCAGTATCTGATGTCTGAGGCATAACGTGTGAACAGAAAGGGAGACAGGACTGTCCCCTGAAGTGTCCCTGTGCTGCTCACTGTGTCTGAGATGATGCTCCACAGCCTCACATCCTGTGGCTGTTCAGTGAAGGAGTGTGTGAACAGAAAGGGAGACAGGACCATCGAATGAGGCCACTTGTGTGAGCACCAACCTTCATGTCCGGTAACTTATTTCTGAGAAGGGCAATTGAGTATATGATGAACTGGTGACTTGTAGGGTGTACCCAGACTCTTGCCCAATGTCAGCTGGGATAGCTGGGAAGCAAAACTGAACCAAAACTAAAATGCAAAAAGTGGATAATTTTCCTCCCTTGTTCTGGACCAAATGTTAATCAGTGAGCTTTAGGTGGGTTTATACAGACCTTTGGACCATTTTCCAGTCTTTATGCTAAGATAAGCTAACTACCTGCTGGCTGATGCTTCATATTTATGTAATCAACAGGTTTGGGTGGTACCAGTATAATCAAATAACAAACAAGACTAAAAAAGCTTATTTAAAAAAACAAACAAAAAAATATCTTGATTAGTGCAGCTTTTATCAACCTTGGGGGGTGGATAGGATTTTATTTTCCAGCACCAGACTAGATATATAAAAACTATTCCTAAAACAAACCTACATTATATATCTTGTCTTACATGAACCTGCGTTACTTAAAAATGTTGCCAATGTAACGAGCTCATCTTCTGTGAGTGACTTTTGTTGTGTTTCTCTGTGTGTCTCCACTGTGCCAGCTAATTAGTATAATTTAATTTAATATTGTCTCATGTCATTATCATTAGAAGGACACATTAAGCGAACACTGGGAATCCAAATGTGTGTGTGAGAGTGTGTGTGTGTGTGTGTGTGTGTGAAGCCCAGGTAAAGGTTGCTCCTGCATCATCCTGTGTTTCAGGTCGTATTGATCACCTAATTCAGATAAAGGATTCTCCCAGTACCAGAGGCAGAGAGGAGCTGGTCACTCAATGTAAGATAGAAACACATACGGCCGCTGCAGGGTCTTGGCATCAGGCAAGGAATTGCTCTGTCCAAAGATCCCGCTTTTTAGCTGCTTCTGTCCCTCATCAGGGCGGACATCTGTCATGTTACTGCTGTCTGCGCTTCTGCATCCAAACATAGCATTTTCTCTATGCTTTAAGCAAAGAAATTCATGTTGATCTTCTATATATAAGGTGTGGAGGAGGGGGGTTATACTAAATGTACGCATGATGTCGACAAATTCATTTTATTCTAAAATGGTCAACCAATAGGGAGCCAGTACACCAGATTAGATAACTCAGTTAGAAGTGGTGGTTAGTTACCAGATATAACAGTTCTGAACTGAATTCATTGTCATTCATTATCAATTCCCATAAAGGATTCAAATAAAATGAAACTTGACACTTATTTATTTCATATATATATATTATATTATATAATTATACTTGAATATTTTTGTAGGAGGTTTCACAGCTCTCAGAAATTAACAAATAAAAGCATCTGTCAGTCCAGTTTTTCCCCGTGAATTTTAAAAGAAATTTTGTAAGTAATATAGCAGTAAGAGGAGGGAAACAAGCAACTATATTTTGAGGCTTATTCGTATATTGGTATGGATCCATGACCACCCTATTCTGCCTCTGATTGGCTCGGCATGATGATGCTGTTTCTCTCATCACCCCCCCCACTTAAAGCACTTTGACTACACGAGAAACATCGTTGTCATGCCAAGCCAGTCAGAGCCAGAGTATAGGGCTTTGCCATAGTGGGATTCATAAAAAAATGTAAATTGTGGATCCATATCAGTGTCTGGACAAGCCTCAAAATTCAAATCTGTTTTAAAACTCTTTGAATTATTATCCTACATGCAAACACACTCACACAAACACACACACACTGAAGAGGAATGAGGATAAGGGGCTGGATGAGTTGCTGTGGTAATGATGAGCAGGTGGTGTCAGCTCAAGTACTGCTTTAGTTAATGACAAAGACCCCAACATGAGTCAAATAATTCCAGCCAGTTACTTCACATCCCTCCTCTGTTGTCATACATCAAGACTATTCAGAGCAGAGTTGTGTAACTATACTTAAAAGATGAAGAAAAGACTGAGCAATGCTGCATGATCAATGAAAGCTTCAGTTCAGACTTCAGTGTAGACTTGCTGTGGGAGAATTTACAACCCAGATCCACTCCAGGGTAATGGTTGGATGGTACTTAAAGCAGACCCTCCACAAAGGTCGAAACGGAGTGGAAATGAGTCAAGAAGGGTGTTGGGGGTAGTTTGAGAAAGGCCCTACAAATACTGGTAGTGCTGCCTTCCAACAAGGAACCAAGAGGAATAGAGATCCTTTATCTCATCCTATAAACAATTACACCGACAAGTTGCTTCTGTCCACAGACATCTGTTGTCTTCTCTCATGTGATGGCATGGTTGTGTGTTGCATTGCAAGTGACACACAAAGACACCTTGAAGTCTGACTTGGGCAACCAGGGCGTTTGGTGTGACATGCATCTGCTGAATTCCAATTTAAATCACATTTCAAACCACCTGAAAATGTAGTTTGAATCTGACAAAATCACATTTCATGTAGCTGTAAACTCTGTCCACACTCCACGGCGACTTGTCTGATTCTTTTTGCCTGTATTTTAGTTCCAATCACTGCACACACACACACACACACACACACACACACACACACACACACATACACACACACACACACACACACACACACACACACACACACACACACACACGAGGGCAGCTGTGGACAAAAGATGTCGTCCTTTTCTGCTCTTTTGTTTAACGTTTTTTTTTTTGCTTTCTGTACATTTTCCACCAGCAGCATGATGGAAAATAATCTCAATAGAATCTCACTGTAGTCTTATAATTAGTGACCCCAGTCTATATAGAATCAATAAATAAAATCCTGTTGTGTGTGATGACTCATGACAAATTGTCTTTAGATGTGAGTGGGTGTAAAACCTGTCTTTTCAAAGTCATCTAGTGTAAGGTAGTCGTAATGGAGACACAGTTGATCTCTGCAAGATTAGAAAATAATGGGGCATCACACATGACAGGACTTCCATCAGCTTCTGGTACCTGAGGGAAAAACGATCTCATGTGATCTCTGGAGAAACAGAGAGCGCACGTTTAATAAAATGATTCACAAAGTTGCTGCAGGGTTCGGCCTTCTTTCCAGTGAGAAAACAAAAGAAACAAGTGTGGATTAGGAAATGGTTGGGAAGACGTAGTCAACCCATCGTTTTGATGTCCGTCAGCCAAAGTATGCTAGCTAACTTTAGCCTGAAAGGCTAAAATGTTTCCCGTTGTATCACCGGCTGCTTTTGGCTATCTCTGTATTTTGGTCCTGTTGTAATCATCCAGCTTGACACTCCTGAAAATTGAACTTTTTTTTCAGATATAGGGGCCTGTAAATGTCATCACATAATCTGGGCCATTTATCAGGAGTGGTCAAAGTTCCAGACCGATTTTCTCCTCTGATTGTCGGGAGCAGTGAATCAGTGTGAGCCCAGTCTAAGTGACTTCGGGTTTTTAAAAATCTCTGGATGTATTTGTCAGAGATACTGATGCTTATCTCTGTGACTCAAATGTAATTTTTGCCCAATACACAAACTAGGATTAGTTGTGAACCAGACCCTGCGGCTTTACAAGCAGTCAGAAATCAACCTATTTCTTGACTAAATACGAATAAAACACCCAAATGACTCTTTTCGTGAACTAGCAAAGGACGGCAACATGTAAATATGACAAAGACTCTTGCAAACATCTTTTTCTTTTTCACTAGCCTAGTTTCCATCCTCGCCCTGTTTCCAGTCTTTGTGCTAAGCTAGGCTAAACGCATCTGCTGTTTGGATCTGCAGAATACAAAAGTTCTGTGTGGAGATCAAAATCAGTCCCCATGTCTTTAAGACCCAAACCTATTGCATCCTAGTGCTACTGCAAAATTTGAGACCTGAAACCCTCCTGCGAGCCGAAGCCGTATGTATATGGATACATTTCTGTCTGTTAAGGCTAGCTCACCAGGCTAAAGCAATGCGTCACCTACCCACAACACCCTTTTCTTTGCAACACTTACTTACAACACATGCACAGATGTAAACAATTGAGAAGGAACCTCTCCTATTAAAATTTAGAGTATTTGAAAATTACTCCATTAAAACAAAGCTGACCAGGTAAAAGACCTCTGATGGACAATTCTTTTAAAAATGAACCCAAACACTTAAAGAGACATTAATGGTTTACATGTTTTTATGGTCAGTGACTTTGAACTTTGTCAAAGCGTCTCCGTTTGACAGGCTCAAGAAAACTCAGTGGCATTATTTAAATGTGCAGTCGACATGAATACACTGAGAACTAATGTGTTCATCACCATGGCTACGCAAATCATTTTGCTTGTCCATTATTTTATTTTCATCATTTTAATCAAATGTTGTTTTTTGTGTGTTAAAACTGCAATCCATCCTATTTTAAATGTTTTATCTTTTTTTTTATCTCTTCAGTTGTTCAAATCTCTGTTTTTACTGCAATTCCATTAGCCAAGCCCTGCAGGTGGTCCGTAAAAGTTTGGAATCAAACAGTTACAAACCAAATAGCAAATGTGCAACAATATCCTTTAGCTCTTACAGCAATTAGGTAGAGAAGAGCCCGGTATGCACTCTGTATGTTTGTCGGTGTGATATATTATGGATATTTGACATGTGAAATAACCTGGAGCAGGTGGAGATTGTGTTCTTGAATATAAAACATTACAGAAAAACTATTTGCTGTATTGCTTTTGCCAAGTTGAAGTGCAGTGAACTTTTCATCAGGAAAGCTTAATATGGCTTAATAATAACCAGAGGAATCAAAGTCAGTTGACCCATCTGCTGTTTTTATGACTCTATCAATTGTGATCCCCCCCCCCTCATTGCTCAGATGGAATAGATGGACACAGGACACTAGGAGACAAGCCTGGTCTTGCTGGCAAGAGGGACATGGGCCAGGAGGAGGACTTCAGAACAGGTCTGTCTGTCTCGAGTACACACACAGAAACAAGATGATGTTCCTCTAAAAAGAGGAATATCATCCCCTGAATCAAAACAAAGCGTTCCTCTAGCTCAGCGTTTCTCAACCTTTTTTTTCACTTATGACATCCTTTAAAAGTACGCAAAATCTCAAGGCCCAGTCTAAAATGTAAAAACGTACAGTCTGCATCCCTCAGATGGCCAATGCACACACAGATGCACATGTGCACTGACACACACACATGCACGCACGCACGCACACACACAATAAGCCATTATTGGGAGAGAGAGTAAATGTGATTTACTATCATTGGAAGCCTGGGAAGATGCATACAAAATGCTCTATTCTGGAAGGGATGGATGACAGGCAGGTCCTGGTCCTCATTCACCCCCTGTACTTGTTCTTGATGGAAGTTACGCCATGAAGAATGGAAGCATTATTGCAATGGAGATATTTGAAACTACTGGGAACTCCTTCTCCTGTGATATCCAAAACCTGTCCAAAGCCATGTCTTATCATTTTTATTTTCAGTGAGATTTTCACACATCTTTGCCATTTGCTCCTGTCCCAGCAGTGACAAGTCTTCCTCTGACACTTTTGCACACTTCATCATCACTTAATGTACTGTAATTGTCATATTGACTTTTCAAGCACCCAGGCACATAGGGACATTATGCCAAGCATGATGAAAAAAGTAGCTGTCATCATACTGTCTTTTCTTTGTCTTGCTACTGGCCTGTACTATCCAAGCTGCAAGACACCACAGGATGATGATGATCTGATTCTGGAGCCTTTCTTTTCAAAAGACCATTTTATGCCACTCATTGTGCCTCATGCAACAATCTCATAATGCATCAGACGTAAAAAAACAAACAAAAAAACCCGCTGTAGTGTTTGTTCTGAGAAACATTTTGACGATGTATGAGGTGTGTAGCAACTTTAAATGTAATAAAAGCTCATAATGTAATAACAGCTTTGTGCACAATGTAATGAGTTTTTACATTAAGAGAAAATTATTACATTATAAACTTAGTAAAATAAGTTATTGGATAGTGTAATAAATTAAGTGGATAGTGTAATAATTGGTATGGGAACCCTTCTAACATTATTTTAAGTACATGATGCAAGAGGCATATTACTATTAACCCAGTATTTATTTTGTAACATGTACAACAACATTTTACAGCCAGGAACATAATACAAACAACCAGAAATACAAGAACACACAGAAACATAATAACAACACTAAAACTCAAGCTCAGTGAATATCGTTCACCTAAAGGGATCTAAAGTAAGAATAATCAATAAACTAAATAAAAAATAAGATGATAATAAAATAGAAATACATCATCATACATTCTCTATGCCTCAAAGCAGAACCCATGCCCTCATCCATCAGCATCTTAGCCAAACAGCTGCTTGAGGCGAAAGGCAAGGCCACTTGTGCGTCCAGCTGCTTTGTACAGTCTAATAATGCCGATGAAGCAGTTTTGGTCTCTCAAGGTGCAAATTTACAGCTTATGAGTCTCTAATATATATATTTTGGCAGAAATGGCAGGGAAAGTGCTCTGAATAAGTTATAAACTCCATTGAAAGTGTCAAGTACTGACATGTCAACAGACATGCAAAGCTCAGTAACGAATAATGAAGATTACAGACAGCATTGGGGCCAGCATACGGGACAGCACCAGGGTCATCTTGAGGATCAGTGTTTAGGCCACCATGAGGGACAGGATTGGGGCCAGCGTGAGGGACAACGTTGAGACTAGTCTGAGGAACTTCATTAAGGCTACCAGGAATTCATTCATCAGATCCAGCATAAGGGGCAGAATCAGGGCCAGAATCAGGGACAGTGTATTCTTTGATGGCACCCCAAAGTACCACAGCACCCCGGTTGAAAAAGTTTCTCTAATTCACTCAGTACAACTAAAATTTGACTGACCTGTATTGAGTTTCAAAATATCAACAGTGAGCTGTTGGTCTGTTACTGTGCACTGAAATATATTTTGACATTTTATTTGAATTGAGTTTGTGTTGTTTTTTTTTGAAGGTTGAATACAGTTTATGCACTGCAAATATTTGAAAATGTTTTAAGCTAAATCAAAATCACATCTTGTTCATAAGGGTATATTAAATATACAATATATATAAAATAATATTAACAGGATTTCTCCCTTTATCAAGTTAAGCTGTTATCTGGACATATAACAGTAGAAACGCATAATTTTAAAAACCCTGTAATTTCTATTCACTAGCCCTAATCTACTGAAACAATCACGTGATTCACTGAAATGACTTTTTTAAGTACCCACAACCAAAACATGTTAAATCATGAATAACCATCATTCATTCATAACATAGAAATAACAGTCATTGGTGCATTTCAGAGTAAACAATGGTGTTGGTGAGATTTTTTTCTGCATGATCGAACACACCTGGTGAAGGCAAAAAAAAATCCTGGGTCTAATTTATGTCCTACTGAAACAACTGATGATGTCACGACTTCCACAAAACTTACGTGACCAGGCAGTTTGGATGCTGCCCTCATGTCTGATTTAACAACGTACCACCACATTCAGATGTCATGACAAACATTGCTTCTTTGTCTTCACAGGTGCCCTCAGAGTAGCAGATGAAGACATTATTCACACTGTCATTGATTTCCTGACATTCCTCAAACTTAAAGGTATACCTATCATTTATCTTTGAACTAACTGGAGAGTAAGAATAGATGTCTCAGAAGTCTGTGTGTGTGTTCAAGAGTGCCCCAGATTAGTATTGCATTCAGAGGCAGCAGTATTTTTAATGGAAAGTCAAAAAAAAACACTGCAAGCACAGATTGATGTTTCGGAAATAAAACAGTTGTATCTTAAATACAGATTTAGATAAATTTAGATTAGATTATTAGATTACGTTTCATGACTAATGTCTGATTTTGCTATGTATGTGACGTATGTAAAATGTAATTACTCTTTCACTTGCAGTACCACACAGACTACCCATATACAGGGTATACATATATATACACTATAGGCTTACTTTGACATTGATCTAGCAATATACTAAAACCAGCTAACCCCTCAGGCCTGCTAACAAAACCTAGAGGCTGAAATGTTAAGTGTGTTTCAGATTAATAAATATTAGACGGAACAACATACTGACACTTGATCTATTGTCGGAAAATTAACATTAGTGAAATTAATAATGGACTGTTTCTCCTGAGGATGCCACAGGGCCATAACATCCCTTCGCATCAATGAGCTCAAAAATAGCATACCAATACTCCTGATATATAAGATATATATAGATTGCAAGTGGAAATGCAGGAGGTCAATCCTCATGAATGCCCCTTTGAATGTGATGAGTATTCTCTGCATACACTGTGGAAATGTGGCCAGTAATTTCTGAGATAAGAATGTGTCCTAAACAGACCTTTAGCTGCCATTAGCTGGGAAAAGGCACACTTGAAAGGAAATATTTAATGGTTTCACAATGACGTATGCCATATCTGGTAGACATTGGTGGGTCTGAGAGGACATAATAGCTTTGAGGGTTTGAAATAACAAACGTCTTGTCCGACAGGAATGTCTATACTAATGTTCTGAACCCATGACATTCATGTTTGTGTGTGTGATTACAGAGATGGGAGCCTTGGACAGCCTGCCTTCCTCTGTGTCATCAAATTAACTGGCCACTCCCTGATCTTTCTGCCTCTCTGGACTTCATCATCCTTTACCCATGTCTATGTTTCTGCTATTTGGGCTCCCAGTGCCCTAAATGTCACCTTATTGTAGCTCAATTCAAAATTTGATTCTAAATCTGCCCTGATCACAAATATCTGATTTTGGATCCCTTAGTGACTTTTTTTTTTTTTTAAATCTCTGTCAATACAATTTTCTTTCTGCTCCTGTGTTAATAAAACTTTATGTTCACCAAAGGTCAGTCACTGTTTTATCATAATATACTATTGTCTGAAAATGGAGTGAATAAAGAAACAAATGGCACTGAATTCACAGTTTGAATTCATTTAAGCATTATGATCATTTTAAATTCAATTTCAGCTGCAAATAAAAATAAAAATAAACATAAACAAGTAATACATACACATCTGAGTTCCCACTGAACTACTTACAGGTAACTGGATTTGCTCTCTGTAGAAAGAGCATCACAAGAAACACATGTTCTCATCTTTGCTTCTCCACTGGACATAACGCATTTGTTGAAAGACAAGTATGATTTAATTTGTTATTTGTTTAATTTGCTGTTTCTTAATTTGTAATATTTAGTGAATATAATATATTTGACATTAGTATTTTGCGATCCATTTTCATTTAAATCTATTATATTATAAATGATATATTATAAAATATATATATATATATATAAACATATAGTATATATGGACAACTGGCTGGAACTCTGCTGTCTCCTCTTGTATCATACTGCTACGAGGAGCCAACGCAGCAACAGCCTATCGTTGTCCTGTCCTCTTATTTCCTACACTTATCAGGTTATTGTGACGTATAAGCACTAATAATGAGAAATAATTAGATGTGTCAGAATGTATTTAATATGGCCTGTGAGCAGACTAAAGGTGTTGTTTTTGAATATCTGAGTTAAAGCTGTAGGTATCTGTCATCTCTCTCTGATTGGATGAAGTGTGTTTAACCCTCTTAGCTTCAGTAATGAACTATTATTCATAATGGATTGTTCAGATACATTTTATCAGCAGAAACTTGAATTGCAGCTATAGTTGATGCCGGCTAATGATCTTAACAAGTTAAATAGCATCATGCTGGAGTTAGCATGCCATTGGAAAGTGACATGGTGGCCACTGAATTTACTGCTGCAATCAGGGACTTTATCACACGTAAAACCAGGGTGACGTTTTAAAGGTGTCCGCTACTCCCCAAGCCTGCTATTGATAATAGCATACATGTTCATTTTAGCCATATCAGCGAGAGAAGCCCTTTGTGGCTATGTGGCAGATTTGGTTATTAGACTGTTTACAGCTATATTACATGACAAAATAAGCAAAGACTCTGCATCTGTACCAGATGTTAGCTTAGCCGCTAGTATACTACAGCTAACAGCAACTTAAATTCTTCCAAAAATACAAAACTGGGGTAAATGTGTCAGTGTTCCTTATTTCCTGTGACCCTCTACAGGTTACTTAGTTATGTGTAAATGCTTGACTCATATATTCCATGCAAATGCACAGACATTGCAACAAATTCAGTGACACATTTCTGTCATTTCTTCACACAGCACTGCACCATGAGGATTTGGGTGCTGCCTGTGGGGGTTTCTCCTGACAGAAAGTGCTCACAAACCACAAACTCCACCCTGTGGTCAAATTTAGTTACTACCTCAACAATGCACTATGCCTGTGTAACCTATTTGGAGCAAAATAACTACTTTTAATTGCACGAATAACAGGCATTTAATAAAGTAATACATAATTCAGCATCTCAAACAATAAAATAAATATGTGGGAACTGTCCTTGTTTATAAGCCATTATTCTTACAACTCTCAGAAATGTAATGGTGTCCCGATAATATGAGATAATCAATTCACATTATGATTTTAAGAGTCCATGTGGTATTAATGCCTTGCATAGGTGGTTTATTTCTATTTTATATTTTGTATCTCTACGAGACATTTATGTGCACAATAACAGTCCATTGCCACATTCGCCATGAGATGGGTATCTGCATCTTTCCTGTGAGTAAGTCATTTTACACAGCATAGCCTCCTGTCAAAACCAACATGTGGAACAGTTTCTGTAGATTACCTCACATTTTCAACAACAAAACTTTATGCTTATTTAACGTTAACTACTACATAACAAATAATACTTAAATGTAGCTCGACTGATCTTATAATAAACCTTTACATAATCAAATTACTCTTTGTGCATCTGCTTTGAACTTCATCCTGTAATATGACAGGCTGTCATAACCTATGGTATGTAAATATCATATTTTGGTTTTGTTGTTCTGAAAGGATACTAAGTCTGCGTGGCAGGAGGATCCGGATCTTCTTCGTCGTCACTTTTCAGGTTCAGGAGGTGAGTCCACTTTTTCTACAGGGGAGAAAATCACATGGTGATTCCTGTGACATGTTACATTTCCCTTTTTAATGTCACAATTATCATTCAAGCCTTTGAATATCTTATTATATAGTGATGGTGAGGTTTTGTCTGTACTCACCAAAAACTTGGGGTTGATTTACATATAGGCCTGTTTACATTTATGTATTTATGTATGTATGCAGGGTTTGGAGGGTTACCTTAAAAATGTATCCAGATACAATTACAAATGACCTCTTAAAAATTGTATTCACTAACTGAATCCAATTACCACAATATTTAAGTAATTTTATTTTATTACAGTCTGTTAGTTTTGGATTACCTCAATACCAAATATGCAAATAAATAAATGAGAAAATAAATATTAATAACATGGCTTTTACTTAAATGTATTCTGTAAGACAACAGAACAATATAACATTAGAAATGAGGAAAGATTTTTAATATCATAAATGTGTCCAGTACTCAGTAGTTTTAAGAAAAGCCTGCTCTTTGTTTGGCAAATTGAGGCAGTAGGCTAAATAGTACACAACACATGACCACATACACATGCATGCATACATGTATGTATGTATGTATGTATGTATGTAAGTGTGTATGTGTGTATGTATGTATGTATTTATGTATGTATGTATGTATGTTTGTATGCATGTACGTATGCACCTATACATGTGTGCATGTGTGCATGTATTCATGTATGTATGTATGTATGTATGTATGCATGTATGTATGTATTTATGTATGTATGTATGTATGTTTGTTTGTATGCATGTACGTATGCACCTATGCATGTGTGCATGTATGCATGTATTCATGTATGTATGTATGTATGTATGCATGCATGTATGTATGTATGCATGTATGCATATACATTTGCATGTATATATGCATGAATGTATCCATGTGTGCATGTATGCATGTATGAAGCATGTATGCATGCATGTATGCATGCACACATGCATTTCTGCACACATGGATACATGCATACATACATGCATACATACATACATACATGTACATGTATGCATGTTGTATGCATGGTATGCATGTTGTATGCATGTATGCGTGCATGCATGTGTGTATGTATGTATGCATGTGTGCATGTATGTATGCACACATGCATACATAGCACTGTTGATTCACAGCAAGGTTGTTCAGATCCACCTGAGGACCTGGAACTTTTCTGTGTGGAGTTTGCATGTTCTCCCTGTGTCTGTGTGGGTTCCTTCTGGGTTCTCTGGCTTCCTCCCACAGTCCAAAAATATGTAATATAAGTGAATTGTTGACTCTAAATAGGTGTGAATATAAGTGTGAATGTTTGTCTTTCTATGTGTTGGCCCAGTGATGAGCTGGCATGTCTAGGGTGTACCAAGCCTCTCACCCAATGTCAGCTGGGATAGGCTCCAGCCCCCGCGACCCCATACAGCTACAAAAAAATGAATGGATTATTTTTCTTCTGTACACTTTTTCACCATGGAACTAGTCTGGCAGTGTTGCCTACACATTTGTAAAATACACATCAAAATGTTTGGATTGATCAGGACTTGCTAGTGCTATGTCTTTTGGTAGCAATTTGTAAAATCCTAATTAACATATTATAATTAAATCGAAACGACACTTGATTGGTTTCACTGGGTTTACACTGACTGGAATTTTCTACGTCTTGACCAGGACCAATAGCTTCCTGATGCTAAGCTAACAACTGCTTTTGATTTCAATGTATGGACATGAGAGAGGCATCAAAACTCTCACGTAAAGCAAGAGAGCAAATCTCTTAAATGTCTTTCCTTTTAAATAGGAAATGCTAAACTTTTGGTCATCGCAGTAACACTCACTGAAAATTTTAAAAGCACTGTAATAATATGTAGATGAGAAAGCAAACGTGGAAAGAAAGCTTTCTGGCGATTGCTGCATTTATTTAATTTTTTCCCACATACATAAAACCATGTGCAGTGTAGACAAAAAATGATTGTATTTACATGAAAAAAATCAATATAAACAAAATAATTATAATACAATGAAAGAGAAAGAAATCCTTCAGACATTCTTACAACAGAGCAAGTATGAACAAATCTACTTTTTTGACACCTTGTAAAGTTTTTGTACCAATATCCTTTATTATAAGGAAACAAAGTGTTTATATACATATTACAAAACTCAGATGCACATCAGATATGCAAGCTGTGGCCAACATTCTCTGGGTGTAGAGGGTAAAAAAAAGAATCTGAAGGTTTCTTGAACATCATTTACCTTGTTTTACTGACTACCCCCTTTGCCTTCAGTGTGTTCAACTGATCTATAAACACTAATTACAAACATAAATCTGTTGGCTTTGCAGGGTTTATTTTTGGTAAGCAAACGTGTTATTTTAAACTCAAAAAAAGATATGTCCACACCCTTTTAGTGTTTCCATTCAAAGCCAAAAGGACTGATAGATTGCCTAAAGAGCAAGGTTATTAACAGTTTTGTTAATCTCAGAGCAGAAGATGTATAAGAACTGACTGCATTCTTCTGAAAACACTGTTTAACACTGGATCTAACTCCAACAACTACTGCTATGAACAGAATCAATACGATGGACCATCAGAGCAGCATATTCAGCTTCCAACACCTGAGTTCTTCCATAAGAGACTGTGGCACAGAGAACATGGCAATATCATGGTGATGATACTCAAAGTCAGAATAAGTTCCTTCTGAACAATGACCCAATTTCTGCCAAGACAGTGCGATCATAAAATAATGTATTATCAATCTACAAACAAGATCTCTGATTGAAAAAGAACCGTCCTTTTAATTTTCTTGTTATAACATTTCAGTATTTGGATATACAGGTAACATTTTGAAGGGATAGAGATGGAGAGTCCCGCTTTGATTAGCGGAGTAAGTGAGATTGATTCAGCTTGTATATAGTATGAGGTTGTCAGACGTATTGAGGAATCAGTACTTTTTCAATACCATGTAAGAGCTAAGACATTAAAAGTATAGAAACTATTTAAAAAACACATCTCCAATCAGATTATTAACCCAAGGCTGCTCAAATATTCATATTACCTCCCCCACGGAGGATATGTTTCCACCGGCGTCAGTTTGTTGGTTTGTCTGTTATAAATCTTGGTGGAAGGTTTGGGCATGTAGATCTGACTATTATAAAAATTGTGATCGATCTAGATGGTGTCCACAATAAACCTTTCGGACAAATCATAGACATTGTGGTATTCATGTCATCCTACTTCTGATTCCAAACTTTGATTAGCAGATGTGCGCTATGTGAATAAGCTAATAGAGTAATATAGATGGCTGCTCATTGGATGAAATACTTCACATACTTTCTTATGTTGACATATTATAAATAATGCTAATTCAGTTAAAGCTGGCAGCTTGACCGATGAAGAAAGTGTGCCGAAAGAGAACTATCTTTAATGCAATGTGGCGTTATAATGTTTTAATTCAAATTTAGCTACAAGTCTACAAGACATTTCAAACTTGAGAAAAGAGGTCGGAATTTTAATAAGTAGATTTTGAAATTATGTTTTTGGGCAGAACACCCATCCTTATTGTCAAGGAAAGGGAAACTAGAAAATTTGGGTCAAAGGAAACAGAGTCCGCTGTTACTGGAAAAACTCAATTTGTGCACATGTGAATAGAACATATGCTGTTTCATTACACGCACTATTTAGCAACCGTTTTGGAAAGGGAAGTGCTTCGACCACTCCATCTATCATAGAGGAATAACAGCAGAATGACGTGAAAATCACCAAACCTGCCTAAAAATGTTCAGATTAGCTAAATGAAGAAACCAATTATGAGCTCCACACCTTTAGGGCCCCTGCACAGCATTTTTCAAACGGATTTAGTTCTGTCCAATGGTTTTTGATGAGATGTGGATGTTAACCTGTTATATACCTACAGACAGACAAGGGTTACCCTATAGATATGCCCCTTTGTCGAGGGCATAAAAAAAGAACATTGACTCCAGACTGCTTGCCAACACTGAATTCAATGACTTGGTATAACCCCACAATTCACTCTATTCCAGAACATAACAAGTGTGAAACGAATGCGCTGAAAGATGGTGCATCAATGTCTCAAACTACAGAGAGCTTGGAAAGTCAGAGAGCTGTTGAATCGGATGGTAAGCAAAGGAAACAAAAGCCAAGCTGGAAATATAATCACATGTGACCACTTAACTCTTTGTGGTACAAAACCTTTTTCTCCTGGTGAGGAGCCTCTGACCGGTTGTCAGGATCTGCCATGGCCTCTTAACTTCTGATCAAACTGCTGGACAAAATATGATAATTTGCTAAGATTTTGAAACCCGTGTTGTTCACCTTAATAAATTTGAGAGGAAAGACAAAGAGAAAGAAAAACAATTAAAAAAATACTTTCTTTTGCCAATAGCAGCAAATTTGCTGATCAGTCTTTACGTAAAATGATGTTTAAAACTTCAAACTTTACATTTCCTCCAGGCTGGAGGAAATGTTGAAATAAATAATTTTTATGTTGATGCATATATTCTTGCGTGTGTTTCCATCGATTCTCAGTGCTGTATCAGTTTTTTTATCCCAGCAGCAGCCCAGAGAGGGCGTTCAGGTCTCTCATGTACGGGTTGTCGTTGAGGATGCGGTCAATTCGCTGCTTCTGGTCGGGAAAGATGTCGTACAGCTTTCGTTTCAGCTCCGACGTCTCTCCCGGTGACCGCTGAGGAGGCGGCGAGGGGGAAGGGGAACGGCGGGGTGGGTGCCATTCCGGAGGACCAGAGTGGGGCCAGTGTGTGGTCGGGTGGGGTATCAGGGAGGGAGGGGCCCTGGGCGTGGCGGCGGGGGTCTGAGGAACAGAGTGGAGGGCCTGAACGTAAACCGGCTGCTGCTGGGAGGACGGCTGCAAGTCTGGGGATCTCAGAGGTGGGGGGGTAACTGGAGCACTCCTGATGGGAGAAACAAAGAGTGAGAGAAAGGATATGATGAAGAACACCTGCCATGTTTCTCCAACATTTACTGCAAAAGGCTCAACAAAAGCTCAACTCTTATGATGTTACTGTCAGATCTGCCAGCCTTGGGAAAATATTCTGAGCACAGTACGGTAACCATAGTGCTGAGTTCACGTTTTCACACCACTTCGCTTAATACAATCATACATTCTTCAGAAACAATCTTTTAATGAAAAGACATTAACACAGACATGAGTGAACAATCTGACGTCAGTTCAGAGGACGTTTCAGTCCAATTTCTAAAATATCTTGCATTGCACTGGGTTGGATTCACTTATTTAACAAAAAAATCGAATTAAATTATTTTGTATATTGTAACATTTCTTACTATAATGCAGGAATCTCTGTCTGTCTGTCTGTAATTCGCCTGTCGTGAGAACCGTTAATTTGATCATCTTCAAACTTGGCACATGAGGTACTGGGGGCCAAAAGAAGTGCATCGTCGACTTTGGTGCAATTTGGATATGTGACTCGCTCAATATTAATGCATTTAGAATAAACAGGCAAACACTTCAGCAGTCTGTGCAGACGTGGGGGCTGGGACGTATTGATGTAAGTGAAGTCATTGGTAATGACGGTGCCTCGCCAAGATCACTGCGCCCAGTCCAAAACACCACATCAATGGGTTTAAGCATGATTCCTCTAGAGAACAAGCTGCTGCTGAACATCCTTTCCCTATCCTTTCTCATCTAAAGTGTGTGAAAATCAAACAGACATCCAATATTGTGATTCATTGTAAGCTCTGCATAACGGCATTATATATCACCTGTTGGTACAATCTGGTAATCATTTCAGTTGTCTTCTTTGCCCCACACTTATGCAAGCATACATTTCAACATGTCATCTTTTTAACTGCATACTCCAGTTGGGGGATAAACCAGTATATGTTTTAAGTCAAATGCTTAAGTAAAAATACTGATTCTCCACTTCAGGTCTCTGCAGACTGAGTTTGGCCTCTCCTGCATCAGCAGCCGCTCCTTACTTACTGGAGCTCATTGCTGCTGGATGCTGGATATAACGTTGCTGTCATGTGTTGAGGCATGTTTAGAATGGACACTGCACTAGTAGGTTAAAATGTGAATTATGAATAAAAACCAAAATTTCCTGTTCAGGATTTCCACGTTATTTAATAACTGAATAATTGAATCAGCTTATATCGACCCACATCATACAGGCCTAATAATCATGTTATAAATGTATCTAAGAATGTGGGCCTTTGTAAATGTAAAGATCTGCACTCAAACGTTGCACACCTGCTGTCTTTACGCAGGAACATGTCTAGATGAGGTCCGTCTCTCCCCAGTGGGTCATCAGGGATCATGAAGTGGTCCTCCACAAAAGTAAACTGGAGCAACCTGTTAGTGGAAAAGGAATAGTCGACTAGTCAATTAAACTTTGCTAACCTTGCTATTAGGCACCAGAAATACTCACGTCACTTAGTCACAAGCATACTATTATTATTCTATTAATATACATGCAGGAGCCATTTGTAAGTGAATTTGGGTCACATACAATCTAAGGAGGAACTTTCAAAGATGTTGCTGACATACAGGCTCAAATTGTTTTTGGCTGCTATGCTAGGCCAATGCAAGGTTGTTGTATTGGTGAAATACTTGGCTGTATGGAGATTTATGGACAATGGTAATAGATTTGTCACTGTAACACTTTGATGAACATGAATGTGGAATAATAAATATTCCATCAAAGACAAGAAGTAGAGTAAAGAGAAATAAGTCAGAGCATCCCTACTTATGACTATTTCAATCTCTCACACTAAATACAAATTCTGGCTTTAGAAGAAAGGGACACAGAATGAAAGCCTTTGTAACAAACTAATGTAAACTAGTCTCTTGTATGCGGATAATTTAGTAATACCTTCCACACGCCTATTTAGGCAAAACCTGATCTACTCAGTAGAATGCATACCTCCATCAAGACCGTACAATCCTACACGTCTGTTTAGTTTTTCTCACCCATGCCCCAGACTTCAATAAGGTTTTGTGTAAATGGGTTCAGAGTTTTTTGCATAGTTAGGAAAAATGGTTTAAAAAAAAGTCTTTTCAATCTTGCAAAACAAAAAAAACAAAATCCTGGACCTGGATCCTGATCTGGATCCCATCCCAACCTCTACACCACAACATCTTGTGAAATTTAATCCTGCTGGCAAATCGACCAAACCTGTTTTTTTTTTTAGGTTTATTGTTCTAAGCCTTTTCTATCTGCAGATAATGTGTCTCTCCGTGGAGTACCAGAGCCTATCCTTCCTGACTGATGTGCTTCAATCATCTTATTCCTCATCTCTTCTGGAGTGTCTTTTCATTTTGGCATATTGGGCTACAAGTTGAGACCTAGACAACTTTGTGCTTCTGAGAATGGTCTAAATGATGATTTAAGAGAACGTGACTGGTAGTAATCAGGCCTGGGTGTATTTAGTCCAGCTGCAAGCAGTTATGAATGCAGTTTGGTAGTAACAGGATTTAGTGGATGATTGTTTTACTTTAAATCGATCAATTTTCATGTTATCAGCCTTCGTGCTCTGACTCCGTTTCTTCTTCCTTTTAAGTGCTACAGAATTGGTGTTTAATGTAAATCAAGACAACATCCTTAACGTGTTGTTTAGCTTTCCAATATCACGTTGGGTAATGGAACACGGAAGTGACTGACTAACTCAGCTGTGTACATGAAACGCATTCTCACCTTTCTTGAATGATTTTGCGCCAGGTGTCGGATGTTTCGACGAAGTCCCTCAGGTTGTCATTGGTCACGATGATACCGTCTGTTTTTTCTGCTAAGTGAAGTAGGAACCTGACACAGACAGAGTGTGTGTGTATTAGACACTCAGGGTTTTCCCAAAATTCAAAGGTCAAAAGTTTGTTCCCAGCTCAGCCGCAGTAAACCAACAGAGGGAAATCCACAAGTAAACAAACACCTTGTGTGCCGAGTCAGAATGAGTTCTGAGCTGGTTAATTTTTAACTCTCAACACAAAATAACCTCATACATCTGTAACGACTGATATAGTTGTCTGTCTGTCTAATAGTAGGAATACACAAAAACCACATGACGGCTTTTGGTGAGATCTGATCTGATCTTGGTGGGAGGGTTGGGCAAGTAGCAGGGAAGAACCCATTAAGTTTTGAGGTGGATCCAGATACAGGGACTGATCCATTAATTCTTTCCTCTTCCTTTAACATTGTGAGATTGGCCTTTTTTTTCAACATTTAAGCATAGACTACTGCACAGATGTAAAAGTCACTTGTTAGTTTAGGTTAATAAATGGAATTTCACTTAGTTAAAATGAACAGTTGGGCTTTAGTGGAAGTACAAGAAAAGTTGGGACGCTGTGTGGAATGTAAATAAAAACAGTATGCAATGATTTGCACATCATCGAAACCCCATAGGTAGGAAAATGCCAGGAGTGTCTGACGGATTGTCGATCAATTTCAAGTGCATGGTGCAGCAGTCCCTGTTCCGCTGTATGCTGTGACTTGGTCACAGCAGCCTCCTCTGTGGGGAGGGGTTTTGGACTCCATGACACTCCTCCTGGCTCTGATTGGTGGTATAGTTGCATGTGCTGTAAGTTGCATTAGGAGCACTAAATGGGGCTATAGGAGTCTGATTTTATTCACATATCTGTCTCATGTGCTACTGTGAGGACATGGTGACAGTTTTAGAAAAATATGATCTAAAGTCATTTTTTATAAAAGCTAACTACTGCAGCTTTAATCCAAGACTGAAGACTGTGTCTGTGTGTGGATGTGTACCTGTCGTCATGTGAGGATATCCTCTGGCCACAGACCTCTCTGGAAGGAGTGAAAGAGAGTAATCTCAGGTCTTCTAGCTGGTTAAGAAAATGTTGCTCTGTGATAAAAAAAAGAAAAACATGAATTTTTAGCCACACGATAATAACAAAGACAAGAAAAGAATCTTATATCATGGAAACACTTTTTTTGGAACAATTTACAAAACAATAATTGATTCCTATTCCTTCCAATTAAAGATCCAAAACTGTGAAAAACATCTGGACTGTATACACCTGCACATGAGTACCTGTTGTAAGTCGGTCTCTCTTCTGACGCCACTGAGGGACAAATACTGTGATCTCCCTGTGGCCTCGCCTCCAAAACGTCTCCACGGCCAATGCTATTCCTCGACAGGAGAAGAACCGATGAAGACCGTGACTGCAGAGGTGAGGACGTAAAAGAGAGGGACACAGTGAAGAGACGTGAATAAATCAGAAATACGTTTCAGTATTACGTTACAGTTTGTATTGTCTGTACGATGAGGTTCATGTGAGGCAAAAAAGGTATAAATGTTGTTTTAAATAACAAAAATATATCTTTGTATTGGACACAGACTTTCCAGTGACACAAGAGGATGAGGGAGAAGAAAAAAAGATATTCAGTGTGGAGAAAAAAGGCTGCACATTAAATGTCAATTATATATTCTCTACAAACATGTAAATGCAAAACTTTTGTTTTTGCTCCCAGTTGAAGTAAAAGATCTAAAACTTTGTCTCTGCACACAAAAGGCTTGTTCCCCTCAAACTTTGCGCACAAATTTGTTTAAACAGCAGGATTATTGCAGAGGTGCTGGCAGTTGGATGGTGACAATAAAAGGGCACCATAGATTGTGTAGCTTTATCACACAACATAATGACACAGATGTCGCAAATTTCAAGGGAGTGAGCAATTGGCATTATGACTGCAGGAAATGTCCACCAGAGCCCATGAACTGAATGTTTCTCTACCATAAGCCGCCTTCAACACCTTGTCCAAGACTTTGGCAGTATATCCAACAGTCCTTACAATGCAGGTCACTTTGAACCACACCAGCCCAGGACCACCACATTTAGCTTCTCCACCTGGGAGGTTATCTGATACCCGCCATCCAGACAGCTGGGACAACAGTTGGTTTGCATAACCAAAGACTCTCAGTGCAAACTGTCAAAACCGTCTAACGGAAGATCACCTGCTGGAGAGGAGTCCTCTTCACAGATAAATCCCAGTTTACACTGCACCGAGCAGATGGCTGACAGCTTGTATGGTGTCAGGTGGGCATGCGTTTTGCTGGTGCCATCGTTGTGAACAGAGTGACCCTTGGTGGCAGTGGGGTTATGGTATGTGCAGCCATAAGCTACGGACAAAGAACCCAGGTGCATTTTCTTGATGGCAATTTAAATGTGCTGCACAGAGGTGCTGTGATGAGATCCTGAGGACCATCATCGTTACATTCATCCACCACCACCACCTCATGTTGCAGCATGATAATGCATGGATTTAAACAAAGCAATGGAAAGAAATGTAGAATTCTGCACTGAAATCTTGAGGCTGATTTATGGCAAGGTGCTCAACATTCTTGATGAGTGCCACTTGATAGAAATGAAAGTTTTTATGGCCTGAGTACATTTCAGTTGCCTTAAGTGAAGAGTAAACCGCACAGACAGCTGTTTAAAAGCTCACAAATGTCCTGCTGTATTTGTTTTCAACTTATTAACCTCATCTACATTGATCAGCAATTGATAAGTTCTCTGTCTGCCTATGAGAGGCGGATCACACACATATGACACAGCATAAATTGTGTTGTGTCACATGTCTATAGGTTGCGTGGTCATAATTTTGTTTTGGGGGCATATTGCAGAGAGAATATTTCCACCTCCTGCCAGGTGTTTTTCTCCCTGTGTGGTGAGTGTGTCAGGTTCTCATCCTGTCCTGGCAGGAGAGACAGCTCTGAGCAGGGGTGGACACAGAGAGGGAGCGGAGCACAGCGCAGCACAGAGGCTCCCAAAACGACTATTTTCGAAAGAATGATTATTGGACGATATTTGACATATTAGAAAACATATATCTTGGCCTGTTGTTGGACTGACGGCCCACCAGGCCTGTATAATGGTTCTAAATCAGATGTGTCGCTGAAGGCCTTTTTTTGGTTTGAACTCTTATATATGCTCATCAGAATCCACAGAAAAGGTGAGACAAAAGTACCTCAGTGGTGTGTAACTTCCACACAGCATGAAGAATATTTTAGTACATTGTTTCTTTAGAATTTAGGGATAATTTATGTGGACAGTCTGGTACGGAGACCCAGGTTGTTTAGTGTCCGTCTCATGTAACAATAGATCCTGCTTAATACCAGTGCAGTGTTTTTGACAAATTCTTCAAGACAGTTTATATTTGCTTTTGTGTTTGTGCTAGTGTGTGCGTGTGTGTGTGTGTGTGTGCGCGTGTGTGTGTGCGTGCGTGCGTGTGTGTGTGCGTGCGTGTGTGTGGGGGGTGCAGACTCACGCCATAGCCACATTGCTGCCGTCTATGATGATGTGCCTGAGATCCTGACAGCCCGGCTCATTTGGCAGCTTCAGTGTGTAGGGTGTCTTCAGCGCCTGATGGAAACGAGCCATACCAGTCACCAGGGGCGGTGGGGGGTCATTTGCGGGAGGAGTCCTCGCTCCGATCCTGTGAAAGCCTACATGGCCAATGGTCTGATAGGCAGATGCTGAGGGCCGCATGATTGGTTGAGCAGACTGGGAGGAGAACAATAAAAAAAAAAAAACAGCTGAAAAACAAGGTGGTCATTCTGCTTGTGTGTCTCATTCATCCAGGTCATTTAAGCAAATAAAATTCTAGTCAAGGTTTGAGGACATTTCCTCTCTGTCCATAATGTGTGGATTGTTGTCTTCAAAGGAGTGTCTCTTATCCTTTAGATACAGGTCAGGACCCATCAGTCCACCTGAGAGTAGTCCAGATGCGGCATGGGTAAAATTTTGGTGTAGATCGTAATGAAGAGGCAGATTCCGGAATTTTTTCATGACTTTCTTTAACATTACAAGATTTTTAGACATATTCTCTATCTTATAATGTCAAAGAAGGTGCTCAAAACTGCATCCGCCCATTTATCTGGATCCACAACTAAATTTAATGGTTTCTTTCCTAAGCCACGTTCCATGATTCAATTAAAGTACATGAAAATAGGTTCAGTACTACCAAATCTATTTCCATGAAACTTTATGGAGTGGGACATTGACCAGACAAGAACCCCTAATATTTTTGTGCAGATCCAGGAATTCTATCCACAGGCTATATATGGCGGGAGCATAATCTGCAGTGCAACTGTGTTAGGGGCATTTAGTGTTTAGTCATAAACTACTTTAATCTGCTCACAAATGCACAACCCCCCCCCCCCCCCCCCCCCCCCCCCCCCCCCACACACACAGTTTGCCTTGTCTTTCTGTTTCTCTCTCTCTCTGCTCTATTGACTTTCTTCATCAGCAGGATGTTTTATAAAGTTGACCAATAAAGTCACATTTCAGATTGTGTGGGTGAGCCACGTGTGGTGGAGGTTGTTTTTTTTGTGTTAGAGATGTAGAAATGATCAAAATCACTGGAGTGCCAAAAGATATCCAGCAACCAGGATCACGTTGTCATCATTTCTTGGATGTTGTAGGTTTGACATCACTAAGAGCTGCTTCCTGTCTTTCTCTAAGAGACAAGCTCTGGACATACATCATTCTGCACACACTGTAAGTCAAACATCCAATTGTAACAATATGCAAAACACACATATTGGAGGGGAACATCAAGGAAATACCTACACTGGGATTAGAAGCTAACGAGCTGGTGTTGGCTGCCAGCCACTGAGGGGTGCTGCGCAGCGCTGTGACACTCTCAACTTTCACTGGTCCTCCCAAAGTCTGGGTCCCACCCCTCGAAAGGTAGTCCCTTTGTGGAATGCCACCCCCTCCCCGCGCCAAGTAGTCTGTTCTGGATCCTGACTGGGTGTCCAGGTGCGTCACCGTCATCATACAGGATGTCTTGGTATCTGCTCTTTTGGCATTTACTGGGATGACATCATCATTATCGTCAATGGTAATGACCTCGTAGCTTCCCGCTCCTCCTTGAGCACTAGAGCTCCTCTTGATAGTGATGGCCTGAAAGAAGATTTATACGATTTTTGTTTTTTTTCTGTGTGAGAAAAAACTGCATGCATCACACAATTTGGTAAATATCATCTTAAAATAAGCTCATTAAGCCACAACTAGAAACAACTAGACATCATCCTTTGAAAAGTACATTAAAAAAAAATGTTATCACACCATACATTTGTTCATACACCAGACAGTTATCAATCTTAATCAATATGAAAGCAATACCTTATGATATTTATCATATATAAAAGTTCCTGCACAAAACCACCAATCAACACGCGAGGAGGTGTGTTGATTGGTTGATTGATAGAAGCTGTCTTCTATGTGACTTATAAGTTGCTGTGAGTCACGTATGATCGCATGAGAATAAGAACGTGGAAGAGAAGGTCTACAGATTACAGTAAGATTTAAACTATATATCTATGACATTTCATCACACAGATGTTGAGAGAAATAACGCAAAAAAACAACAACAAACATCAGGGTTGAAAAATACAGCCATCTGCAAAATAAAGAGACACATTTTTTTCCAAAAAGTGTTATGTATTGTTGAATAGCAGAAAACAAGAAACCCTTCATAAAAGCTATGCTGTCCTCACTAAAGGTTGTTGCAGGCAACGTATTTGCAGCTTTACAGCTAGCTTAACATCATATTCTCCAACCTTGCATCCTCCAAGGAACAAGGCCGGTTGTTGTATTTGGCAGGATTTAATAGAGGAAAATACAAGTAAATACATACTTATAATGAAATAACTTACCTTACTCTGAGTATTGCTTTGTCACTAACTGACTTGTCTGTCTGAACTTGTGATATTTATTTCTCAGCTTACCTGAACCCACTTAAACCATGGGTCGACCCACACCTCACTATTAGACAGACACACAACACAAAGCTATGACCTGTGAAGTTCTGTGGGACACAGAAAGTCACTATATTTCAGAGCTCCCCCAAAATGTCTCAAAGTAGGCTCTAGATTTAAACCATGAGCATATTGAATTTATCAAACCAAAAGCAGCGCGTTTGCCCCTGCTGGCCACCGTCCATAGAGCTATATTAACCTTTTTTTTTTAATCAAAGGAAAATAAATAGTTATCTTTTTATGAAAGGGTTTACCTGCTGAGTGCTGGTCTCGCTGCTGCTGCATTGCCTCCGGTGGCCCAGACCATTACTACTGCCTCCATGCTGGATGGATGTAATGTTCTCTTTAGACCTGCCTGGGTTTAGCTCATGCTCCTTCCCTCTGAATTGAGAGGAGGAGGGCGACGAAGACAAGGGAGCGTTTAAGGAGCGCGTCGAGTTCAATCGTCTGTCTTTCTTGTCTCCCTTTGACCCCTCTTCACAATGCTTGGTCTCTTCAACAATTTTCTCCAGTATAAGGAAGGTATCCTCCGTCTGTCCCGTCTCCTTGACGACACGCTCGACCACCTCCTGCTGGTAACCCATGGTTCTGAGGACATTGAGATTTGACAATTGTTTGGGTAAGAGAAGGCAGATGTAAGGCAGTAAGAACAGTGCTGCACATTTTAATAGTATAGTATATTTGAGTAGTATTTTGTATAGTATTTAAACGGTATAGGCAGCTTTTTGATCTAGGTCTTCTAACAACAACACTCATATGCCCATATGCACATTGCCAGTTCATCAGGTGTGGCTGTTATTGTTCCTTTGGGTTTATTGGTTGTCAACTTGTGTGTTTAATTTAAGAGATGGGAGACAATTCCACAGTCCATATTTTGTGCAAAGCTTTAAGTGTTATGAGGTAGGCAGCCTGAAATAAACAATCTTACAAAGTTGAGTACAAAAATCCCTCTTAAGCCCTGTGTTACTATCCCACCACTGCACTGCATGGCAGGGCTCCGGACTAACTGCAGTACCTAACATTTTCATTTAGGGCACCAGCACACAAGTTTAGGTGCACCCAATAAGCATGACCTTTTTCGTCAGTTCCAATACACATTGCTACTCTTTTCATTTTGTAAATGATTGCAAACAGGAATAAAGTTGTATGTAGGTTTCCAATGAATGAAGCCTTCGCTTGACACTCGAAAAACTCCTCTTGTTGTAATCCACATAAAGAAAAGTCAAAGGGATTGCTAGGTTAAGTTCAACTGTTTACTTCAACACACGTACGCAAAAATAGTACAAACCTGTTTCCAAAAAAGTTGATTTGCAAAACACTGAAACCCCATATTTGATTGAAAATAGCACAAAGACAACATATCAAATGTTGCAAATGAGAAATTGCATTCTTTTTTTGAAAATGTTATGCCCATTTTTTTACTTTGATCAACATGTTTCAAAAAAGTTGGGAGATAGCAACAAAAGACTGGAAAAGTTGTGAAATGCTAAAAGAAAACATCTGGTGGAACATCTCAACATGAATGAGATTAACAGGCAACAGCTTAGTAACATGATTGAGTATAAAAAGAGCATCCAGAGAGGCTGAGTAAAGATGAAGAGGGGTTTATTCTGTTAAAGACGGTGCTGGCAAATAATGCAACAGTTTAAGAATAATGTTTCCCAACGTAAAATTGGAAATAATTTGGGAATTTCATCGTCTACAGTAACAATATCATTAAAAGTCTTTCTCTGTCCATATTGAGCATTTTTATGCTGATGATCCTATCCTTCATCCTTCAACATACAAGAAAAAAGCTGAATATTAAGTTCATCATTTATCTAAAAGCATGGATAACAAAACCATGAACAGAAAATGTAAGTATAAAGTCAAACTCTCCATTTTCTTCTTGACCAATGACTACATAAATTGGCTAACAAGTAATTCCTATAGCCTTCGCGTAATATTGATATAATACTTGCAAATACACACAAACACAAAAACTATTATGAGCTTACCTAAAGAAATTAACCAAGCAGCGGAGGTTGGTTTCTGGGCTGACTGTCTCCCCGTCATCTGAGACTCCTTCACCTGAGTCCAACACGATTGGACTGACTACTGAATTGACTTTTGCTGAAGAGGAGAGGGCTGATGCAGTCGAGGGGGTCTTGGATCTACTGCTGCTACTGCTACCACCACCACGGCCTTCTTTGTCCCTCTGCCGCTCCCTCTCTCTTATCCTCTCTGGCGACTCGTCCCTCCGCTCCAGAGAGTACTGTCTCTTTGTGTCTCGGGTCTCGCTCTCAGAAGAGCGCCGCTTGTGCGAGGGTCGAGTGCCATTGAGCATGACGGCCTCTGGACCAACCGCTCCTCCTACTTTACCCTCTCTGCTGACAGACGCCGCTCTGGTGCCTTTTTCCTCAAAGCTGGTGTCCAGGATACGATTGGAGAGCTCCGTCACAGGGGTGCTGCTCTGTGACCGGTCCTGGTCGACCTCTGCCACGGTGGGATGCAGTGTCTGGTTGAGGTGAGCCTAGGAGAGCAAAGAATGACAGTCATCTTAAATACTACAACAAAGAAAGTACAGTAAAATTCTCCTCAGCTATTAACACTTGCTACAGTCACGGTTCATATTGTACTTCCCTGCGTGAACTACAAAGTATTCTGTTACCAATTTATAGCCATCAAATTTTCTCTTTTACTTACTGCCCTTTCTCTAAAATTATCTGTTTCATAAGATGCTCTGAATTCAACTGGTGCCAAATGTAGAACTAGAGGTTGACTAGATTAATTTACACAAGTATTGGCAGAATTCGGCTCAGATAGTAGTTGATGGCTTCGCAGCCTCCACCAGTCACCTTTTCAACTGGAATTACAGCCTTTAAGGGGAAATAATGTGGGGAGTTTTCCTTGTATTGACACAATGGTTCAAGAAGTTCTTGTTTGAACTCTCAATCCTTCAATAACATGTCGTTCTCACCACACAAATGAAGATATGATAAGATATGTTGTTGTGACCTTCCGTGGAAGATATGCGGACCAGTCATGGAGCCAGAGTGATATGTAAGCCGTGAGTGTGTATTTCAGACCGAAAAGAATGTGACGTGTGTATTGACGGGAATAAAACTGCAACAGAGTGGCTATTGTGTGGATCATGTCATGTATCATGTTTGGAAGATGATGTTGAACTGACAGTAAATGATCCCGTCGACTGCAAACCAAAGTCTCCTCGTCTTTCTTTGACATTCTGTCACAACAATAATAGCTCAAAAATGTGCCGAATTTTTACATGGAGTGAGAGTTGGGATGTGATATCAGTCGATTAAACCTTGGACGGCTTTATGTTTATACACCCTGTAACATATCATTTGTAAGTTTACTGACCCTGTGACCAGGCTAAAACATAGCAGAATAACGTCAGCTATCAAAAAGACATTGGCCCCTGCTGTAAATAAAAGCTTAGCAACTTTACGATGGAGTGAGTAAATGTCTCGCCGTACAGGACCGTGTGATCAGCTGACTTCGCGCAGTTTTCAAGGATGTAGGCGGTACACAGAATATGCATAACGGAATCCCCGGACGCCAACGCAATTTGGGAATGACCCCATCGTAAACTCCAGTGTTGACTACAGCTTCGTGTGCGGACCGAAACCAACTTCGTCTTCCACTCATCCCAAAAATCACAAACATGGAAGAGTTGCAGAACCCCTTTTACTATGTCCTGTGCCATTCAATTCACAACTTAATTAATTTATCTCTCCGTTGTTTATGTTAACCACACAAATGCACCATTTATGTGCACCCCTGCTTATAGTTAAGGTTGGCCTAAACCTTAGCTATGCTGCCATGGGCTTAGAATGCTGGGGGAGCTTCTTTCTTCACCGCTCTTCTTACTAATGCATGTTATTAAGTCGATTCTTCCCTGGAGTCTTTGTGCTTTCGCGTCCCGCAGGTTGCACTGGATCATGATTGGATGTTCTGCTGTGGTCCTGGTTGACGGCCATTGATATTAATAATTAATAATTAATTATTATCATTGGGTGGCACAGTGGTACAGTGGGTAGTGCTGTTGCCTCACAGCAAGAAGGTCCTGGGTTCAGATGTGCTTAAAGACCTGGGACTTTTCTGTGTGGAGTTGGCATGTTCTACCTGTGTCTGCATGGGTTCCCTTGTTCACTGAAAAATTGTTGGGTCTCTGTAGAATAAAAAGTACAGTCTGTTCTCTTTGGAAAAAGCCTTGAAATAACTTTTGTTGTGATTTGGCACTATACAAATAAAAGTGAACTGAAATTTAATAGATGGTGATCTGCATCTGGTCCACCAGAATCTAAAGCATGACACAGCTTATACGGGACAAGGTTCATTTACTTTTTATTTTGCAACACAGGTTTGTATAATGAAACTCAAATGTTACTCAAAAAACTAAAATTCTATAAGTGGATGACTAAATAACAAGTCATAAAAATATTCTATTTACATGGTGGAGTGTGGAGGATGAGTTAAGGCGTTAAGGCTTACAGCCTGAGGAAAGCAGCTGCTCTGTAGTCTGGTGCTACAGTAGAGGACTGTTCACCTGCTGGTTGGGGTGGGTGTTGTTTTAATCGCCTGTGGCACAGCCTTCACGTCCCAGATCGTGCACGAATCATGCCAGTTTGGATGCTTCCACTTGCTCCTTTTGGCATGGGTATTTAACCTTCTTAAGTTTCCTTTAGAAGTGCAGTCATTTAAAAAAAAGTCATGGTTGATTAATCAAAGAAGAGTTAGTCTGAGTCTCCTTTCATGAAGTAGGCTGGGTTGTGGAGCCCACAAGCTGGGTTAGCTTCTGTGTTATCTTGACTTTCTTCCTGAGGCGATCACATAGCATGCAACAGACTTAGTTCCAACTGGGTGTGCCAAAGACAGTCATTGCGGACACAAGTGGTTTGTTCGCCTAATGAGGCATCATGTGAGTCATTAGCAGTCCCTCCAGGATCTTGCTGGCCTTTTTTGGGATTGTTGCGGCCTAAAATTCCTAATATATATATATATATATATATATATATACATACATATATATATATATACATACATATATATATATACATACATATATATATATACATACATATATATATATACATACACATACATATATATATATACATACATATATTATATATATATATATACATACATATATATATACATATATATATATATATACATACATATATATATATACATACATATATATATATATACATACATATATATATATATACATACATATATATATATACATACATATATATATATATATACATACATATATATATACATACATACATACATATATATATATATATATATATACACATACATATATATATATACATACATATATATATATATATATATATATACATACATATATATATACATACATATATATATACATATATATATATATATATACACATACATATATATATATACATACATATATATATATATACATACATATATATATATACATACATATATATATATATATATATATACATACATATATTATATATATATATATATATATATATATATATATATACATATATATATATACATACATATATTATATATATATATATATATACATATATATATATATATATACATACATATATATATATATATATACATACATACATATATATATATATATATATACATATATATATATATATATTTGTGTGTGTGTGTGTGTGTGTGTGTGTTTGTGTGTGTGTATGAATGAAATGCAATCACAGTTGGTGAAAAAATCCTCCCAGTCCACAGCAGCCAATGCTATACAAGATATTTTGGCTCTTATCTGCATTGAAGTATTTTCTCTAGCTCTCATCTGCCTCACTCAGCGAGGTCTCTCTCTCTCTCTTACACACACCCCTCATCTTTGATTTAATTACATATCCAGTTATTTCAAATAACGCTTTAACATTGGAATGTTTAAACATTTGATCTGAGACGTTTTATCCCTAAACTATTTTCCTTATCACACACACACAGTTTGTAATGCAAACAGTCATTCACGCCTTTATACAACACTGACATTATCATTAACCATGCCCATTTTACTCATGTTGATTCTTTCAGCACTTGCAACAGATCTGGATGCAACAGCCTCTGTTGCAGTGATTTGTTTTTGTCGTTCTCTGGGTGTGTTTTAGCGGTATCAGTGTTTATCAATCGACGACTTTTGTTTCTGTTCCACCGCAACGTTGCATGTGGTGCAAAACAATTTACGCCCGCTTTCATGCAAAACACGAGGAAATGACCTCACATGGTCTTTAGCCGCAATTTTAGTTGGTAAATGCGAGACATTCATGTCTACTTCTATGCGACCAGAAACAAAGAAGTGAAATGGTGACATACAAGTATGGCTCATCGTGTGAGACTGCTATGATTGGTGTTACCTCTCCGGCTTCCCAGGCCCCCGAACCGTAGTAAGGAGACCTCTGGTGTCACACTACTTTTATTAGCTAAGCTCTGGCTCGTGGTATTGGTTACAAAAAAACAAAACAGAGTCCAGGGCTTCTCTGAAGCAAAAAACAGGCTCTTTATTAAAAGCAGGGAAATGTACAGCCTTACTACGCTGGGGCTCAATGTGGCAACAAAAATAGAAACAATCCGAACAGGACGGAGGTTTACACACAGCGTCGCTCTCAACCGGATCCAGCCATACAAGCACAATATCAACATACCGAACTACAACTCCCATGTTCCCCCACGTCACCTGCACAGAATATCCATAAGGCCACCTTCTTAAAGGGACAGGCCTGGCCCGGAACATTGGTGAAACTCACGGCAAACTACAATGGTTGGACAAAAGTTGCAAATACGTTGCGGCGATTGGACAAAATTGGAAGGTTGCGCAGAATTCGAGGGGATTGATTGAATTTGCGTTGATTGTTGCGATCGCGACATTGTGAAATCCTGGAGGGACTGCATTAGCAATGTGTGCAGGTGATTAAAACTGTCCAAAAATGTGCACAGATGGCCCAAGACTTGAGCTGCAGTGAAGAAGACCAACGAGTGTTATAGTGTACATAACATTGCATTTTTGTGTTTCCAACTTAATATGATGTGCACTATGTCACTTTGTGATACTGTTGGGGGAGGGGGTTCACATATCATTAGGTTCAGCAATAGTCCAGAAAAGAACACCTCACCTTTCAAATCCAAAAATCTCATAGACCAATGGGAAATCATGAAGTATTAAAGGTTATAATCCCTGCTACACATTAGATACATTTGGCTGTTTTCTCAATTTCTTGCAGCTATCCAGAGGTACTCTCAGGAATTCGGGCGGAACCATTGGTTATCCTGTTCTGTAATAAATAATATTGAAAAAGGTATGAACTAACCAGGGAGGATGTGTTTGTGGTAGTGGGGCTATGAGCCAGTCCGAGTAACTCTTCCTTCAGGGCACTGGGCAACAGAAGAAGCTCCATAGTGTACTTATCATCCCTTTCCTCCACAAAGGACTTGAACGTTCGTTTCACTGTGGGCTCTCTGTCACTGGGTAGACTTCGCTTCTCCTGGATACAAAAACACATGTCATTGCTTAGTGTATTTGACATTATTGTATTTCTTAGTCTATTCGATATTATTAATCTGCTAATTAATTTGTCAATTAAATGATCAATCATTTCATCTATAAATGATAATAGTTTCCAAAAGGCTTTTTTAAAAATCCTACCAACAAGATGCTACATTTACTATCATAGCAGATGAAGAGAGCAAATCTTCATATTTGAGAAGCTGAAAGCAGGTATGTAAAAATTATATAAACGTTAAATGAACAAGGAATTGTTTCAGCTGTAGTCTGGAAGATTTTCAAGTTTTCAGTGGAAAAGTTGTAAAGTCTTTCCAAATCACTAGATTACAAGACAAAATGTCTTTTACAGATGTACAGAACAGTAAAGAGTGAAGGCGGCTGAATAGTCCTCTGCCTCTAAAGCTCCCAGTTAGTTTCTTTATGTACACTTGAAGGAACAGTTCACCAAAAAATAATCTTTGGTCATTATCAAGTCACTCCCATGCTAATAGAAAGTAGGGTGAAGTTTCTTAGTCCACAATACATTTCTGGAATTTAACAACAAAACTGCTTCACAGCATACTCCCAAACTAGATTGCAGTGGTTATCGGTTTCACAGTATACCATGGATATCATACCATGTACATTTGCTTATTACCAGTTTTATGAAGAAAAAAAACAAAGGGAGAATTTCACATGGGCATCTCCATTTCTCCTGGAATGTGAATGCCACATTTTGGAAATGTCAGAAAAGAGGCACAACACACACATGCAGCAGAGAAAATGGCAGAGAGAAGACAGATATGACTAATCTCCATTCTCCCAAATAAAATAAAACAACAAGGATTTGTCCTCGAGGATGGATAACCAGTTTGTAAAAAAAAAAGTGGGCACTAAGTAGCTGCTAATGGAGGGAGCCCATCCAACTTGTTGACCCATCTTCGCAACTATCATCCCTCAAATCAAAGTATGTGTCCCACTCACAACCTTAATCCCTAAAAAAGAAACATGTGACCGTTCATCAAAGAACATTCATACAACTTGAGGGACTAAAACGATCAAAATAATTCAGTTAATTTTCTACTGAAAATGAAACTACAGAGAAACTGAAGCTAAACAAAAACATACACGGTCCTTTTCAAAAGACTCTTTACAGTTATTGAGTTAAACAGACACATGTATCACTGCAGGGATCCAGTGTTTTCCCTTCCATTGTACAGACCCCCCCCAACCAGGCCAAAAAAATATTTTAAACATGCCAAATATTGTCAGATTGTCAAACATGTGTCACACAATTATTTGCAATGTAATTACACTGTAGCATGTTTTATTGCCAAATACAAGAGTAGTGGACAAAGAGGAGTTGTGCAGCTTTCTTATATACCCTGCTCAAAAAAATTAAAGGGACACTGAAATCACACATCGGATCTTGATGAGCAGATTACTCAAGTTGAAAATCTTTACTGATGAACATTGTATAATTTGTTGAGAACAAAATGACGTAACAATGATCAAAGGAAACCAAAATCATCACCCATTGAGGGCTGGATTCAAAATCACACCGAAAATCAAAGTAAAGAATTGAAATCACAGGCTGATCCAACTTGCTTGAATTTCATCACAGCAACTCATAATGTGACTCAGATCTGGACATGCTCCTGATGAGTCGGCAGATGTGGGATCTCCTCCCAGACCTGGATCAGGGCATCAGTGAGCTCCTGGACAGTCTGTGGTGGTACTTGACGGCGTCTGATGCACTGATAAATAACGTCCCATAGGTGCTCAATTGGATTTAAGTCAGGGGAACGCCAGGGCCAGTCAATGGCATCAATGCCTTCGTCATCCAGGAACTGCCTACACACTCTGGCCTCATAAGGCTGGGCATCGACCTGCACCAGGAGGAACCCAGGGCCCACTGCACCAGGGGGAACCCAGGGCCCACTGCACCAGGGGGAACCCAGGGCCCACTGCACCAGGGGGAACCCAGGGCCCACTGCACCAGGGGGAACCCAGGGCCCACTGCACCAGGGGGAACCCAGGGCCCACTGCACCAGGGGGAACCCAGGGCCCACTGCACCAGGGGGAACCCAGGGCCCACTGCACCAGGGGGAACCCAGGGCCCACTGCACCAGGGGGAACCCAGGGCCCACTGCACCAGGGGGAACCCAGGGCCCACTGCACCAGGGGGAACCCAGGGCCCACTGCACCAGGGGGAACCCAGGGCCCACTGCACCAGGGGGAACCCAGGGCCCACTGCACCAGGGGGAACCCAGGGCCCACTGCACCAGGGGGAACCCAGGGCCCACTGCACCAGGGGGAACCCAGGGCCCACTGCACCAGGGGGAACCCAGGGCCCACTGCACCAGGGGGAACCCAGGGCCCACTGCACCAGGGGGAACCCAGGGCCCACTGCACCAGGGGGAACCCAGGGCCCACTGCACCAGGGGGAACCCAGGGCCCACTGCACCAGGGGGAACCCAGGGCCCACTGCACCAGGGGGAACCCAGGGCCCACTGCACCAGGGGGAACCCAGGGCCCACTTCACCAGGGGGAACCCAGGGCCCACTTCACCAGGAGGAACCCAGGGCCCACTTCACCAGGAGGAACCCAGGGCCCACTTCACCAGGAGGAACCCAAGGCCCACTGCAGCAGCTTAAGGTCTGACAATCACTCTGAGGATTTCATCCCGCTACCTAACAGCAGTCAGGGTACCGTTGGCTATGACATGGAGGTCTGTGTGACCCTCCAAGAATATGCTTCCCGAGACCATCACTGACCCACCGCCAAACCGGTCATGCTGGATGATGTTACAGGCAGCATAACGTTCACCACAGCGTCTCCAGACTCTTTCACGCCTGTCACATGTGCTCAGTGTGAACCTGCTCTCATCTGTGAAGAGAATAGGGCACCAATGGTGGACCTGCCAATTCTGGTGTTCTCTGGTGAATACCAATCAAGCTGCACGGTGCTGGGCTGAGCACAGGTCCCACTAGAGGACGTCAGGCCCTCATGCAACCCTCAGGGAGTCTTTTTCTGATAGTTTGGTCAGAAACATGCACACCAGAGGTCATTTTGTAGGGCTCTGGCAGTGCTCCTCCTGTTCCTCCTCGCACAAAGGAACAGATACCGGTCCTGCTGCTGTGTTGATGCCCTTTCCAGCTCTCCTCGTGTAATGGCCAGTCTCCTGGTATCTCCTCCATGCTCTTGAGACTGTGCTGGGAGACACAGCAAACATTCTTGCGATCGCACGTATGGATAAAATCCATTGGAACTGACTGCTGAAAAACCTGAACGCGAAAATGTAAAACTGACTCAATGGAAGCTGAACAGCAATACATAAAGACGGTAACTGTTGAAATACATTGTTAGAAAAGCTGGTAGCTGAAAGTCCCAGTAGCAGTAATATAAGCAGTATTAATAGTAACAAGTAATATTAGTAGTATCATTAAAGTAGTCGTACAGACTATCGTAATAGCAGTAGTAATATCATTAGTAGCAACAGTAGTAGTGGTTAAAATAGAAACGGCTGTAGTAGTATTACTGCTAGTATTACTAGGCATTCGTACTAGTAGTAAAGGTTTTGTTGTACAACTGTAGTGAAGACTGTAAGTACTTCCATCAATATTACACAGTGAATAGCTAAACACTGGACAATTAGAGCAGAGTAAAGGAGGAAGAAAGGAGGAGAAATTAAAACCCACTAAAAGTTTATAAGGAAAGAGGAAAGAGGTACAAGCTGCCAAATTTAGCTTAACAACAATCCACCAATCAGAACAGAGTGACAAGCTGATTGAAGCTTAAAGCCTTGCTAAGGGAGGTGCACAAGCTTCAATGCCAGTACATGTGCCTCTAGACGAGGTCAACAGATGCAAAGTTGGATGAAAGTTGGATGAAAGTTGACAGAGGCACTTGCTGTTACAACTTCAGCAAAGCTGTCTCTCTCGCATTCCCTCTCTCAGTCTCGTTCTCTTGTCTCTCTCACTGTCTCCCTGTCTGTGTGTGTGTATGTGTGAAACACAACGTTTGGGTAGAAGGTAAACACAAAGAAGTACACATAGATCGCCATCACCTCAGATGAGGTTCGCGCAAATGCTTTTAGCTTAGAGGCAATTGTGATGTTTCAACTTAAAAAAGGTGTAAATAACATATTTTCAAATCAAAGTGGAATCTTCTGGAGACTTCAATTAGAGTGTGCATTGTTTATTTATGTAATAAGATAAATCCCCATCTTCCTTAGTAGTTTAGGAGAAAGCTGCAAAGCTGTTTTGCTGTGAACATCCAAAATTATTCTGTGGACTAAGAAATTTCAGTTGACTTTTAATTGGCATGGGGATGAGCAGGTGACTGAAATATGAAATATGGGGATCTGTTCTTTTTACAAAAATGTTCATCCATCACTTAGACTAAACTACTGTGATGCATTATAAGCCCCCTTACCTGGAATAAGGCTACAAATTGCTGAACTCTACTCTGGGCCATCACCACGGGTTCAGCCCGGCCCAGCAACCGCAGACAGCCTGGCTCAGGCACCAGAACTTCAGCACTCGTGTCCCGTATAAGCCTGTCCAAGAAGAGACCCCGAGCACCAGCAAAAATACAGTGCATATCCACTGGGTACCATTCTTCTTTTCGCAGTTCAGGGTCGCAGAGTCCTCGAACATATTCCTGCATGAGAAGAAAAAATTCAGCATGACTGATGCAGCGGGAACAGTCTACAGCTTGTTTTAGTTAAAAGGAAATAACTCAACAAAGATTCTTGCCCACTTCAGGGTGGGACAAATGGTTTCACCCTACAGATGAATAAACATATGTATATCAAGAGGCAATGGAGAGGGGTTTGTTTTTATAAATGTGATAATCAAGTCAACTGTTAGTCCTAGCTATTAGCTGTAGTACTGATTATTACTATTAATTTCTCAGATTATTATATATTTTGTCCTTCCATGTACAAGACACATTCAGACTTCTATTTATATACTGTATGTGTGTTTGTATGCGTTTCCCCTACCATTCATTTGAAGGGGTGTAGAGTCGGTACAACACAATGGAAATGCGGCTAACGTCTTTCAGCTTGCTGTTTGCATAACCTCCATGCTCGTAATAGTTTAGATTTTGGGCCATTCTCATTGAAATTTTGTTTGATTAACTCAACACTCTTCTCTATCTAATATTCATATAGGTCATTTAACATCTGTTTTGCTTCCAAAATCTGATATAAAATATTTGTGTCAGTATTCTCCATGTGTATTCTCTCTATTATCAATCAGGTCCCTCATTTGTTTCTCTTTTTCCTTTTTCCTCTGGGCTGACCATATTATAAGGTTACATCTAATGACAACTTTTGCAGCATCCCATAATGTACTGGAAGACAGTGCTCCATTATTATTGTGACTCATGTGATCCTTAAATTCATTTCTTATGACAACTTTTGCAGCATCCCACAATGTACTGGAAGACACTGCTCCATTATTATTGTGACTCATGTAATCCTTAAATTCATTTCTTATGTGTTGTTGATATTGGGGGTCTCTTATCCCTATGTCAGTTTGTCATCCTGTGTCTACCTACTTTAAACATAAAGATATAATCGATCCTTGAGTATAATGAATGAGGATGGGGAAAAACGTACAAGGTCTATCGAGAGGGTGTAATTCCCTCCATAGGTCGATCATAAGTATTTCCTTTAGTAGTTTTTTTCCACACAGCGTATTCCAGTCACTCCCACCTATCAACAAGGCTGTTGTTTCTGTGAATATTTTATTAAATCTTTTCTTAATTAACCGTTAATCATTCCCAGGCGGTCTATAAATGTTCGATATTGTAACTTCCTTATGATCAATGAAACCTTTGACCAGTAAGTAATAGTTGTGACAATTCCTAAATTTCGTAATATTGCAGTACAGGTATGTTGCAGGAAAATACATACTGCAAGATTGTTTTTATTTCCAATGCAGCACTATTTACTATTGCTTTTCATTCAAGCAAATGTATTACCATCCAATTGATCAAATAATCATTGGACTCATCTGTGACGAGTAAATTATCAATAAAATAATTTATATCTCCAACCCAACAACAACTTGGAGAAAGTTATCACTGTGTTAGAGCCTTTATAGTCAAGGAAAGCACAAACATAGCAGAAACTCATTCAGATCCTATTGAGTCTCAATACTGTATTGTCTCCAAGCTCTGTGTAGTTTAGATCTGCTGGTGAGATAAAGTAGCAGAGACTTGTGCCAAACATGGGACACTAAACACAACCGCTCGTCAACAGCAGATTTGGTTTCATTCTTTATTAAGACAACTGTGTCACGGTGTACTGGTGGTTTCTCTGTAAATACACAAAAGAACAACAACAAAAGACCACAAGTGAAACAGTACTACAGGACCTCACCTTTGCCTTTGATACGTCTTCTCTGTTTCCTCTGAGCTGTAGCCATATCTGTCGTGATGTTTTGCTACCGTGCGACTGTCCCGTGTGGTCCAACAGACCGATAATGGTGAACGTCACTTTAAAAACCTGCTCCACTCGAGACTTAGCACATTTGAGCTCCTCTTCTTTATCCTCTAGCACTGTAAACTCATCCACGGTGGGGGCTTCTCGCTGCTGCCTACAGGCTGACGCAGGGAGCCTGCTGGACGGCTGCTCCGGGCACGTTAGGTCGGTGACTCGTTTCATTCCGAGCAGGGGCCGCGTTGTTGACATTCCGCTTCTCAAGTCTGACCGTCGCTCCTGATAACGACGTCTCAATATTCAAACCTTTAGGCGCTGTTAGGAGCCTTCGGTGTTTTCATGGTATCTTTAGTTGTGTATTCTCGGGGAACGAAGCGACATTTGTGGTGTCTAACGTCATGAACACAGGGTAGACCTAGCTTGGTAACTCGGAAGCCACGAGTGACGTATCCGGAAAGTCCCTGTGCTAGCGTCATCAAAAGACGACAGTTCAGCGTTTCGCAGGGAATTTTTTAATGATTATTATTAATCAACATTGTTACAATGAATGAGTAAAAAATATACAATTTATAATGATATGAAGCATGAAACAAACAGAGATAATAATAATAATAATAATAATAATAATAATAATAATAATAATAATATGAAATGAACGTATACAAAAGAGTAATACAAATAAATAAATAAAATAACAAATAATAAATAAGAGGTTTATTTAGTCTAGTAGGATATTGAAGAGTTTACATATGTTTACAGTTTTGGTTAATTTCTTCTTTTAATACATAGTGTGTTGAGTCATAAGATGGTGATTTACTAAACAGTTTCATGTTATGAATGTAAAATTTGACCAAAATAATAAGTAAATTGATGACATAATGTTCATTGCTGGAGAAATTAGGATTTCTGAATCTCAATAACAAAGCATGTTCTTTAAGTAAAGTGTCTTCACCAAAATATGTTTTACGATCCAACTGAAAATCAGCTCAGAATATAAATGTTAGGAATCTGCTCTGCCTCTCATGTTTCTGCTGTTTTCCCCTCCTCGTGTTTGTGTTTGTTAACTGTCTGTCTGTGTGTCTGGCCTGGGCGTGAATCAGCTGACCCACTTCCACAGGATCAGTCTGCAATCAAGCCATGCTGTATATAACCCTGGTCTCATCCTCCACTCAGCGCTAGATTGTTCAGTCACGCATGTGGTGCAAACGCTTTGGCCAAACTAATCCAGTTATTGAGATTTGTCAGTTTTTTAGTGCTTCAGTGTTTTTGCTAAGACCTGTTTTTTCTGGCCTGTCTTCAGATCCTCTGCCTCAGCCCTCTGGAACACCAGCCACATCCAGCCTCACCTTCTGCCAGTCTGTCTGCCCAGCTCTCAGTCTCTCTGCCTGCCTCGCTCTACTCTCAGCCCTCCATCTGAATGATCAGCTACCATTACTCTTCAGTCAAGTCAATATCTCCTGTCCATTAAAATATCAGTAACTATACTCCTGCCTCTGGTCTGTGATTTGCTCTTGGGTCCAATTCTGACAATGAACAAACAAATGTTCCAGTGTTCCCACTATATATTTACAAAAAGAACATTTGTCTTCTATATTAGAAATATATTTACAATTAATAGAATTTACGGGGTAATATCTATTTATTTATGATTTTTGAATAGCAGCTCTTTGATTTAATTTGGCAACATATATTTGTAGATGAGAGTAAATACAGCATTCCATATTCTACCATCAAGAGCCTGTCTTGTCCATTTATATTTAACAGGCATTGTTTTTATAATAAGATGCAAGTGTTTTTTTTGTTTTATTTAGTCAAAAATGGAAATATTATAGTAGACAAAAGTGACAGTGTGTGTATGTGTGTGAGGAGAATAATTGTGTTTGTCTAATAGATTCCACTAGTTTATAGACCATACATGTCAAACTCAAGGCCCGTGGACCACATCCAACCTGTGGTACAATTAAAATGACACAAGATATGTCACATCATACAAAAATATGAACTGTATGTTCAGGCTCAAACAAAGAAAGTTGTAAGTGCAGAAGCCCAAGAATTGGGCGATGGCAGCAGAGTGAGTAAGTGACCGACACCAGTTCTCTCAATCCAGCCTTCCAATCCCTTTTGACTTTGAGTGTGTGTGTGTGTGTGTGTGTGTGTGTGTGTGTGTGTGTGTGAGAGAGAGATTGAGAGGGAGAAAGAATTGAGGAACAAGACAAGCTGGTATTTCAATAACTTAGGATACCCCCCGGACGCCTCCCTGGGGAGGTATTTTGGGCATGTCCCACTTGATGACTGGATGAAACTCAGGTGTGTCTGTCACAACTTGTGCTGCCAAGATCAGCCACACCCAGAGACACACAAGAACACAACACACAAACACAGAAACAAGGGAGGGGAAGGAGGCAGGGCATGGAGAAAAAGGAGCCATCAGGGAAAGGTAACATAATAATGTATGGTTTCCTAATGAGTATATATCAAAAAAGATTAGCAAATCACCAGATTCTGTTTATTAGCGTTTAAAAAAGCACCCAAACTTATTTGGAATTGTGGAATTGTGGTTGTGCGTACAGCTGAATCTTCCTATACAGGGATTGACAAAGGATAACTTAACCTTGACAAATTAGTAATGTTATTATTATGTCATATTGGGATAAAGATGTAGCATTTTATTTTCAAAGACAATATTAGTAATGGTAAAGTCTTGATTTTTCAAAAAGTCAAACATCTGCCCACTCTGTCAGATTTTATGGGTGATTTCTTCATGGAGTGCCAAAAATCATGCCAATAAAGAATGATTTATTTCAATAAATATAAGACATTTATACATTTTAGGTTTTTCAAATGAGTATTGCTCACAGATCTCTCTATCCCAAGATTTATTGTAGAAGGTTTTCAGGTGGTTAACAACCTCACAATTTATGATTAATGCACAAATACACATTAAACAATATTGATAACTTTGGCTTCAATCTGAAAAAAATCAAATGGATGATATCTATACTAGAATAATACTAGTCTGCTCCAAACCGTTTTCCAACCTGTCATCATTATCTCTAGCCACTAGATGGTGCTGTAGGATTCAGAATGGGAACTTGAATGCCCCCCTTCATCCGTCTGCCTTTAAGAGATTAATATCGACTTAAAGATGTTTTCTATCTATCTATCTATCTATCTATCTATCTATCTATCTATCTATCTATCTAGTTATAACATATGGAGAGAGACAGAGACAAATATCCACACCTAGACTGTTGTATCTGCTGTACTGCTTAGTTTTACGGTAAAGATTGCAATAAAAAATATGATGTCTTATGCTTTAAGTTTGCAGAGTTGCTCTCTGCAGAATACACACCACTGTTGAGCTGCTTTTTTTCTGGACAGGTTGACAAAAACATTGGGAGGAAAGTGTATTAACTCATCATACTGTAAAATTAATTGAGAACATTTTACATAAAAACAAATTCAGATTAAAGTTGTAATGTCAGTGCAAGTGTTAACAAGCCTAATAAAATTAGGACTGCCAGTGAAGCAGTGAAAACTGCATCAGTGCTTCACCAGGGGTCTCTTTACTGCAGTTACAGACGGATGTGTTTGTGTGCCAGTGTGTGAACAGCTGTGGCTGCCACCTGTGAGGTGATAGGGAGGCTGACCTGTGACACATGCTCCTCCTCAGTCCTGTGTGTGTGTGTGTGTGTGTGTGACTGAGGTGGTGAGGGTGAGAGACAGACTGCAGTATCGTGGGGACCACTTAGTTAAAATGGGCACACTACATGAAATGAAAACCCAGCAGAATCCATGCCTGTTGAATTTTGTAGTGATGGTATGAATATCTAAAGGAAACATGTCTGTAAGGCAGAGTTAGATCTTAGATCATTATTGATAAGGACTTCAATTCTCATTCCACTTAAAGCTCTATCAAAACTGCAATTATATCTCAAGAGGAGTACATTAAAGAGGAGCCAGAGGAAGCAGACACTATTGGTACATGACTCAACCACAATAAGGAAAACAGCTGCTTTGCCCTCATGTCAACTGGAAGCAGCTGTGTAGCATTGTAGTTGCTGTACCAGCGTTTCAGAAGCATTTTGTTTTTCATCTGGTATTTTTTCATCAAAATAAATATATTTTGTAATTAATGTTGGTCACTCTATGTAAACAGAAACTAAGAGTTGCTTATACTAAAATTGAAAAAAAATTATCTTCAATTTGTGGCTTCATAAAAAGTTTCTAACAATCAATCAAACATTTATTTTTGTCGTGTTATTATATCAAAGTCAGTAAGTCGTGCAGCAACATTTTAGCAGATTTTCTGAATTGCTATTCCACCTTTATATGATCACATCTACAGACTACAAATTGCAGCATACATTTCACATTGTTTTTCTTGGCAGTGTGCAGATAAATCAACTTGTAGTGAAAACATGAAACAGTCACTGCCTTCCAGATCGCACACATTTTCTTTTTACATACAGTACATACAGTACCTGCCCATACCAAGTATGTGGTGTTGGATGTAGTTTAGACACAATTGATACTTTGAACACTGATCCTTTTGCTCATAAATGTATTGCAGTCAATAAAACAAAACTTCAAGGAAAACATTAAAACATGCTATTTAGAATGCAGTCTCTGTACTTGACTTGAATCCCCTGTGATCTGAAGCTTCTGTCACCATGTCATGGTGTGGTACAGTATGCCGCTGGCACAACAGAGAAATGGAAGGATTTGGCCCGGGTTGTGAAAAAAACTCAGCGGATGGTGGGAACTCTGTTCCCAGACCTGGACTTGGTGTACAGTATGCTAGCCACCCTAATAAGATACAGTAGCTAGCAGCTACAGTCTGTTTGTCCTCTTGTCCTCACAAACTGGGAGAGGAACAGCTTCTTCAGCAGAGCTGTAGCCTCCATCACCCCCCACAACTTACACACACACACACACACACACACACACACTAGTGACTAAAATCAAGCATATTTAAGCAACTAATATTTATTATTTTTTTCTATTTGAATTAAAATGTTAACAAATGCTTACAGTATGTTTAACATTTAAGCAGCAACCTGTTTTGGACTGCTGTTGTGGTTTATTTATTGATTGATTTATTCAGGACAAGCACATCATCTTATTTATGCTTAATATTGTTTATCACTGTTTTTCTTCTTCTTGTTATTTCTATTTTTACCTTATTCATATCTTGTCTTAATTTTCTGATTTAGTTTTAATTTGACGTGCTGTTAGTCGGAGTCAACAAACATAATTTTGTTGTGTATGTACTATGACAAATCATGTGTCTAATGTCTTCTGTGTCTTATGTCTCATCTGTGCCTGCTCTGAGGCTTAGCAGATATGAAGTATCTTCACTTCGCAGAGGATTGTAGGTTACTGCAAAATGTGGCTGGATGCAGTAGGACTGGGTACTTTGTTATACTGCATTTGATGTATTACATTTTGGGATATACTACATCTTATTTCTTTCTTTGGTAGTATGGGTATTGGAACACAGCCAAGAGAGCTGGTTTAGACAAGATAAAGATACAATCTGAAAAATGCCCTTCCCTCCAGCTGGTTAGTGGCTTCACCCTGGAGGATGAGTAAATCACAGTTCATACCCCTTGACTAATTTCTCCATGTTTTAAATATAGTCTAAAATCACACATTTTAATTCTTCAGTGGACGTTATAATCTGTACAGTGTACGACAACCTTTGTCCTCAGACCCTCGATTCAATTGAGGAAAACTGTCCCCCCCAAAAAATGCTTTTAATAGGATGATGTTTATCACTGTATGTTATAATTAGTCTGTCAGAAAGTCTCTGGTACTTAGACTCTTCAGAGAGATTGATATAGAAGGGCATCTGTCCTGAACAGCCATGAGATAGGCTGTAAGCCACTGTATATACCCTCTTCAGAGTCCAGAGACTGGTGGTGGTGGCTGATGACCCTGGTGAAGCTGATGAAGTTGGTGAATCTGTGGAGACTTGGCAGTGATGAGGAGGTGGAGGGCAAAACAGCAGCGAGCATGAAGTAGATGAATCAAGTAGATGAATGGAGAGTCATATTTAAAAATAAGGCAGCAAGATGTTAGGCTGACAATTTATTGGATTGATGTGACCTCATGAGAACAGCTGATAACTGAACTGACAGCCCAGGAGGTTAAGACTGAGCATGTGCGACAGGTGTGAATGACAGAATGTCATGAGAAATAAACTATGGCTCAAGTATTATCTTCCTGACTGAAATTTTGCTAGAGCTTCATTTCTGATACATAAAGATGATAAAATATGTAGACCATCCAAAAGAAGATTAGCAAAAAATCACAATATACACATTTCTTTTGTTGACAAAATAAAGATACTGTATATGTAGATTGTAAAATCTAAGTTAACGATGATCCACAGGGCCCCACGGGGGTGCTGATCCAGTTTCAAAACCTGTGTGTGGCCTGGGCGGCGGATGATCCAGGAAATAGAAGAGAACGAGGGTAGATAAGAGAGAGAGAAACACAGCCTGCAGCTTTAGGTAAATGGAGAAAAATCAAAAGTTCTAAAAAATACAGTGATTGTTAGAAGTTAGAAGTTGACACAGTTTGTTATATTCTCGTCTGCAGGACAAGCCCTAGCTATAAGTACTTGGGTCAAGAGATTCATTGAAACTGAGGCCGACCCACTGAAAATATGGCGCACAATGTGGTCATTCAAACAAATGTGAAGGAGTACTCCAGAACATCACGCTCACTTCATCAGTCACCTTTATGGTTTTCCTGCTAATGTCTGACGGTAAAGTTGAAAATGGTGTGTGTGTTTTTATAATGAATATTGTAATGATTATAGTCTAAATCTAGAATGCTTCGTTAAAGCACATACCACATACGAACAATGACTTGTTTGTGCACGTCTACTTGTCTGACCTGAACCATGCCCAACCCCTCCACTAAACTCAGTGAAAATCAGCTCAGTAGTTATGAGTAATTAGGGAAAATGTCAAAAACATCCTGTCAGAAAGTGTTAAAGAAAGAGGAAAATTCCTGGATCCTCCCCTTTACCTGGATCTGCACCATAATTTAATGGGTTCTTGTCTCATCCTCACAAGTTTCATGGAAATTCACGCACATACAAAAAATTACCGGGGCATTTGGAGAGTGTATACCTTCACCAAGGCTACATGGTGCCAAGCAAGCACAGATTAAATGGACTGTACTATAATGTGCCTTTCTAGTCTGCCTGACTGCTCAAAAGCACACTCTAAAGACAATACAGCATTCACCCATCCAGACACACTGGCTGGGGATCGAACCACCAGCCTATACTAATAAAATTCCAGTTTATTTTTTGCATATACTGTATATCTATGTAGTAATTCATTACAACACAATTATAACACTGTAAGTAAAAATGAATCTATGATAGGATTCAGATTAGGATTGTAGATATCACAAAGTGTTTCTTATATGTCAATTTCAATCAGGGGTGGCACAGGAATGAAGTAAAGATAAGACTTTATTGGGATAATTAGCCTCTGGTGCTTAAACTCTTCCCCCCATGGAGTCCAGACTGATGGTGACGGTGGCTGATGAAATGATGAAGTTGGTGAATCTGCAAAGACTGGGAGATGATGGGGAGGTGCATGCATAAATGCAGCATAAATGAAATAGAAGCAGACAGAGTAACATTTTTAAAAAGACAGCAGCAAGAACATAAGCTAACAATGAAGGCCATTATGTGTGTCACTGTGTGATTGGATAGATGAGACCGCCTGATGTGAACAGCTCATATCTCAATTCACAGCCCAAGACAATGGCAGCAGGATATTAAGACTGAACATGCATGGGGCTCAGATGGCCTTGATGCACCATAATTTGAAAACCAATCGTGTGGCGTTCTCCATCATTTGCAAGCAAATCAAATGTCCAGGTCCATCTTTGACCATCTTTGACAACCAACCATCATCTCCATCCATCTTTCATTAGCCAATCAACTGGCCAGCTCCATCTTTCATTAGCCAATCAAATCACGAGCTCTACCTTTGAACTACCAATCATGCAAAACCCTCCTTTTTTTGAATTCCTTGCAGCACTTGCCAAATTTTAGGGCGCTTTCACACAAGAAAGTCCGGATCAAGGTCCGAAACAAGGTTCGGGTTTTTGTTACACTGCATACATTCGGTTTCACATTGCAATTTCCCAAGTGCACTTAAGAACTACATACCTTCGTCCTGTCGTCATCATCTACATGGACTGCGTCTCGCTACACTTGATGATTGATTGTCCAGAATTCTGTTTAGGTCATCATAAAAAGGAATATTGGCCTTATTTGTAGACGCACCACTTTTATTGATGGCATCGCACACTTTTACATACTGCTGCCACATTCGTTCATTCATTCATTTTCTGTTACCACTTATCCTGTGTAAGGTCGCGGGGGGCTGGAGCCTATCCCAGCTGACTTTGGGCGAGAGGAAGGGTACACCCTGAACAAGTCGCCAGTTCACCACAGGGCACTGCTGCAGTTTCTTTGCATTCAAGTGTCATTGCTGTCCTGTCCTCTCTCTCTCTCTCTCTCTCTCTCTCTTCCTCACAGTTGACGTTTTATTTCTTCACTATAAATATCTATAATCTCTTCCTCTCCCCGTGTGTCATTTTCAACTTTTATCGTTTCATTTTCTTCTTTTTTTGTTTATTGGCAACGGTAGCCTGCTGTAACTTCCTGTAATTGGCCCGAAAGTCCAAAAATCCAAAAAACTGCTTTCACACCATAAACGGACCGAACCACGGTTCAGGTTGATCCAGACCGAGACCACCTCTTTTTGTCGGACCAAAGACCGAGTCTTTGAACATGCAGAAGTTGTACAAAGACAGACAGAAAAATGTGTGGTTTCTGGGCCTCATGGTGGGAGAATCGAAACTAACATACAAGCTCAAACACAAATACTCAATAACACCCAAATTTAACACTTAACAAATTTATTCATGTACAGCTCAGTGTAAGACTCCCACCCCCTTTGAACGCAGGAACACACTGACTTTTCCCTCCACCCTCTTCTTCCCTCCTCCCTGGTGTATCTTGCAGGTCATGGGAGATGGGAAAGAGATAAATGTCTCTGGCAATAAAAGGCCTACATCATGAAAATAAAACAGCCATAATCTTGATCAATGAAGAATCTACGGGCTGTGATGGCTGCACACGTAGCACAGCAGCGAGTCGCACATCAAGTGCTGTTAAACTGAGATGAATCGTGATGCAGAACGTGTGACAGTCATTGGACTCACACCTGAACCTTCACTCGCACACACACAAACACAGACAGATACCTACCCACATGTGCTAAAAATAACTCAAGAGATTCATGGTGAAAATATGGCGACGTGGAAAATCACACATTCGAGCTGCTACAGAAGACAGAAGAACATTCCCAGACATTTTTCTGTCTGGAGTCCAATACGCCATCAAAAAAATTCAAATTCAATTTCCTGTCAAGTGACTGCACATTTACAGCTTTTGGTTAGTTTGTAATTTGGCAGTAATTTGGCCTGTAAATGGAAGTGAGGTAGATCTTTTTACAGAGGGACTGAGAGGAAACCAAGTAACATGAGATCACACCTTTTCACCTTTAATGAGGCAAACCCAGGTGAGAGCAACAATCCACTACATGCAGATTTCTTGAGTACATCGGAACCAATTACCTGGAAGACATACCGTAAATACAGTCACACAAGAAGATGGAGCTAAATGTCATGAAGGTGTGTTACATGTTTTCTTCATTCAGTAAGGTGTTGCTACAGTCAAAATGTTTTTAGCACAGGTGCTAAAAATACTGAATTAAAATATGGAACTGTTTTCAAAGATTGAGATATTTTTTTAACATGCATTACCTTTTTTTTTTTCTTCCAGCAGTGGCAGTTGAAGCAAGCTGCAAACACAACACTGAACTAGAATGGCAATAGAGCACATACCTCCACCATGGCTGATCAATCCTGCACATCTGTTCAGCTTGAACACAGAGCACAGGATAAGATTAGATCCTGTTGGCATGTCGGGATATTTAATTAATTGACTAGAATGTCTTTTTCCAAGGACACAGATGGCCCCTCTACTGGAAAAACTGCTGATGTGTATAGACAACAACCCTTATCATAGGTGAATGTGACCAAACTGACATGAAAATTGCCTCAGATACGCCTAAGCCTGAAAATGTAAAAAAATAAGCAAAGTTATGAGATGCACACATTCAGGGCTGCTACAAAGCACGTGTGTGGTTTTTGAGGACATGTGAATAGACCATACCCCGTTAGGTATGGACGTATACGGGCAAGCCTAACCCTATATGCCCCCTTTGGCGGGGGCTTAATGAAGCTAATCTGCTGTCCCTCATGCAGAAAGCAGAGACTCATTTATTGTTTCTGCTACTGGGAGAACCGCTGCAGGCAATGTAATTAATATTTTCCTCATTAACAATGTATTATTTCACCCACCTGCATGCCATCATCTATTAATCAGAAAGAACATTTTTATGACTTGGCTGCCCCATTCTGTGGACTGCAATCCACTCATATCACTAGACCTACTAAACACACAGCAATGTGCAGTAGACCTCCGCCTCATCAGTTAAATATCAGTACATTTGCTCTTATTTAGATGACTAGAATTGCTGATGGGACAGAGGACTTGGAAACAGTGGAGGCACCAACTGTAGACCACATACAGTATCTGTCCTTCAGCTAGACGAGTGGGACTGTTTACATGATGGCCCATTCCCCACCAACAGACCCCCAACAGATTTTTGCAATGGAGCAGCTACAGTACTGGAGTTGTGTAAAAAACATCTATAGAAATTGGCAAAAGCCAAAAAACAAAACAAAAACACTACACCAGCAGCCTGGGCCATTCTGCCACAGCACTGACTGGTAGATCTGGATGTGTTCTGCTGAGACCACAAACCTCAGACAGAAGAAACATAAAAGTCACACCTATTGGCTTTAAAGGACAGCCGATGGTCCAGGAGGTGTTGCAGGACCCAGCAAACACGGTGAGCATCAGTGTCCACGATTTGTCCAAAATCTGAGTAGGCCTGTATTGTCTAAGTATACAAAAAAAGGTATTCAGCATGATGCAGAGGATATAATTTACCAGGGCCTGAAACACAGCTGGAACATCTGTGAGGCGAAATGGAATTACCAGATAATCATAATGATGACTGGGGGTGTCAAATGCAGTCTTCCACTCATCCCCCTCCCTAATCATCACTGAGTAATAGCCATCTCTTAAATCCAATTTAGAAAAGATTTTAGCATCTTTTAGCAGTTCAAAAGCAGAGAAAATGAGCGGGAGGTGTCACAGTCAGACTCGAAAGGTGCTATAAGTATAGCTCATTTACCACTAATGATGAGTGTAAATAAATGTTTACATACATTTAGTTACAGTATTAAATTATACATCATTTAAATATTTTTAAATTAGGGCTCTGTTACCTTTAACTGTGGCGTTTAAGTTCATATGAAGTATGTATCTGTATCTGTAACATTTACAACTAATTACCACATAAATATTATTTCATGCATCTGTTGATGTATCATCAGTACGATTGCGAGTGGTCAGTGTTTCTTACTTTACAGGAAATTTAATCTTTGAGGTAACATATGGGCAGGTTAATATGGCAGAGTCTCAGGTGTACTTGATCTCCTCCGCCATTGGACCTGCCATTACTTTTTTGCATAATGCCCACTTTAATGTCACTGTAATCTATATATGTCATATTATGCAACCTTATGAGCTTACGTGTATGGATACCAAACATGTTTGATCTAATATATTATTATTACTATATATTAATATCTGTTATCTGTCCCTTCACACACATAAACACACACTCTCACACACCCACACAGACACACACACACACACACACACACACACTAGAATTAAGATATTAAGAAATTCTAGATGTATATGTTTTACTTTTAAAATTAATGGTTGTTTCAAATTGAACTACTTTTTGTATGAATATTTGTTTTCTTTCTAAATAGTTCGATTTCATATTGATAAATGTGTAACCATACACAAACTGACAATAATAATAGTTTTTAATGCCAATTTTTTTCATTTGAACAATAACAAGCTGATACAACATGAAGACAAGACACTATGCAAATAAAGCAAAAGAGTTACAAACATAAGTGCAAGAAAAAAAAGGAGAGCAGTAGCAGTAGGCTGAACCAGTTGAGCCAACTGAATTATTTTATACCCCCATCTCTATTATTTTTGACCATTCCTCATTCCTCATAAAATGCTGGTCACTTACAAACCAATGCAGACTCGTAACACATGTGATAGTTTCTCCAATGGTAAGATGGACAGAAGTTTTTCATACCACAGTTAAATGTCAGGAGGCGTTTCTGTAGCATAGAGAGCAATTCTATACCTAATCTACCTATACCTAAATTCATATCTGGAGTCTAATCCTGGTATAAAACTAAATAGATTTAAAGGTATACCAGTCCTTAATTCTTTCCTAATCCATCTTTGGATTGAGAGTCAAAATGTTCAAATTTTAGGACACGACAACAAAAGATGACATCAGATAGCTGTGGTTACATGTAGATTGTCTATAATCTTATTTTGTTAACTTTATGTGCAAGAAACAAAGTGTTACGTCACATCTCCTCATCCAGGTGGGACCCAAAACCTTCTATTCAAGCATAAATTTTATTCATAATTTTGCTTCTCAAAGATGAAGCTTCCAGGACAAGAATTCAATATTTTTTCAATTGATTCAAAAATTCTTGGTTGTTTTTTAAATTCAGTTATCTTAATAATAATTATTTACACACACAAACACACACACACACACACACACACACACACACACACACACACACACACACACACACACACACACACACACACACACACACACACACACACACACACAGTTTATCTACTGTCTAAGAAAACAATCAAGTAAATTCACAAAATTATTACCCAAATTTGATTTGGAGAAAGGATTTAGACATAATTGTAAGGATGAAGACAATAAAAGACAAATCACCTCAACATTTAACATGTTTATAAGACATAAAAGGCAGTACAACATAAAATGTTGACTGTCTGGGTTAAAAACAAGTGAATAATTAGTTATCGGATCCATCAACCTCCTGTTTGTGGGTCTGACAGCTAAGAATACATTTTATTGATAACCATTTAGTGTCACATTCTTTTCAGGATATCTTACACACTAATGGTCTTTTTTAAAAGATGGATAATGTTTCTTGTAAATAATAAACTCAGCTCCCGGGTTTTAATCTCGAATGATGTGCAGTCGACAATGAATTAAATTGTAATTTTAACCTAATATGTTTGTCATGATTCCAGGCACACATAGAAAAACACACATTTTGAATAAATTCAGTTTCAGCTGCACCATATGGATGTCCCACATTTATAAGCAGTATTTATCAATTTCTAAATGAATTACACAACACACTGTAATGTACCTATACTATAAGATGGATTTACTATTTGTCTAAAATTAAAATTTGCTTAATGAAGGATCCGTAAGGATAATGAATGATTGACAAAACAATTAACAAAGTCATAATCATAAACTATATTCATCTATTTATTTATCATATGCTGGACCTGGGGCCTGTTGTGCCCTGTCCCCCTGTAGGTAAATAATCTTTTCCTTTCTTTTTTTCTCTTTTCAAGATAAGACACCTGCTGGTGAAGACCATGAGAGAAATTATAATCGTCACCAAAAGCATTAATGTCCCAATAAAGACAATATTATTTTAGTAACGTTCTGTCATGCTGGTGTTTTGTGTGTTTAATGCTAGATATTCTAAATAAGACAGGACAGCTGGCCTTCTTCTGATTTTACCTAGTGCTGCCACTTCATGAAGCCTTTTTAAAAACATTATTAGAGAAACAAACCATTTTGACGTAATATGTTTCCACAGTTTCATTAAGACTGTTGAAAGTATCCATCAGGTTCCCAGGATGCTGCTGCTTTGATGATCCATTTTTGTTTTTCTTATATGATACAGAAATAGCACCAGTAATGGAAATTTACTAACATTTCTATGTACTATAAATCACACAAATTGTATCTTGCATTAGGTTCAGTAAGATCATTTCTTAAGCCATGTAGGAAATGACAGCTCCTTTTCATTCTCACCCACTCCTGGGCTTTATTCTGCTTTCTTTCTTTCTCTATCTCCTCCTCCTCCTCCTCTTCTTATCCTTTCTCGCCTCACAAACCTGAAAGAGGCATGAGGGAAGGGAAGGGAAGGGAAGAGAGAGGATGTATTAGAGCAGGAGAAAGAGGCAAACATGCAGGATGGTAAAGATATGATAGAAAATACAGGAAAATTTATTGTGAAAGGAAAAGGAGAGGAAAAAGCTATCAGAAAGAAACACCACCATCGATATTTTAATGCACATGTCATTCAAACCACCTCACCTCAACACCTTGCACTTCCTGTTATTCATCCCTTAAATAAAAAAAAAACCAACACCCCCCACCCTCACCCACCCCAACCCCCTTCCTGGTCCTCTTCCTTCCCTCCCACTGGGCAATCCATTGCAGACATGCCTGTTCGGTGCTACAACTCATTTAGGGGCGATACTTCTGTAGCCACCAAGTAATTGGAGCTGAAGTCAGGACCGGCACAGAGAATGTGGGACAGACGGGTCATACGTGTGTGTGTGTTTTTTTCTATTGGTACATGCAGAGCCAAAGGGAGAGAGAGAAAACAGAAAGAAGGTGAAAAAAATATAGTGGAGAGACGACGGCAGTGACACACACTGACTGACCTGACTGTGTGTGTTTGAGCATGTCAAGCCAGTACAAGTGCAGCTTTCAGAGGGAGGACATTAAATAGAGAGAGGCAGAAAACATAACATGTAAGTCAACAACAATAACAACAACAACAACACACACACACACACACACATTGCACCCCAGTGTCTGTGTGTGTGTGTGTGTGTGAATGGCCAGTTTTCAATCAAAAATTAATACAATCAAGCAGATTCCCCCATACATTTACATGTATACACACACACATCATATATATATATATATATATATAAAATAAATGCATATGTGGTGTTGAAATAAACACCATTACAAAATGTTAATAGGAATCAGAGTTTTATTTACTTTATAAGATCTCAGCCCACAGCATTCATAGTTAATTGCCGACTTTATTAGGAGACAACTATATAAAGAACATACAAAGTGATGTCTGCTACATAGTGAATGTAAACAGCTTGCTTTTAAATTGTTTGCAAAATAAAAAATCCCATCCAAATGTGCCAACAGTTACATTCTCTAGGCCTTTTTACTTTTTGTGCAATTCATGAATTTTGTACACAACAGTTCCCCTCGAGGTTGGCTGGTTTGATAATCCCTTGGTTTTCAACAGTGTTAATGGGCCTGCAGTCCAATGCTGATCCATTGGATGATTGCATTGGTTAGCCTAGCTGTTGTCGCTCTGCTGACGGAGTTAACTCTGCTGCTTTCTGCCAGTGTAGACAGGCACGGAGCTTGGCCAGACTGCTTCAATGGAAAGTCAGCTCATCAGTGCAATATGTGCACAGAACTTTAGTTTTATATAAACTTCCATCTAGAAGCTTTTTAAAATGAAATCTACCTCTTCAGGCATTATGTTACCTTACAGGGTGTTTTACCAGAGGTGAAAAAATGCAAACTTTATTTTTTCCGTGTCACTCTGCTATGGTTTAAAGGGGAAAGATGGCCATAATAACAAACTCATAAGATACAGTATATGCAAGGAGACTCTGACTGTCCTCTGAGAGATGTTTGGTAAAGTATTATGGATATAGATGTTAGATATTAAACTAGAATTGTTGCTACATTTACACTTACAGATATATTATACATAATATGAACAGTAGACAGAAAATGAAAAAAAATAAAAAAGAATCAAGATTTAATTTACACACCCCAGTCTGTGAAATAGCATTAAAAGTGATAGTACATATTTCTCCCTTTCAAATCCAAACTCACAACAAGTTAACATAGACGACTATAAAATCTATTCAACCACTCACAATAAAACAACACAAAGATCAACAAGCATAAATAAATACGGCAATAACTCATCCGACAGTTGAAACTTCTCCCCTTTGTCTCCCTAATCTCTTCTTCAACTTTCCTCATCCACACCTCTCTGTCTACACCTCTCCATCCCTCCCTCCCTTCCCTTTTTGTTCTCCTCCCCCCTCATCTCCTCTGTAATGCATCCATCTTTCTCTCGCTATGCAGCACAGTAGGGAAGAGCTGCATTTGAAGCTCATTAAGTAAAGGCCTACAGAGCTGTGTGGTGTGTGTGTGTGTGTTGGTGTGTGTGTGTGTGTGTGTGTGTGTGTGTGTGTGTGTGTGTGTGTGTGTATTGACTGTCTACTGTCTTCATATGCATTAAAAATTTAAGAGAAAACTCCTTCTGTATGTCCCTGCTGCTGGTCATACATACAAACACCAAGTGAAATCTATTAGGAAAAATTAATTTCATTTCAAAATAAGAACATTTCAATTTCTGATCATTGATGAAAACTAGTCCAATGCCTGTTGGGAGTAGGATTTTTTAGCAGCAGCTTCTTTCTCCAGATGAATCGCGTTCAGTTAAAATGAGTAGAGGTCCAGTAAGTCAACCGTCCTCCCCTGCTGAGGTCCAGAAAGTTAGATACCTACAAATATGGGCTCATGCTTTTTGCCAGACTGACTAAATCAGTTTAGTTACCATTTTTATTAAATAAAGTATCAAATGTTAACAGTTTTGCATTTGCATTGCACAGACAGACCCCTCACATTATAGTAAGATTATTGTTATAAACATAATTAGATTTAATTGATGGAAGTCTTCTATGAAGATTGCATTTTGTTGAAACCACCTATTTCAGACTTGCACCTCTATAATTAAAGATGCTTTCAGAGCTGAAAGTCTGAAGTGAGGTTAATGTTTTTGCAGCATGGTATATATTTGAGATAAACTGCCGACTTGTCCATTGTCAGCTGGGAGAGCCCCCCCCCCCAAAAAAAACAGGATAAGTGGTAAGAGAAAATGGATGGATGCACGGATGGTATACATTTGAATCAGTTGGTTTGGCTGTCATACTGCAATTATGCATGAACTACACATGCCAGTAGTACATCCTGTCTTCTTCACCTACCTTGTCTGAGTCATCTATTGTGTTTTAAATGGAGAAAAATATGCTGATTCATTTTATTGCCACCATTGCTATCGGCAGCATAATTTTCAAGCACAGCACTCAAGTTTGAATTCGCCAAATGAAATACATCATCACTGCCACACATGGAGGTGATGACAATAAAGCAAGAAACAAATTGTTAATGCATGTGATTTCACTACCATGCAATGACTGATCCTGTTATTCATCGGTGTTAAAGACAGACCTGGGCACCACTTTATTTGAAGGGCTACAAGAATGCAATCATTATTCATTACAACAATTTTTCAAGAATTCAACACATGACATGTGTGACTGCTCAGTGTTTCCCTTGGAAATTCAGTTTTACCTTGGAAGAATACATGAACGTCCTTAATAACTGAAGAGTCAACAGAAACGTGTCACTGACAACATGTTGCGATGTGTGTGTACATTTGCAGCTACAAGAGGAAAAGAAATCAAATAAAACTCAAACACGCACTCACTGCCTACCCAAGAGAGTACTTAGTACTACAGAGAGTACTAATAAAGTACTCTCTCGGGCTGAATTGTGATTAACAGTTACTTAAGATGGTAACACAAACATCTTAAAGAGAAATCGCATATCACAAATCACATGCATATGTGCATACATTATCTCTCAATCCAAAATTCAGTCAGTAAGTTTTTGCATGAAGTCAACATGAGAGGAAACTTTTCTCGCACCCTGAATTATTTGTTTCATTGCTGGAAAACGTGTTCAGTCCTCTTGGACATCCATGTTGAAAATGTCCAACTTCCTCTGGAAAGAATGGACATCTTCTACCAAATTACACACAGAGTCGTCTTTGAGAAAGTTTTATCACTTTCTTCCTAACCTCTTCCTACTCTTCCTCAAGAGTGGAGCACAGTCTGGTGGATAACACAGGGAAAGCTGTTGACTGACAACCAAACTCAGTGAAAGTGGTTTGAAATCTCCGGCCCCAATAATAATGCGCTCTACTTTGTCAGTGACAAGTCAAAACCATGGCGTGTCTTTGGGTATCAATCAGATTTTGTAGAGTGATGACACACTCACACCTCAGGGTCAAGGAAGAGTTGATTAGATTTCGAGTCATCCAGATTTGGTTGTTGATCCAGGGTTTTATGTTTTCATTTTTTACTGAATTTCTCAATGAATAAGCTATAGCTGTAAATAAAAAAAGCAAGCACATAAATATTTATGAATATGTATAATTTAGTCTGGAGATCACTCTCCAATTCCCAGAGACTAAACTTGTTTGTATTTGCAATTATATGTATCTACCATATCTTTTGAAATGTAATAGCTATTCTGTTGCAACTGCTATGTTTTGTATGTAAACAATCATTTTATGGGAATAAATGTTTTGCAATATTTAAGTTGTTTTTAAAAGTCATGGATGATATTTTATTTACCACAGGAATTCACCTCTGTCCTCACAGTACATTCCCCCACAGCTAATGCCAGAGGTGCTGTGTTACCTGTATGGGGCCATAAGTGCATTGCACACACACCCTGATGGATTGTTTATCATTGCCTGAGATTTCAACCATGCTAATCCCAGCATACAGACCATTGTCAGACACTCCAAACCAGTTCTAAGGCGGGACAAGGAGCCATCTCGGCTCTTCGGGACTGTTTTAAGCACAGTGAGGCATGTTCAGGGAGGCTGCAACAGATGGTGACTCCACCAACTTGGAGGACGATGTCACTGTCTGCAAGACTATCACTAAACGCTCCAGCCAGAAGCTATGGATGACTGCTGAGGTGTGTGCACTGCTGAGGATTTGTGACTCTGTCTTCAGAACAGGTGACAAGGTGGCCCTAAGAGCAGTGAGGGCCAAGATGTCCCGGGTCATCAGAGCAGCAAAGTGCATACACGGCAAGAGAATCCACAATCACTTCCGGGACAGCTGCGACACATGGTGCATGTGGCAGGGCAGCCAGGCCATAACCAACTACAGGACAACACATCCTGCCTGTGACAGAGATGCCTCCCTTCCAGATGCACTGAACAACTTCTACCCTAGATTTTAGGCTCAGGGTTATGCTGCATGGAAGTCCATCTCTCCTCCCAGAGACCAGGTACTGTGTCCAACTACAGCTGATGCGAGGAAAACTCTACACAGAGTCAACCCACAGAAAGTATCTGGACAGGCCCACATCGCTGGCAGAGTGCTGACAGGATGTCAGACCGTCTGGCGGATGTTCAGACATCTACATTTCTTGAGTAGCGCCAGTGTCTGTGCCTAAACGGAGCGAAGCCTGCAGAGCAGGTTCAGGCAGACAACTTGAGCTGCACTACTGCAAGGCACACATGCACATGATATGTCTCATTCGCCTCAAACGTCATCAACGCACCCTCCAAATTCGGCGGTCTATTTAAGCTGCAACCATTTCCCATCTCTCCCTCTGCCTGTCAATGCCGCTGCTGCTCCACATGCATTTGCTTCTGCACCTTCAGCTCATGGACCCACGATCGTCGCTATGTGTATGTGTTCTTATGGTTTGACAACGCTGGTCAATATGTCGCTTGCGATCCTATAGCCATCTCCAATTCTGAGAATGACTCAATTCTCAAGGGAAGACAATTGCTAATTGCTGAACCCAGGCTCAGTCCACAAGGTGCGCGTCCACGCCATAGCTCCCATAACACTCGCAACGACTATAACACTGCATCGTTTGTGTGTGTGTGTGTGTGTGTGTGTGTGTGGGAGGAGGTGGAGCTGTGTCTGTAGCTTGTGTGCCTTGTGTCACAGAGTGATGCAGCTCAGGATTACAGATACTGACACATTTTCCTCAGGTAATACTTGCAGTCACTAAGAGTATGTGATCCGTAATGGATACTGTGTCAGCAGGGCATCCAGCTCAACCCACTAAATACAAAGCTGATTTCTCAAAACGATTGCAGGCGATAAAATAGCATATGAAAATTGTAAAATGCGTGAATTCTCTCCCTCACAGTCACCCTGGGACTTTGACAGTCTGAAGAGAGAGTTCATTCTGGGATGTGTGGGAGTATGTTGTAAGCTTACGCCACATACTCAGAAATTCTTACTAATATACATCTCATATACACAAAAACTGTGAAACACTACAAACTGTACTCAATCTGATGTCATACTTCCTATGAATAGTACATTGTGACAAAGTGTCTGGCTGATGCCAAGTCAGTTTACAATTCAACAGGAAGTGTTAACCTGGAATCCCATGTATGGAGAGTGTTGCTCTCTCCCTGCTCCTCCTCTGCCTGCTTGTTTTGTTACTCCGTCACTCACTCTTCTCTCAGCTTGCTGTTTCATCTCACCATTCCGCTCCTTATCCTCCCTCTGCTTCGATCTGCTCCTATTCCTCTATTTCTTTTCCTCTCCCATTATTCTCCCATTCATCTCCTGTTATTGCTTTCTCTGTTTGTTTAACAATTTTCCCCCTGCTCACTTCCACCTCTCTCTCCACGCGGCCTCCTCCTCATTTTTTCCATCACCCGTCCTCTTTCTCCTCTTCACGAGAAGCCATCCGTGAGCTCAGACCCCTCCTTCTCAATTTATTATTTTCTTTTCACTCCTCCCCCATCCACCTTGGTCGTCGCCTTATCCTTGTTCCTCACAGATTTAATATTTTTAAAGTCAAATAGCAGGAGCTGGCATGCCCAAAAGGAGCAGAGACACGTGCGGATCGTCTCTCACAGGTTGTCATCTCACTTCAAATAATAAGATAGAAAAGAAATAAATAAAAGGGCTGTGACAAGAGAGAGAGAGAGAGAGAGAGAGAGAATACAAACAGGATATCAAATTGATCTTTCCCCTCCTGTACCTGCCTCCCTCGCTTTCCTACAGTGGGAGACCAGGTGCTGGAGCAGAGATGTACTTTAATTATGTGGTGGGGACAGATGAGAAGGGAATTCAAGCCAGGAGGGTGTTTTTCTATGTGCTTACGTGTGTGTGTGTGTCTATTTTTGAGGGGTAGCAACAGCAGCAGATAATTGGAGAGACACACCCGGACACTGGTCACCTCTCGACCCCGCCCCTCTGTCCTTCAAATCAGCACTATTCACTATGGGTGCATACTGAGTGTGTGTGTGTGTGTGTGTGTGTGTGTGTGGTTTCTTGTGTATGGGGGTAACAGCAGGCTACTGTGTGTCTATGCTCATCTTTACTTACTTCCCTTTGCCACTCACTCAGTGTGTGTGAGAGCGATGGTGGTGGTGGAAGCAATAGGTCATTCACTTGTGCTATAAAAGATTCAGGACTGACTGATGTCCTCCGCCAGCTAAAAAGCTCTCACTTTTTCTAACAGCCTTCTTTGGAAGACTTTGTGTTTTTTCATTTAACCTTTACTTTGACAAAGAAAACACATCAAGAATTCTCTTTCACCGCCCCATCCTGAGGCAGATCATCATCGGCCATCAGTGGGGTGCTAAAAAGCTCAACTGCATCTGTGCATTTTGATATGTGAAATCTTTCTGTGACAAACCACAATGACAAGACCATCATTGTTGAGGTGAAAATACTGGTGCTAGATGAAGATGGTACTGTTCTATATAAACATACAAAAACAGCTGAACTAGCAGCTGGAAAGCTAAGCTAAAGTTCACCAATCATGTCAGAATCAGAACTTGTTCAGGCCTGGTATTAACATCCGTCCTGACTGATCCGATCACAGGTGGACAGCTCTGAGTACGGGTTCATTTGGTAGCCTGACAGTAGTTTTCTAACATGAACTACTGTTTTTCATCATTCTTCATTGTCTTTACAGAGAGGAGAGGAGAACCGAGGCAACCTTTATATTTTGTACAATATAGGCTTTCATTTACTTCATTGGGAATTGTTTAAATCCCAATAATTGTCTCTTCAAAACTGACTGAATTTGCCATTTGCTAAGTTGGTAAGCCATTTGGTGAGTTCATGATTCATTGAATTTTATTGCTCAGATCATTTAAAATCTGTGTACCATTCGTTTTTCAAAATAAAAATAAATATATTTATATAAAAAAATAAAAAAACATTTGTTTTTTCAATATTCCTCTCCAAAATCAAAGTGAAAAAACAGATAACAACTCGTTATCTGTTTTTACACTTTTGTGCTCAAATCAAAAAATGGAAAAAACAGATAACAAGCTAAACGTTGTGCATTATTCGCTCATTTGTTTTTCAAAATAAAACCAACAATAAAGAAACAAGAAACCACTCATTTTTCAATATTCGTTTCCAAAACAAAAATGAAAAGAAAAAGGATAATGACTCATTTTTCAATTTCATATTTTGTGCTCAAATCCAAAAATGGAAATGAATTATTTAAACATGTTGATTGCGGTTTAAAGCTTGAAGCTTTATAGCTTTATACTATAAGGAGACTTGTTGCTGCACCAGTACCTTAATCCACTAACACATTGCTTTAAGTAACATTTTAACAAGGTTAATGCTAATAAGTAACGTTTCTAACTATTCTAGCTCACTCTATATGGACACAAACTGTTACAGTACAACTCTAAACAGTACAACAATTTAAATTCCAAGTTCAACAAGTACATTTATATATCAAAAACATTCTAACCATCAACTAAACAGTTGCTTTAGTCCTCCACATTTCTGTGTCTATGACATTAAAGTTGCCATGTCATGTAACATAATTGTTGCAGAATTTCTGAGTTGGTCTAATGTGAGGTAACCTTTATCACTCAGGAAGTATTTTTTACAGTAACTCTGACACCACATAAAGCCACAATAATTGAGAAATATGTATGTAAAAAAAATAAACAAACTTTCATATCATCTTGATGTGTGTTGCATGCATGTCTCTTGGAGTACATTTGTAAAATACAAAGGTGTGTCTGTTCTGTGATAGACATTAGACAGATCTAAAAAAAACATAACAAAACCCCAGCTGGGGTTGTGGATTACCATTTGTAATGACATTTAAAATGCAGAAAATGTTACTGAATTTACTAAGCAGATTACTGTGAATGCCTCAACCTATTAGCTAACCTTTGCAAGCCATCACACAAATTACAGATTAATTTGTGTTTTAGTCTGACAATTATGTTGAAGGAGTCTCGTCTAAAACATGGAATTTTATTGTCAACTAACGTCGTGAGTTGAATTCAGAGTGGGATGTAGTGAGGGTGATTTACAACAGGCATTGCAATGCTGCAATGACTTCATCTTCATCTATACTCCATTCTGGATGTGTCTGTGTCTTTTAATCCTGTAGTGTGTGCACTTAGGTCTAACCTTATTACCCTGAATTCCTGGGGGAAATGTAATGAAACAGCTCCCTCATTCAGGAGGTCGATTTGTTCGCTTTACTTTATGAAGTCTCAAGTCTCCTTCATCCCATCGGCATACCTGCCAGTCTGATTCTCTCCCATCCCTACTTTCCTTTAATTATCCTATGTATTTTTGTCTATTTGTTACAGGGTAATAAAGAGAGCAGATTCCTGTTTTGTGCCGGCTTCATTGATTTTAGGTTTGATCCATCAGTGGCAATATTCTCTCTTTCTACTTCTTGAATCTTAAAAAACAAAACAACAACCTTATATTGATGGTTTGACTGTGATCAGACATATTGCTGTCCTGGTTTTCTGCCTCTGAAACATGAAAATCAAGCACTAGCAATTACAGAAGAAACACACAGAACATAACAGGGCCAGAGCTGCCATCAGATTCAAACCAGCTGTCAAGCAATCAAAACAGATCAAACGCAACAACACAATGAAAAAATAGAAGGCTGTTCACTTTGCAGCAAGAAACATTTTGTTCCTCATCAGCCCTCTTTGAAATCATTGTTGCATCTGTTACATCACAATCAATTGATCAGTCAATTAGTGATTAAATTAAATTCACACTAGAAAGTGTTTTTTTTTAATTTTTAAAAATGAAAAAATAATTGTGCATTCAAGAACACAACACCTGTATAATTACCACAACATAATATACAACGCAAAATTGCAAACTAGATGAAACAGTATGTCCTGTCAGTATTTCCATCCTAACACATTATGAGACTGCATGGTTCTATGTACAAAAACTATGTGGTTAGGTTTAGGAAAAGATCAGTGATGTGATTACTTTCAAATGGGATGTGATCTTCAGTTTCCTGGGTGAAACTCGCATGTGTGAACCACCACTAAACCCCAACCTCCACCTCTCATGGGACTTTCTTGCTTTGTGAAATATGTTGTGTTGTGCAATTGGTCTGATGGTCTCATATCGATGTGGATGTGCTTCATTTGGAGGTACATTAAAGCCCAGTGCATCTCATCCAGATCCACAAGAGTACCTTCCGCCTCTGGATGAGGCGAATAAAAGGTGTGACAAAGTGTCAGTATGTGATGAGCTGGTAATGAGATTGGACTCATTTTTAAATCCTTTGGGGAGAACAAGGATGCAATGAATATATCTAATATGTCTAATAAATCTCATATACCTAAACCTGAACCTAAAATAAGACAACAAATAACCAAGGATTGTAATATCACAAAGTTTTATTTCTTCAATATGAATTTATACATGTACAAATTAAGAGTATTGTGAAAGTATGCATTATGAACTACAACATTAAAATATGAAGGCAGCAGAAGACACAAAAGATTATATATAGTATATATATATATATATATATATATATATATATATATATATATATATATATCTATATATAGATATATATATATACAGTACCAGTCAAAAATTTGGACACAGTTTCCCATTCAAGTGGATGGGAAGGTATGTCCAAACTATTGACTGGTACTGTGTGTGTGTATATATATATATATATATATATATATATATATATATATATATATATATATATATGGTCATGCATGAAGGTGATGCCTGATCGCTGTATCCTGGGAATGACATGTGGACCTAGGACCGTATCTCGCTAACAGATAGCTGTCAGTGTACCGTGGATGTGGACAAGGTCTGACTGCCATCCATTAGCAATGGCTCCACACATCATGGCATCACCACCAAAATGGTCCACTTCCTGGATGTAGAGAATTAAATTTAATCTTAGTCTTAATTCATTCTGAAATCTGTTCAATCCGTCTATACTCCCAACACTGTTTCCTTTGTGCCAGGAACACTTTCCCTGAAAATGATAGATGTCATTTAAAAGTCATTTATCAGAGATTGTTATTATCTAAATGTCACCAGCATTTTCTTTGAGAGTACAAAAGAACAGAAAAACAAAAAAGCAACTTGTAGTACGTAAAGCCTAATTACCGTCTTTCTCAGTGGACCAGACAAATGATCCAGGACTTTAAAGAAACTATGCATGCTGCTATATTTGTGACATAAATGTGACACCAAATGAGAGCTTATATTTGAAGGGTACTCATCTTACAATCATCACCTTAATCACTGGAGCCATCAATGAAACATCTAATCAATGCAGAGGAGAGGGGTTTGATGAAAGTACAAATTAGTTTTTAATTATGCTACAAACCCTTGAGAGAGATGTTGGGAGGGACTTTACAGTCACGCTCTGCTTTACTTAATCCTGGCTTCAACCTCCACTCATTACCACATCGTTCCATCAACGTTCAATCACATTCAGGTCTAGTAGTGATTTTTGCTTAGTCTCTCTCCTTTCTTTCTCTTTGTTTGCCAGTTTTTCCCTGTGTCCCAGATCAACAGTGAACCTGACCAGCCAGCCTCCTGCAGCCACCTAGTCTGGCAGCCAAGCCGCTCTCTCTACCCCAGCTCACCTTTAAGTCTCAGACTCTGCTGTGCCCACAGCCTCAGACCTTGAGACCAAAGTAAGTAATCTTCTTAAATAAACTGTCTAAAACTTCTCCTGACTCTGAGTCATGCTCTTGGGTCCAATACAGTCAGTTTACTGCCCTTAACAAACAGAAGTTATTTACTGAGACACATCTGCAATGTTTCAGTCCATGCACAACAGTGCTGCACGGATTAATAATACCAAAGACTGTAACTTTACAGAATTACTTTTGTATATTATTGTGCATAGACGGCCGTCCAGAACAATACATGCTAGTGAACATCACACACTCTCACCTCTTCTGTCTCTCCGTTCTCTCTCCTCTCCTTCGTGTTCGTGCTTGATTGGAAGCCAGTAGACTCCTTTAGGGGAAACACTTTAAACATCTCCACAATTATGCTTCTAATAATGGCATCCCACACATACACTCATCGAGACACACAGGCATGCAGTCTGGAGCTTAAAGTGGAAGTTACCCTGTCACTTGGTAAGCTATTAATCGCTGTCTGAAGGAGTCCGTGAGTATCTGTAGGTGCACATGTGTGGAGCCAACAGTTAGCAGGAAAGTGTGTTAATGTATGTGTGTCTGTGTTTATTCAGTTTAGTCGACATGTCACCTTGTTGTTTGTGTGTGTCAGAGAATATCTATCTATCTATCTATCTATCTATCTATCTATCTACAGTGGGGTTTTGGTCAGAGCTCACTGAGAGGGTGGGGCTTATTATCCCGGTTGTTTTGTGTTTAATGCTCTCTCTCCCTCATATTGCAGCATGCTTGAACTGCAAGACGCTGCCGTTGAGACTGGAGACGTGAGGGACACGTCTGGAAGTGTTTGAGTTTCGAAGATTCTGTGTCTTCTATTTCCTGTTTTATTTTGAAAGTTGTGTTCTCCTTGTCTCTTTTGCTTTAGCTTCCGGTCTTTGTCTGTTTTCCCTGTTTAGATTGTTTATTGTTTTCACTGCTGTTTGTAGCGTAGCGTAACTACGCGGCGTTCCCATTGTAAATAATTTTTAAAAATATGCTGGCCTCAGGAAAAACTGCCTTGGTGGACACAGGTCCTAACAATTATGTCGAGGATTGTTGGGCCTTGGCGGAGGTTTGTGCTCTCCGAGCGCTCTTGCAAATGTAAGAACTACTCTATACTACACAATGATGCTGCTGTGTTATACGCCGCGCCTCTTTTGCTTGTGGAACTCTAGCTAAATATGTAAGATCTCACGCCAGAGCAGCTTTGTTCCACTGTTGTTTTGCTGTGAGGTGGCGGTGGTTTAGGAGGTAAAGTGGTCGTCCACTTATCAGAAAGTTGGTGGCTCGATCCCCTGTCTTGTGCAGCCTACATGTTGAAGTATCCTTGAGCAAGACTGTGAACACGAACTCGCTCCCCAGGTGCTGTAACAGCTGTGCACGCTGCCCACCACTCCTCAGGAATGGTTTAAATGCAGAGAAAGAATTTCCCCAAGGAGATCCTCTCAGCATTGACTCCTCGTTCAGAGGGCCACAGCCTTCATTATGAAAATAAGTGTGTGACTGCATCTTTGACACAGCTGTGTGTGTGTGTGTGGTGTGTGTGTGTGTGTGTGCTTTCAAAAAGAAAATGCAATCCACCAGATTTATGTTAGACACACTCCAATTATTATAAATGAGCTGAGCATTTTGTGTTCTTTATCAACAGGATTTCTGTTTATTTGGCGGTAATTTTACCCACCATGTAAGAGGCATTGATTTATCCTGAATACAGACTTTTCTAGGCTCTCTATTGCATTAAATAAGAATCTGGGTCAACCTTGCACAAACAAGTGGAGGAAACAGAATTAACTAAATACTTACATTCATCCATTAGAAAGCAACAGAAGCCACTTCTAGCTAGCTTCTGCTCTTATTATTTTTATTTTTTTTCTTTAACCATAGAGCCTGATCCCCCCCCCCACCCTTTTAAGGCAATTGCATACAACATAATACCCAAGTATTTTACATTAGAATTTCTAGCACGATCTCCACACTTTTTCAGATGAACCTCCAATTTGATGAGCAATATGTCCACTGACAAATTCAAAACTTCAAAAGTTGAATTTGTATATTTGAAATTCTTGAAATCCTGTGTGAAAACACACCTTGACTCATGTGTATAAATTATTTTGGGGCTTGAAATGTGTTTACCAAAGTCCTAGGTTCACAGAAGTAGTGGCAGAATAAATGCATAAAATTATATTTTGTAATATCCTTTTTTGAGTAGAAGTTTTGTCTGTCACTCTACTTTCACCAAATGTTAGAGGGACAGAGATACAGCGTAAAATTGGATTGAATACTGCTTTCATTGTAAAAATACGTACATTGTTGTGACGGCCCACAGTTCCCATGAGGCCTGGGACTGAACAGAGTAACGCTTTTGGTGTTAAGTTTGCCGTTTTTCCAAAATGGAAATATTACTCTTTTATTTTTGGTGTTTGTTCAGAACATGGTGGTTTTTGTTGGCAATTGTTTTTGTGTGCTGGTTTATAATTTTAACCATGAGTGAGGGGCTGTTTCATTACTTGATGATGACTGTATCCCCCCCCCTAGTTTTACTCAAAACTTTTTAACAGGTGGAAAGCAATGTACTGTACAAGTGCAAAAAGAGCAAATATTAATAACAAAAACTGTAAAGAAATAAACATTTTTCATTTCACACATTAAACTGTGGAGGCAGGATGTCTCCTACTCTACTGTGAAGCCCATTCTTAGTGTACAGTATGTGCACTTGACACTTCAAGTGTCCACATCACATTTGTGTGTGCTGAAAATTGGACCAGGACTGACTTCCAAATTATTTGTGATGCAAAGAAAATCAACCCTGTAGGTCTAACACTAAAAATCAATGATCACAGACAAAATTTCCACTATTAGCACTATGAATGGGAAAAACACAGTTAAGTTTATTACTACTCCTCCAATGTAGATTTGCTGAACCCCTGTGATCTTATTCTGTGGTGCTGAATTTAAAAGGGGACACTGCCAACTACTGCTCTGGCATAGATACTGCAGCATTTTCAACCATTCGTTCATGTGAACGCAAAACTCTTTTTTAAAATGCAAAGGAAAATCTTCTCCATTTTTAGCAAAACCGTTGTCGTGTAAACTGGGTCTGAGTATGCGGCATGACCTTACTGCACATACTCAGGCGTCCCAGAATGCATTTTGTTTCTTCAGACTGTCCGATGGCATTAAATTCACTTGTGATCATTTTCTCAGGTGAGATATAAACAGTGTAGATTGTGAATATTGGATTGGCGGTTTCACAGACCCCTCTTGCCCCTTTTTTTCTTCTTTGCTCTATAACTATTTGGTCAGGACTTTGTTCTAGGGGAGGTTTCACACCTGTAATTTTGATTTGGATCAACCTCTAAGAGGTCCAAAAGTCTGGCTCAAATGAGGTTGTTTGGATTCCAAAACACACCACAAATGAGCCGTGAGGAAGCACCACTTGAGAAGAACACTTTGGCTTTTTCCACTCCTGAAGGCAACTTTGGAAAAGGCTTCTTTCTTCAATCCTTGCCAAAGCCTCATTCTTTTCCCTCCCATCCATCCCCATTGCTCTTCCACCACCATCTCTGCTTGCCTTTTTTATTTTTTATTTCTTATGGATCCTTATTATGCCTCATCCATCTTTTTTCCAATGACCTTTTGCCTCCTGCTTCTTCCTCCCTCCATCCTTCTTTTCTCCCTGTTTGATGAGGAGGAGAAAGTAAGGAGAGAAAGAAAGTGCACCCGAATGTGAAAGATGCCAAATGTCTAGGTTACCCACACACTGAGAGCCAACTGCTGTGTGTGTGAGAGAGTGACAGTGGAACAGTAGGGAACTTAAATGAGGGGGTTGATGAGTTTTTGTTAAACTATTAATTTCATGGCCTCAAGTTAACATAGAGGTAACATGCAAAGCCCTAGCCTTTTCAAGGCGGGATTGGACCGCCTTTATGATGCCCTGATGTCCTTCATAAGTGTAATGGAGGCATAATACGGGTCTGTTTTGTTCCACCTCTGTGACGGGTGGGGGGGGCAGTGGGGGGTAGTAACATCACCCAATGACGGAGCTGTGACATTATGAAAACATACTACGGATGAGGCCCAAACCGTAAGTCTTTACAAAGCGATGCGTAATGGCTACTGACACCTAAATATACGTACCTACAAGTGCACTAAACAATATGACATTAATTTCTCCTGGGCTGGAACTGCTGGTCTCAGTGTCTTTACTCTATTGGAAGAAATATAACATGGCCCATGAACAAAAAGTATAATCCAAGTTTCATCCTCTGCGTCTTCTCTCTGCCCAGTTGTTGTTCTTCATGCACCGCGCCGAGCAAGTAATCTCTGCCAGATAGAATTAAACACAGAGTCACATCCAGTACTACAGTACTACCTACATGCAGGAACTCGGTTTTTGTCTAATAATTTAAGACGTAAATCTACTAGCTGTTGAACAGCACCGAGCCGCTGTGTCCACGTGCATCTTGTGTAATTATTAACTGATGGTGGCAACCATAGATGTAAAAAAAAACACTAGAGCGGACATGCTAGTGGTTTTCGTTTTCGTGGCAAATAGAGCGGCCATCTTACGGCTGTACAGAGAACGGTCTTTCTTTGTAATCATGCAGCCTGTGGGAACGTTGTTGGACGTCGGGAAGGAATATCTTTTCATAGGTAATTTAGAGAAATAACAGTCTGCTTCATAAATGTATTCCTATGTGCATCAAGACAGTAATTTACAAGATAAGTTGCACAGTTAGCCCTAGTATGACTCTGTGTCTCGTATCCTCCCCACAGAACAGCAACAATTCACCAGAAAGTCGATACGGCTCTACACAGTCTGATAGTTGTACCTCAATTTTTCAGTTTCCTAAGTGATCCCAACCGGCGTGCCAGGTGGGCAAGGCTGATGTGAAGACATGAAGTCTGGTACCCCAAGGTGCATGATCGCGTCTGTAATGATCATTTTACAAAAGCCAACTTTGACCTGACTGAGCAGACAATCTGCCTTCGGGATGATGTAGAGCCATCTGTTTTTGATCTGCCAGATCATTTACAAAAGGTTGATAAAGATTATCAAATAATGGAAGTTGTTTAGTTGTAGTTTGGAATAGTTGTCTGTATACTGTATATAGAATTGGCTGTAAATACATTTTGGACGTTGTAAATAATATTTGAGTCATTTATCTTATAATTTATGTTCAAAATAAACACTTTCATTCATTCATTCATTCAATATCATAAATGGCTCCATTGAAATAGGCTCAAAATTTATATTTAACATATCTATAATTGTTAAACAAATATCTGTAATACAATTAAAGATATCAAAAATTATTTCAAGATATCTTTAATTTTTCAGATATCTTTAATATAATTTATGATATCTTGAATTATTTCTAGATATCTATAAGTCTGAATAAAAAAGGGAGTAACTTGCCATAAATACTGATAAGTTTCTGCCAATCCATATTAGTGCCATATCACCTATTTATTAGTAAACATTCTCATGTAAATATGCAGAAATAAACAAATTTTACTATTTGATACTGATTTTCAATTGAGTTATTCTTCAAATAAATACCAAATTTAGCTGTGTTGTCCTGTTCAAACTCCCTTTGATGACAAAAGTTAAAAATAGGCTATCTATATTTTTTCCCATTATGACAAAAGGTTTCAAGGTCTGGACAGAAGCCTCTAGCAGTCTGGATTTGCGTCCCAGGCCGCTAATTGGTGACCCTTGTTTTAGAAACGAGCCCCCAAAAAACTCAACCCGTGACTACCGATATTTGCCACCAATATTCGCTTATAATAAGCAGACTTGCCAACACTGGTAGGAATAACAGTCGCATATAGTTATTTTAATGGTGTATTTGATCATGAAAGACAATGATGAGATTTGTGTAATAATATTACATACAAAATCGTTGAAACAATGTCAATTCGCTGCCAGTAAAATGGGGAGGGCCCTGAACCAAGCAGTTGCCAAAAGTTGAAGAACTTCCTTAAATTACTTTCCAGTTCAGGGGCTGCATCCTCCGAAGGCTGCATTTGAAGACCAAATGGGTTTCAGCTACAACTCCAGCTTCCACGACTGGAAACATATTTTATTATTATAATTACTACTACTACCCCTTTTATTGCTACTACGCAACAGCTTTTACTTCGACTACTCCCACAACACAGTTTTTATTACAACGACTTTAATGACTAACCATCAACTAATCAACTTCTGCTGTCAATGTTGCAAGGCGAACGGTGTGGTGCTTTGAGAAACAAGGATAAAAAGTAGACCAGACCGTAGACCAGACTGTCTCATTAACAGCGTCCATTGTGCCCTGCCTGTTGACCGGCTCCTTTCGATTGATGCAGCCCCTAAATTGGGACACAGGTAAAGAGCCTCATTTTGCTGGCACCCCTCAACTAGGAAGTATATTTATTAACAGAAAAATAAATCCAATGCAATTTAGAAACAATTCTAAACAAATGCTATAGACCTGATAGTCTGACAGGGGAGGTGAACCCTCGTTATAGAGGGATGGAAAAATATAGTGAAACAATTATCTACCAGGTTTCACCACTAGAGCCACAGATCATTGAATTCAAATGTTCTTGCCTTGGGACAGGGTGAAAGATTGAAAAGTCTCCAAAAACATCCAAGTCTCACTCAGCAGCTCCACATACTCCCACTTTGACACTCCTACTCTCAGCATAGTGGCAGAGGAGAGGAGAGTTCATTTCCATTGGAGAGAGACCAGTGAAAGATGCACCTATGTTTTATTATACTAGTTCAAACCCAGTTGTCATGTCTATCTTCTGACTCTGTCGGAATACTTTATAACCAGATTGCTGGTTATGACTCTATTTCCATACCTGTTTACATAAATATGTAGTAACTAAAGTATTAGGTGAATTTTCTTGGAGGAGAAGAATCCAATCATTTTTTTAAATTGTTATCGTGCGGATCCACAACAGAGAGAAAATATTATAATGAGGCACTTCGCTACTCTGCTCTACACACTGCAACAGAGGTGAACACTCATTTTTCAGCCTATCATTTGCATAAATTCTCCTCTTTTTTTAAGTTGGCGCTGCCAAAAGTGATAAAGTGCATGCAGCACCAGGGCAGGGATTCAGGAGTAGGGAGGGGTGATGGGGATATGGGGTTAAAGTTTAAAGAACAGAGAAAAATAAAGCAAGTTTAAAAAATACACAGAACACAAGATCTGCATAGACTGTCGACAAGAGCAGGCGCACAAGAAAAGAGGCTGAACCATGAGAAGAAGCGGTGACACACAAGCATTGAGACGAGAAAGAAAGAAAACCAAACAAGAGAAGGAAAATCATGTCTTATTTAACCAATAGGGTGAAGAGAGAGGGTAGTTAAAGAGAGAGGCAGACATAATGTGGATGGGACAGATAACAGAGAGAGAGAGAGAGCTGCAGGCAGGAGAATATAATGGACATTTGAGTGGAGAGAATGAAACATAGATTTATGAAGAGAGAGGGATGAGTGCAGTGAAATACAGAGCTAGTGTGATAGACTGCTAAGTGGAAGGAGCGAATCGTGGCTGTGTCTGTTTGCTTTTTCCAACTATACATGGTGTATTTGACATAAATTACATGAGGATATGGCAATAATAATAACTGATTCATCTGTGCATGTAACAAATCTACAATCCACTATATACAGACATATACATTAATCTTAAACAAATCTAAAACCCCCTCAGTTCATTGTGTTTCATATCATGATTCTTTGTAGGGTAAATACAGAAAAAGCAGACAAGAAAAATCTGACTTAAAATGAGATAAGATGTGTTGTGACAAAAGAAAACAGACGATACATATTTCGTGTTTATTCAGACTTCAGCCTGCTGTCACTATCAACACTGACCAGAAACAAGAATGGACAAAGCACAAAGGAACCTCTGATGTGAAAATAAATAACACTATAAATACATTATAAATCAGTGGATGCTTTTTGCTTTTGCAGGACTTCTGTGGAAACGTTCTCAGAGTGAACGGCAGACATTTAAAATAGTGCCTCTGCAGGTCAAATAACATTTCACACACACTGACAAATGCACACACACAGGTGCAAATCTAAATCCGTTACTCACAACTGTTCCAAAAACAGAAAACACACAGATGTCCGATCCATTTTTACCAACATTCACATGTAGAGCTCTGTCTCTCTCTCTCTCTCTCTCTCTCTCTCTCTCTCTCTCTCACACACACACACACACACACAGAGACTGAGAGCTTGGCCTTGTCTGCTGGCTGTGGACTAACACAGATAAATGAGAGACGCAAGCTGTGTGGAGAACAGCATTTATCTAGAACCCCTTCCTTTTAGTATGCAAGGACACCTTCCAACAAAAACATGTCTTTCTGTATTGTCAGCTCAATCCACTGTGTATTATAATCCATAAAGCAGCCAATTAAAGTCCATTAGCACTTGTAGATTTCCATCATTGGGTTTGTGTATTAATAATTGGACTTTGGATAGCGTGTGCTGAATCTCCACCACTAACTGACAATCAGTGGTCAGTGCAGATAATAGATGCATGGAAATCAGTCACTTAATGCTGCAGGTAAACTTTCCTGGGAGTAAGAGGTTGGAAGAATGAAACAATGCTTCCTGTCTGATTTCATCACCAAATGTTTTCTGCATGAATTAATCATATTGGCTCATAAATTGAATTTAGCAGGTAATTATTATATCTATATAACTACAATATATGATAACTGCAGATTACAAGTAATTTGGACAATGTAGTTATCATATCAGGAGAAATGAGACAGTATTGAACTAGTAAGCTCATAAAGTGGCATGTATATTAAACATCAGCACTGAGCACAAGTGTTTTTAGCAGTCTTTAAGCACAAGAATTTGACTGCATGTCTGAGGAGCAAAGCTAATCTTTATTATATCTTTAAAACATGACTGTATGGATCACGGCATTACTGATCTCCTTCTCAGCTGCCTTTGAATGAAAATATCGCAAATCTAAATGAACATTACTGCTTCCACTTAATGTAATACCGTATTTCCCATTATTATTATTATCATTTCCCATTATTATTCCCAAATTCAAGGATAGTAAATTATATAGTTTGTGGTTCACGTTTGATTTGAAGAATGAAGGTAAAAATAACTAAGATCAAAGATGGGCATTGGTCATTGTTTGTAGCTACTGTGGAGAAGCAGAAGAGGAGGCTGCTGAGCTGAGTATGCAACTGTAGGTGAGTAGAGTCTGGAGGAGGAGCAGGATTTGATTTTGGCTATATGTGCATTATCTGACAATGTTTAACGAAGCAGTGGTTAAATTAATGATAATTACCTCTGCAAGGAGATTATGTGTTAGCCAGCATTTATTTGTCTGTCTGTTGGCAGGATCAGTCAAAAAGTTATGAATGGACTTTGATTACGTTTGTTGGAGAGGTAGAGAGGTAGAGAGGTAGAGGTGTAAGGTATGGCCAGAACAACAATCCAGTAGAATTTGGTGATGATCCAGAACATCATGTGGATCCAGAATTCTTTGAAGGATTCTTTACCATTGTGGGATAGGGGCTGCCTTGGTGGTTTGAGCTCTTTGGGTGTCGTCTTGCGTTGAATGATTTGATTGACTGATTTATTTATTCATCTATTTGTTTGTTGATTGGTTTATTCGTCTCTCTATAAAGCTACCTGCAACAGAATTCTTGAATGTTAGAATAAAAGTTGATCAACTAACAGTTATAATGTTAGGCTAGGCTGCTTAACAGTCAGTAAAACAATTAAGACACAAATACTTTTAAGGATAATAAGAAATTGCTTGACATTTGCCGGTGCCTTACTGTTTCTACACTCGATGACACTCACATCTGTCCTGTGCTTTGGCCTCTTGGTCAGTCCAACCACTATGTAATTAAATTCATAGTGTCTTCACATTTGGGCCTGGAAAATCAAGGACTACAGCAAATGCAGCACCATCATTTTAAGCAAATAAAAGATTTTGAGTTTAGCAAACTTTCCATTCTGTCAAACATCCTCAAGCAAAGTCCTTGAGCTTCCTGCCTGATGACTTGAAATCTACTGCAAATTTAACAATTTTTAAGAAAGCTACCAAATCCAACAACAAAGATGTCTAGATGTTCATTTTTTTCTACTTACACTTTTTGTTAGTGTTTTCATTTATGTAATTTTTAAAAGATCTGTTTTACCTTTGTGTACTCACTTGATGTTCTGTTTATCTCGCCGCTTTATTCTCTTAGTTGTATAGAGGTAGAGTTGCAAATTAGCATTTGGTATAAACACTATGACTCTCATCGGACAGCTTTCTTCAGTTTATCTTTGTATACTCTATATGTCCCTATATCAAATAAACCATGAATCAATGAATAATGGAAAATAACCAGAATAGCCAATATAGGAGAGATAACGCTAAAATAATAATTCAAACAGCATGTTTACCCAGGCCAGTCACAGCATCTCTGCTTTGTCCACGTGGCGCTGTGCTGCTCCACCGTCACTCTCCCAACATGCACCAGTCGCCTTCAGGGACACCAAGGAGCAGACAACACTGCGGCAGTACGGGCACACAAAAACGGCAGTCGCTACTTTCTTTCTTATGCCAGAGTGTTAATAAAAGCCCCTGGTGCACTCACCGGCCAGGCTCTGCCTCTGTCGTGTTTTCGCCTAACAACACACTGGGCTTCTCAGTAGGTCGACTCTGCTTCTGCCTCGTCTTCAGATTGTTGGAGATGTCGGTGTCCTCAATTTGCCGTGTGCGCATCACATGTTAGCGCTTCACAGGTATGGGTAATTACTCATCAGTGTCTGTGTCCAGGCAGGAAGTAAACAATAACCATTTCAAACTAAAAGCAGGCATCCTGGCTGACAACCACTGACAGATTATTATTATTATAGTCATCATTATTATTAACTACTTTTATCATCATTATTATTATTAGAAGTGTTGTTATTGTATTAGTTATTAATACTACAAATTGCAGTCTTTCAATTATATGTCTTTCCATCTCTCCCCCATCTCTCTCTCTCTCTCTCTTTCAACCAGTCAAAGCAGAGGGCTGCCCACTTTGATTCGGGATCCACTCGAGGTTTCTGCCTGTAAAAAGAAGTTAACTATTGATGGTGATTCGGAGCTATACAAATAAAATATACAAATACAATTTGTATTTTGGCTGGCACGGTGTTGCAGTGGGTAGCGCTGTTGCCTCACAGCAAGAAGGTCCTGAGTTCAAATCCATCGAGGGACCTGGGACTTTTCTGTGTGGAGTTTGCATGTTCTCCCCTTGTCTGTGTGGGTTCTCTCTGGGTTCTCCGGCTTCCTCCCACCACCGAAAACATGCAGTAGAGGTGGATTGGTGACTCTAAATTGACCATAGGCTTGAATGTGAGTGTGAATGGTTGTTTGTCTTTTTATGTGTTCCTGTGATGAACTGGCAACTTGTCCAGGGTGAACCGCGCCTCCCGCCCAAAGTCAGCTGGGATAGGCTCCAGCACCCCCCCGCGACCCTACACAGGATAAGAGGTTACAGAGAATGAATGAATTTGTATTTTATTTAATTTATATATTGACTTGATTCTTCATCTTCTTCTGTAAGTTGTAAAATGTTCTCAAATCGTTGTGAATGACTATTACATGTAATTTATCATGACCATGCAAATAAATACAAAAAACACGAATATCATGCGCCAAAGTCTGACCACAATTGTCACTGACTTCCTGTATCCCTAGTGAGACGCTTCATTTGACTAAAAGTTTAGTTGAAAGCAGAGACAGTGTGAGACCTGATGCATGGTCCACACACCACTGTTGTATATATTTGGTAGTTCAACACATGCATATGATCAAGGAATTCTCAATTTTTACTGTGTGATGAACAGATGAAGTTTTGAAAAAATCTGCTCTGGATACTTAAAAGTGCCTTTAAACTCTCACTGATTGACATGTACATGCAAACACTCACACAGCCATAAATATAGACGTATCTGTGGCTGTCTGCATTTATTAATAAAGAGCATGATTAGGAATAGGGAGAGAGACAGAGAGGGACAGATAGAACAGGACAGCACAGACAGGAAGGAAAAATAACAGCCAATTTAGCCTTTTCTTCTTAAAGCTACACCAAGGTATTTTGAATGGTTATTTTTCTTCACTGGTTACATGTCATATTGTCTGAGGAAAAAGTTTCCCTGTCCCTATAGTGGCTTGTTAGCATCAGTTAAATGCCACATTGAAACCAAAGGGGCACAGTAAGCAATCTATATGAAATCTTTAAAAAAAAAAAAAAGAGAAGAAGGAAAAGGGAATTGGACGAGGAAAAGAGAGATGAAGAGGAGAGGAGTGCCACCATGCCGATGTCGGCTGTGGCTGAAGAGGATAATGAGGAGAGAGAAAGGGAAGTATTAGATAGATGAGGATGAAGAGAGGAAGGGGAGGAGAAAGAGAGAATGAGCTGGATAAGGGGGCAGATTTCATATAAAATGTGAGAAAGTGTATGGGTGGAAAATATGTGACTTAAAACTGATTTGAGCACGTCAGAAAGAGAGCAGGAGGCGGCTCATGGAGATCAACGAAGCCATTGGAGGTTCCTCTTCTGATGTGTGTGTCTCACATCAGGATACGTCTTTGTGTCCTTTGTGTGTGTGTGTGTGTGTGTGTGCTGCTTTTTGAATAAGTGTTGAACTTGTGTGTATGTGTTATTGGAACTCATTTGTGGGGGTGTATGTGTGTCTCCTTTTATGCAACCGAGCATTTCATTTAAAGGCTGAAAGCAGCCTTTTGTTTGGTGAACTGCTGAGAAAGAAAGAGCAAAGTATCCTCCTCTAGTCAAACATACAGTGGGAATGAAAGGGAAAGATTCAATTTTGTCCCTGTCTGCCTTGCATGAAGGACAAACTCTTTTTTTACTAGTGTTTGGAGGACATACATACGCACATAAACATAATCACCGCGTACAATACTTCGATTCAAGCATATACACACACACACACATCGTTTCACTCATTTGCCAGCTCCCTCAGACTGGTCACACACATACACAGTATTGCACACAGTGTACTACCTTCAGTTTTAATGATGAGAAGTAGGGCCTTCTCTCACTGTTGTGAATCTCCACATTCATTCTTTGAAAACTGTCCAGAGGGTGGATATTTGGATTCCTCGTAGTAAACTGTATTAACAGCAGCTGGTCCAGCTTTAGCAGACATATCAAATTTGATTTCATGTTGTAATAGACTTGTCATTTAGGATATAGACTTAATCAAGTGTGAAGAAACTACAAAGACCACACAGAGGCATGGAGAGAAAGCACAGGAAGGAGGTGGAACGTAAAACCAGGGTGCAGGTTGAAATAATTTTGAATTCTGAATACATTTGCTCCCTCACACTGTGACATCACACTGTTCTTTACCCTCAGTATTGTCGGTACACAACCACAATTACTTGATCTGATGTTGTGGTAAGATTTTGGTGGAGCATGTATGAGAACAACGAGGTGAGGGAAACTGTGTGAGTGCACAGCTTGTTTCTGAGAGAGACCAGACAATTGGTGAATGGTTATGAATTACCATGTGGACAGTAATTATTTCTACACTACAGAAACAAGCTGGTGCAGAAAACAAGATGAATGCTTTACAATAATACTAAAACAACTAATGTTTGCTACAGTACTGGAATAAAGGTATGGATCAACAGCGAGAGAGCAGAATGTGAACATTGAACACAAGGGGATACCAGGGGGGGATGTGGTCAGCACCATGTTTTAATTAACCTTAGTTTGTTGGCATTTCACCCCATATTCAAGATACATCTGTGAAACAGAAAGACAACATGGGATCTTCCAAAGGTTTGGAATTTCATTATCGCTTTCAAACAACCTAATATGGTCCAGTTTCAATATTTGACACCTTTTTTGGAGATTTTTCCCCAGTAATGATTGACGGAATTTAATCTCATGGACATGGTGTAAAGTTTGGCTGAAGTCAGTCAGTTTTAAGTACCTTTTAGCCTCTTTCTACCAGTAGTAGCCCTTAAAAAAATCACACTCTACTATGAGAAAGCTGCACCTTTGACACAAATGTATTCCTCAGTATTGCATGCATTAGAGTACAATGCAAGTTGTAGTCAGGGCCATACTCTGGGCTTTCCGCCCCGAAAACATTTTCAATACCTTTCTCTGCATTTTAAGACATTTAGAGGGCAAAAATCAGATAAGAATAGCTTTAAAATCACATCTCTCTCTCCCTCACTGCCTCTCCCTTCATCTGTGACTCCTCACTTGTCTCTCCTGTCAAAGTTTATTAAAAATAATTAAGTTAAATTCTATACATTTTATTTATTTCATCTTTGTGTTTGAGTTTGCATCATTTTGGATTTTAATTACAGAAATGTGCGTCAAACAGTACATAAACATAAGATGTGTTAGACAATAATATAGTCAGACAATAATAATATTATGACTATAATTATGTTATAGGTTTGTGTTGTTGTTATATTGAGTCTATAGGTTTGTGTTGTTGTTATATTGAGTCTATAGGTTTGTGTTGTTGTTATATTGAGCCTATAGGTTTGTGTTGTTGTTATATTGAGTCTATAGGTTTGTGTTGTTGTTATATTGAGCCTATAGGTTTGTGTTGTTGTTATATTGAGCCTATAGGTTTGTGTTGTTGTTATAATGAGCCTATAGGTTTGTATTGTTGTTATATTGAGTCTATAGGTTTGTGTTGTTATATTGAGCCTATAGGTTTGTGTTGTTGTTATATTGAGTCTATAGGTTTGTGTTGTTATATTGAGCCTATAGGTTTGTGTTGTTGTTATATTGAGTCTATAGGTTTGTGTTGTTGTTATATTGAGCCTATAGGTTTGTGTTGTTGTTATATTGAGTCTATAGGTTTGTGTTGTTGTTATATTGAGCCTATAGGTTTGTGTTGTTGTTATATTGAGTCTATAGGTTTGTGTTGTTATATTGAGCCTATAGGTTTGTGTTGTTGTTATATTGAGTCTATAGGTTTGTGTTGTTGTTATATTGAGCCTATAGGTTTGTGTTGTTGTTATATTGAGCCTATAGGTTTTGTGTTGTTGTTATATTGAGTCTATAGGTTTGTGTTGTTGTTATATTGAGTCTATAGGTTTGTGTTGTTGTTATATTGAGCCTATAGGTTTGTGTTGTTGTTATATTGAGTCTATAGGTTTGTGTTGTTGTTATATGGAGCCTATAGGTTTGTGTTGTTGTTATATTGAGTCTATAGGTTTGTGTTGTTGTTATATGGAGCCTATAGGTTTGTGTTGTTGTTATATGGAGCCTATAGGTTTGTGTTGTTGTTATATGGAGCCTATAGGTTTGTGTTGTTGTTATATGGAGCCTATAGGTTTGTGTTGTTGTTATATTGAGCCTATAGGTTTGTGTTGTTGTTATATGGAGCCTATAGGTTTGTGTTGTTGTTATATTGAGCCTATAGGTTTGTGTTGTTGTTATATTGAGCCTATAGGTTTGTGTTGTTGTTATATTGAGCCTATAGGTTTGTGTTGTTGTTATATTGAGCCTATAGGTTTGTGTTGTTGTTATATTGAGTCTATAGGTTTGTGTTGTTGTTATATTGAGCCTATAGCTTTGTGTTGTTGTTATATTGAGCCTATAGGTTTGTGTTGTTGTTATATTGAGCCTATAGGTTTGTGTTGTTGTTATATTGAGTCTATAGGTTTGTGTTGTTGTTATATTGAGCCTATAGGTTTGTGTTGTTGTTATATGGAGCCTATAGGTTTGTGTTGTTGTTATATTGAGCCTATAGGTTTGTGTTGTTGTTATATTGAGTCTATAGGTTTGTGTTGTTGTTATATTGAGCCTATAGGTTTGTGTTGTTGTTATATGGAGCCTATAGGTTTGTGTTGTTGTTATATTGAGCCTATAGGTTTGTGTTGTTGTTATATGGAGCCTATAGGTTTGTGTTGTTGTTATATTGAGCCTATAGGTTTGTGTTGTTGTTATATGGAGCCTATAGGTTTGTGTTGTTGTTGTATGGAGCCTATAGGTTTGTGTTGTTGTTATAATGAGCCTATAGGTTTGTGTTGTTGTTATATTGAGCCTATAGGTTTGTGTTGTTGTTATATTGAGTCTATAGTTTCCACTGTAATGACCAAAGAACATAAATCTCTGTGGTAATCAGGCCAACATTGTTTAATGTGATCAGGTCAGTTTGTGTTGAACAGCACAGGAACATGATGCTGATCCTATCCTGGTCACAGTGGGCAGTACCTGCTCTTCCTCTCTCATCATCTTCATCACCTTCTCTCTTTCTCTCTGTCTCTTCATGTCCTGTTTCACTTCTTTTATCAAACCTGAGCTCTGACTGCTGCAGTCTTTTCATGTTAGTCTGTGTCAGTGCAGACAGTAAACACAGGGTCAGGTGATACTTATAAGCAAATGTTGCCGGCCTCTAATTGGTTAATATTACAGTGAAATTCCAACTCGATGTGTGACACTGTGAGAAATGTCCCTCTCAAACTTTGTTTTACTCTGCAGGGTCGTTTACTGAAACCCAGTTTTTCAGGTTTTCAGTGTTTTAACCAATCTGATCTCCTTTGTCAGTGGTTTTGGGGCCTTCCTCAACCTGGCCCTGTTTCTACTTCTGTAGGCTTTTTCTGAAAAACTGATTCTGTCTGTATATTATTCACACTTGCACATCGACATGTTAGAGTAATTTCAGTTTATGACCTGTGTAATGTACTGAGACAAATGAATATTATATCTTCTAGGTTCTTATAGCAGCAGTAGTTGATTAGCGCTCTGTTAGTTGTTTGACCACAGTCCTTTCCCCCACAAAGCAGGTCTGTCTGCTATCCATCAATCCATCTGCACATGTGAATCCGGCTGTCTGTCTCTCCTCTGGTTTGAAGAGGATCACATCACATGCACGAAAACCAAACTAACGTCATACCGAAATCATGTTAGACTTTTAAACCTGCTTCAAAATGTAGTATCTTCAAGTTACTGTGAACTTAGCTACATATTCTAACACATAAGGAAACGTACAGTCATTGTTGATCATGTTAGCAGAGCACCGGCGAAGGCACCAGACAGCCTGAGGGAAGGAGATCAATGGAAAGCGCATCCTACGCCTTTACCCCTCTTTACGCCGCGAGCGACGAGGCGCCTGAAAGTCTACAAGAAATCAGAAATGCTGTGGTTTGACAACACAGTAGTTACATAGTTACAAACTGTTTTCGCTCCTTTTTTTGAGCATACCATGTCAAGTGTCAACATTTTTCAGCATGGATTTTGCTTTACCGGGTCTTTAAGAGAGTTGCTCGGTTTGTTGGCTGGCACTGTTTTGATAAAACGTTGGTTTGGCAACAGTGAGGAGTTCTTCCTAGGACTAGATGATTCAATCCCTTGGTAGTAACACTATCATGGTGGAATCTTGACTTGTGGGAGACTCTGTGGAAGACTTTGTACGAGACTTGTGGGTGATGGATGAAGGCCTGGTAGTAGTTGGTTACTTCCTCTGGATGTGTTGAGGTCTTCAGGAGGTGCCCAACCTTCACCGAGTGTTTCAGCCTTTATCCTCAACGCTCTCTGGTTGGCAGGCCGGCAGCGGTGGCCAGGTCACTGCCCCTCTTATCTGAGTCTACAGGCTGTAATGGCCGCCCCCCAGAAGATTAATTCAACAGTAAATTCACCATACCAGACTGCAGGTGATTCAGTAAAATCAAATGGAGAGAAGCCAAAGAAAAGGATTAAGAGAGATTGAAATGAAAAACAACAAAATGTGACTGAAGCAACAGACAGACGCAGGTGACAGAGTCAACAAAGACGTGGCAAAACATAAAGACAGTGGCAATGAGAAAGAACAAGAGATAAAGAAAGGTGCCTGTGGCTGTCAGGTAGACCAAAACAAACGTTGGGTACCATGTTGCCAAAGGGCCTGTCTCAGGCTGACTGACACTAGATTTAACCCTCCTTTCAAAGGAGCAAAATACGACATCATGTGAGAACCTACCCTGTGTTTGTTTGAAGAGAATGCTTTATCCAATTCATTGTTCTTTGGTCTCTGATTTCAAGCTCTCCTTCTTATTACTAGTGGGGTCACAAGTTATATATATAATATCGATCCAGTATCGATAGTTTGCACAAAAGCTTGAGGTGTTCGGGAAAAGGGAACTAAAGTAGACTATTTCTAATTATAGCTACAACGACATCAAATCAGTGGCAGGACGTGGATTCTCCACTTGGGCTTTCAGCGCTATACTTCTGCAATTAAGCTGCCCTCAAATGACTTCACCCTGTTGCTATACAGCTACATTCTGTTGTCAGACAATGTAACCAGCCCATATTCAAAGAGACAGTAACCTTTATATTATGGAATAAAGTGGTTCAAACCAGGTTCAACACCTATGAAGGATATACATCAACTGCATAGACACACAGTGAAACCATCAAGGATGTACCACTATTACAGAGAATGACATTATGCTGCATCACAAAAAGATATCACATATATCTCAAATAACTGTCATTACTACATGATAAACTCTCAACAACAAGTAAGAAGCACAATCAGGATTCAAGAGAGATTCCTCACAGACTCCAGCCAAGCTGCTGTGCATGAACATACGTGCCCAAAGGCACACCAGCAGTGTGAGACCACTGAATATGGACCTCATTCACACCACAACAGCAGCAACCATCTAAAGCAAGCAATAATCAACAGCTAAGATACTTCAAAATCCATTAGACCAAAGCTGTTCATCATTTGAAAAGAAATATTTAACAAAATGCACTCGTTTTTTTTAACATTTCTGTCTTCTGGGCCGCTTTGGTATAGATCCAAAATTTCTAAAACATTCAAACAGGCAAAAATACTGTGCCTGAAATATGGGAAACAAAGATCAACAAACTCTTCATCTCTAAATTTGCATTGTAAATAAATTCCTTTGAGTCCATAAGAAAAATAAGATCCTCAAAGGAAAACTAAGTAAACTGTTTTTTTTAGGCCGAACTGAGCTCAACAATGACTTAAAGTTGGAAGGCTTGAAAAAGAAATCATATATCACACATTCATATGTTCATTAACATTCATTGACTCTCCTTCCAAAAATTCAGTGGGAAGAATCCACACTGCTCTCTTAATGCCATGTTGGCTTTCAGGTCAATAAGTTCCCTCTGTAGAGATCCAGTATCTGCTCACTTGTAGATCTGTTTTAAAAGAAGAAGCAGCTTTATTTGTAACATACAATTATACAGTACACACAATACAATTTAGCAAAATTGGTTCTCTGCATTTGACCCATTCCTGAGGAGCAGTGGGCAGCCATTACAATGCCCAGGGAGCAGATTGGGGTTCAGTATCTTGCCCACGGATACTTCGACATGACTTAGACTGGGGGAACGAACCACTGACCGTCTGGGCAACTGCACTTACCAACTAAGCCACAGCCTCCTGTGAAAATGTGGTGACATTTCAGGAAGGGAAAATGACTCAGATAGGGATTCTGAATGAAAAGAGGGAGCTGCTCTCCCATGCTGTGTCTCATATCGCATACTTCTATACTCAAACTGGCCAGTTTTGATGTATTAGTGCCTTCACACTACTAAGTATGCCAAAATGTAGTATACCGGATGTACCAGGGTGGCACATTCAAAACAACCAATGAATTGAGTTTGTTCTCACCCTCAATGATGGTCATCTTTGCTATGTAGCAGGAAGGGGAGGGGCTTACGAGACTTCAAGCTTGTGAATGCCGATGAAGCGATGGTCACGGCAGAGAACAGCAGTAAATAGACAAAAGTATGACCTAAAGTACCATTTCACATGAAATGTGAAGCGCATTGAACCGTTCATTTTAGTCAAATGAAAAACCTGGCAGATATTTTTGAAAGTGACGTGATGTTTGCGGCCAAATGTTGTACCAGTATCCAATTTGAGACAACACTACACTGTCGAAATCCACGCACTATGAAAGTAAGTATACTGTGTTCGAAATTGTCTGTTACCCAGACCTTTTTGCTTGTTACTACATCTGACTATGCAAAGTACTGTTTTCTTTTCTTTTAACTACTACTGTGGGGGAGAAGAACTTAACTTCTCCTCCAGACATCTGTGATGCATGCACGTCTGTATGTGGAGTACGTTTGCAAACGCATGCCATTAAATCTGACAGAAATACAACGACGTGACTGAAGAGTCTTCACTCAATAAACCTGCCACCACAAACTTGGCGTTGTTGGCAGGATCGCACGTGAGAGAGGGCCTCTGGAAGATCAGTGCCAAAGGTAAAGACTGCACGCAGATGGAGTCCGGGACTCCAACCCAAACCTCCTCGTCAAAGAGAGGGTCACCGCTGTGATCCGAAAGGACCAGGTTGCTTCATGGCAGCAACTGTTGTCATTTTGGTAAGATCGATCAATGCTTATTTAAAGAGATAAATGAGAATAGGTGCACAGGGAAAGTGATCCTCCTCCGAAAGGGTTAGGTGGCAGATGTGCCAGCAGGGCCGGGTAGGATCCCGCTGCAGGATGCAATATAGTACATTTGAGCATACTCATGGAAGTATGCGATTTGGGACACAGCACCATTCTTAAGTTGTCAAAATGATTGCAGAAATTTCCATTTAGTTTTTCTATATGAACTCATCATGAGAGGAAACATCTCTCTCACCTTGAATTTGTTTCATCGCTGCAAAATATGTACAGTCCTCTTGGAGATCCACTATTAAAACGTCCCACCTCTTCTGGAACGACTGGGCAGGTGCTACCAAATCACATAGAGAGTTGTTTTTGCCCTGTAATTTTAAGTTGCATGTAAATGAAATATGAGTAATAATAACTTAATAATGGCACTTAATATTTCCACTTTTGACAACTGCAACAGACATCATGGAAATTAGGAACAGTGGCCTCATAGAGCTCTTTGCAGCAATAATAAATGCATACTGGTCTGTCCAGTCATCTCGGAAGACTCAGTTTTCCCTCTTAACTATTCTAATTTTAGATAATGCTATTTCTCATGCATATTGTATGCATCTGTGAGGTAGCGCACAGATGTACATAATCTAGCTGTCTAGGAGCAGAGAGAGCTAGGGTCAAAATCTTATCAAATGGTGTTTCAAGGACTAATTTGTGTTAGTTTCTGGGTCCTTGAGGGCTCTGGAGGACAAAACATGAAACAGCTTATCCTTTTCCTTTATCTCTCTGCAATTCTCACGAATCAAATTGAGCAGAGTTACACAAAATACAGTGTAGGTCCCTGTAAATTTCATAAAACATAATTAGAAACACCCACAACGCAGTTTATATTACAGTAGTGAACCGTAAAAGAAAAATATGGTATTTTATTTGACATTTTGCTGTAAATACCTAAAAATAAGAGCAAAGTCTAACAGTGCACTAGTGGCAGAAATTAAATATAATATTCAGAATTATATTTTTTTCATCAGTAAATGATTCCTTGAGACTAAGAATGTTTGCATTTTTGTTACCCTAGAATGAGCTCTTTATATCTTCAAAGGTAACAGGTCCTCTTTCACGCAAGCTTGAAAACCATGCTGTGCTTACGCACCACAACTTCAAGTTTAGTAATTTAAGAATAAAAAAAAAGAATAACCAGAATACCACCGGGATAATCAAAATTCATTCTCTGGGGAGACAATCTACAAAAAACTGACATACACACAAAAACTGTTCTTGTGTATTTGTGGGGATTTGCACTGACAGACAAAGTGACAAAAATACTATGCATAAATATGCACTGTATACTTTCATACTGTTCTGTACACTGACAGATGCAAGTATTCAGCCAGTTTTAATGTTTCTAGTTTATTCTTGGCACACTTTTGTTAGCAAGGTCTCAGAGAATACACAGAATAGGAGGCAGACAACGATGGCACAGTTTGTGATTTAATGTTATTTTGAACATACTGTAGTACAAATGGTCAAAAGGCAAGGGTCAAAACCAATACTCCAAATGGGAGACCAATATCCATGAGGCACATGCAAAAAGCCAAGATCCATAAAACTGGCAAAGTCGAAGCAAAGATTTAGGAAATAACTCAGAAGGTAAAGGTTAGATGTTTGACACAGTTATAATACGTGTTTGGGTGAAATAGAACAAAATTTAGTATAGTAAGTGTTGTAGCCCAATATTTCTCTACAGGATAGAGGCAGAATACTGCATATGTCACATGGACACATACGCACAACTGTATAGACAAATGTGGACACACACACACCTACACACACACACCTACACACACATAGAATTAAATACTGTAGAGCTTGGCACTTGTGCCTCCCTGGCCCCAACCCTGCTGCCTGATTGAATTTTCATGGCAGATCGACAGTGACCGCTAGCATTCACCTTTAGACAGAGAGAGAGAGACATTCACCTTTAGATGGAGAGAGAGAGACATTCACCTTTAGACAGAGAGAGAGAGAGAGAGAGAGAGAGAGAGAAGGCAAAGACAGGGTGAGAGAATAGGTGAGTGTTAGTGTGCACTTTTAGAGTTAGAAGGGTTGTGTAACAAAGGTGGATGCCAATACTTTTTCTGAAGAGAAGTGGATGGGGAGGTGAGTCTGCCAGCACTCAGCTTTACTATGGAGAAACAGAGAGGATGGGAAGATGGAAGGAGAGACACACATGATGAGAATATGATTCTCATATATAAGTCATTCTTTTCATAATAGCAGCGATGCTCTAAGTTTGTCTTCATTTAGAGAAATGACATTGACATTGTTGACAATGACCTGACATGGATATCAATAATGTTGGTTGCTCTGATTTGACTCTCCTCGTCCCACATTTTCTTCATGATTTTGCTAAAACTGACAATAAAAGAAAAACAAAATCACCCTTGTAAACTGGCTTAAATGAAACTACTGTTGTAAAAATAATGCTCTCTGCTACCACTCTTATGGGTTCGTCAGTGATGATAGCAGCGATGATGACGTCTTTATTTTAAATGGTAAACTGTACTTAAATAGCACCGTTCTAGTCTGACTGACCACTCAAAGTGCTTTACAACACAAGCCAGCATTCACCCATTCACACAAAACTTAAAACACAAATTGTGCAGCTCCTGCAGTTCAAATACAAATACCTGCTCTCCTGGTTCTATCCCAGAAGTAACATGTCCCTCACATCTCCAGTCCAGCTCCAGAACGCTGCAAGGGAGAGAGAGAGAGAGAGAGAGAGCAATCGGTTCAAATCAAAACACGTGGGATCATTAGCTCTCTCTCCCTGACCCCATTCTCTCTCTCCTGTCACGAACCCAGACCATAACCCAACATATAACTTGGAAGAGGTGCTTAGTTTGTATTAACTGGAGAACAGGGTTCCCCCAAATGGGCACTCAGAGAGTAAATTCTTCAGCCAAGTGAATTTACAAATCCTGCTGTGGTGACACCATGACCTGCCCCACCCGTCCTAGTGGCTTGGCATGATGATGACGTTTCTTAGGTAGCAGGAATCCTGGATCCATATGATCCTCAAGATAAGCCTTTAAGTCTGATCACCTGTTCCCCTCCCCAGGGCCCACCTCTCCACACATTTTGATGGAAATCCCTTTAACGTTTTGAGTTATCCTCCTTACACACACACACACACACACACACACACACACACACACACACACACAGAGAGAGAGAGAGAGAGAGAGAGACAAACAAATGGCACCAATCATGAAACCACCTCCAGCTCTCATTGGCAGTAATTAAGGACAAAGAGCTCTCTGATATCAGGATGTCCCAATCACAGACTGTATAACAAATAGTGAGTGTTTGTGGACTACCATTTTGGCCGTGCCCAACATCATACCCTACTTTATCATCTATTTTACTTTCAATGGGATTCATAGTTAACTAAGTAAATATCATGTTCTATTGTGGACGACTTGAAAATTTAAAAGAGACACGCACAAAGACACACACAGATCTCTGGTTTGGCTCTCTTCCACAGAAGCAAGGAGGAGGACAGAACAGATAGAGAGATGTGGAGTTCAGGGATTAGAAAGGAAGAGACAAAGGATGAAAGGATGGAACAGTTGAGAGAGAATAAGACAAGAAAGGAGGGGGGGGGGGGGGGTAGTGCTCTGATTCTGTTAATTGGAGGCTTTCTAGCAAAATGACCCCAATGCTTCAATTATATAGAGAGGGTGACTTCATCAACACAAACAACACACAAAAGGTCACAACTATAGCCTCCAAAGCAGGTTATAAGATTTTAGATTGTTTACGTATTTTAAATCCATCCATCCATTTTCTTCCACTTATCCAGGGTTGGGTCGTCGTAGCACAGTGGCGGATCTAGAATTTTTCTAAATCAGGGGCCATAGAGGGGCCACATTTTTTACAGAGGGGCCAACTATATGTCCAACATTCCTGCACATTTCCTTATTCAGTAAGATGTATACACAGACTTTATCACCAGGCATTCATAGCTTTTAGTAAAGACACACATAATTGAATATATTATGCAAATTGTGCCTTTTTCAAGCACATCGTGTTCATCAAAAAAGTTTAGCAATTATTGAATTTTAAACTAGGATGCATAAATAAATATAAAACATAAGACACTATTTTCCAATTATGTAAAACGTTAAATAATTAAAAATATTTTTTTTTTACATTAAAGAAAATTGTTATATACTATATTACAGCATACACAACAGTTTAGAGGAGAAAAACTTGGCACAGTCAAGTATTCAAGTTGTAAACAAACAAACAAACAAACAAACAAAAAAGACAGACAAGTGACAGGACAGGGGCACTCCAGTGCGCCTCTGGCCCCGCCCCTGGATCCACCCCTGTCGTAGCAGCAGAAGAACCAGGGTATTCCAGAAGTCCCTCTCCCCAGCAACATGTTACAGCTCCTCCTGGGGATCCTGACAAAATGATATCACAAAGGTGTTGTCATAAAGATCCTCTTCATTAGAAGTATTTTGTAACACTAATAATTTGTAGCAGAATTCATATACAGTAATAGTGAAATGAAAAAAGTGAAAAAACACGATAATATATGTCCACATTATGGCATAACCTTTACTAAAATGCTAGATTGAATGTGATGTTAAATGATTGATTATGTAAACACACTATGTGTCGTGTTTGTGTTCAGGTCACTCACCTTTGTCTCCTCTTCAGGGTGTTCCAGCTCAAAGAATCCTCAGGTATTTGAGCATAGGTTCCTGGAGACATCATTTCCTATCAGGCTGTCCCAGTAAGTCTCTAAAGACTCTCCAGCTATCATCTGGATCATTTACCATCTAGACTGCTGCTGCCCAAGTACTGACCACAGCTAGTATAAAAGATCAACACCATAATAGCTCCTCTGCACTGCCTCCATGTTAAATCCAGATTACAATTCAAAATCCTTCTCCTCACATACAAAGCCCTCGATGGTCAGACACCAACATACAGTGTCTTGAAGAGCTTGCAGTACACTATCATACAATAAGAGCATTATGCTCCCAAGGATGCAGTGTGGTCCTAGAGTCTTCAAAAGTAGAATGGGATCCAGAGCCTTCAGCTATCGTGCTCCTGTCCTGTGGAACCATCTTCCAGTCTCGGTCTGGGAAGCAGACATCCTCACATTTAAGAGTAGGCTTAAAACTTTCCTTTTTGACAAAGCCTATATTAAAGGCTTGCTTAGGCTAGTCCTTAGCCATGCTGCTATAGGCTTAGACTGCTGGAGGACATCCCATAATGCACTGAGCTTCTCCTTCTCTACACATCCATGCTTCAATGCTTGATACTAACTTAACCTCTTTGTGTGTGAGAGTCTTTGTGTTTTGTTGTCCCGCAGGTTCCCATGGTTGGAACCGTTGCTGGGATCCTGGCTAATGCCCACTTATAATAATAATATTGATGTTAATAATAATTATAATAATAATAATAATAATAATAATAATTGCATTAATGTACTCTTTGTGTGTGAAAATAAGCACATGGGTGGTCAGCACCTAATCTCTGCCTCAAGCCTCCTGCTTTAAAGTACGGCTACACGGCCATCCTATGTAAGGGGGGGATGTATAAAGTCACATATATACATGTATCTATGCTTTTTCCTATACAATGGGATGCTGTTTATTATACAACACAATATATAATAAACCCTGGAGCTCATTATGCAAACAGAATGCTAGCTTCAGTGGATATCCCTGAAACACAACACATAGATGTAATTTTAATTGATTAGTTTATTTTTTTTAATACATTTATATTATTGTTAAAACTGTATTCTAGTCCATTTCAAGAAGGTGGACATGCAATGATGTACAGTATATGGTGAGAAAGGTGAAACGTATCAGAGAAGACAGGCAGTCAGACAGAAATGGGAGCAGGAAGCCGCGGACAGGACAAAATGATACATTGATAGACAGATGGAAAGACAAACAGACGGGCAGAGAGGAAAGTGCATAAACAGAGGAGGTCACATATGCTCACTTCCATAGACATAAGCCCTAATTAAATTGAGTGTGTGGTAGCTGGCTGCATTTCAGGTGCATCTGTGTGCGTACGGGCAATAGTGTGAGTCCTGTAATATTGTCTGCAGTCCCATGGGCTGTAGCTGAGCAAACTCAATCAACTCCCACTCACCTCTGTGCATCCCCCTACACTGTCAGGCCAGGAGTAGACACTGGCCCAGACTCTCCTCTGGACTGGGAGAGAGAGTGAGGGCTAAGAGAAAGAGAGAGGAGGAGATAATTGTGTCTTTCAAAGATGAAGTGCATAAGAGAGGGGGGTGCACATACACAGTGTTTGTGTGTGTCCTTTCTGTTTGAGACAGACATTTTCTTCAACATATTCTGATTTAATTTTAAATTTAATTGATATATCTCATCATTTATATTCATCCAATGTTCAGTTGTAGGGATGGGATAGAAAGACACACTGAAGCAACACTAACCTCTGGCCCTGTTTGCACACCTGTCAATCAGCAACATATGCCATGACAAACCTCTGCGATGAGGCAATGGGACAGAAAGTGTCACGCAGGAGAGGGAAATACTGCTGGAGACAACAACAATCAATCAGTTGATCAATCATAATTTGCTGATTTGCATATTTGTCATATATTCACCCACCTCATTAATGAATGCAAATATGGAGGTCAGGGCGGATGCAAACATGTTGGTTGTTGAGAGATCAAATTTGAGCATTATTTAGATTAATGCAGATGTTAACAGTAATGATATATACTGAGCATACATATACTGAGCATATATATATATATACATATATATATGTATATATATATATACATATATATATGTATATATATATATACATATATATATGTATATATATATATATATACATATGTATATATGTATATATATATATACATATGTATATATATACATATATATATACATGTATATATGTATATATACATATATATATGTATATATATATATAAATAAAAGCAACAGTAGAAATGCAAAATTTTAAAAACCCAACATTTTCCTTTCACTAGCCCTAATCTACTGAAACAAACAGGCCTTTTTTAAGTACCCACAACCAAAACATGTTAAATAATGAATAACCATAATTTAGTCATAACATAGAAATAACAGTCATTAGTGCATTTCAGAGTAAACGATGATGTTGGTGAGATTTTTTTGTGCATGATTGAAAACATTTGGTCAAGGCCATAATTTACCGGGTCTAATTAATATCCTACTGAAACAACTGATGATGTCACGACTTCCACAAAACTTATGTGACCAGGCAGTTGGGATGCTGATGATGCTGATGGCCGGAACTCTGCAGACACGTGCAGCACAGATGTTACAGATGTTATGGCTCATTGCACAGTGGAGGCAGATCACATTTAGTTAAGTCCAGATTTAACTTGCACAGAGCTGATGGTCGTAGGTGTGTGTATCGTCACCGTGGGGAACACTATCCTGCAGCATACATCCAGGAAGTGGACCGTTTTGGTGGTAATATCATGATGTGGGGAATCATTGCTAATGGATGGTGGTCAGACCTTGTCCACATCCACGGTACACTGACAGCTATCTGTTACCGAGATACGATCCTAGGTCCACATGTCATTCCCAGGATACAGCAATCAGGCATCACCTTCATGCATGACAATGCCAGACCATATGTGGCTCATGTCTCTCAGGAGTAGCCTACCTGGACCAGAACAATGTCGCTGTCCTTCCTTGACCAGCATATTCACCAGATCTCAACCCAATAGAGCATCTGTGGAATGTTCTGGATCACCAGGTGAGACGGAGAGATCCTGGTCCAGCAACACATGAACAACTTGTAACAGCACTGCAGGAAGAATGGCATGTCATCCTACATGTCCAGAATAACCGTCTTATCCATTCCATGCAAAGGAGATGTGACACTGTGGTAAATGCTGGAGTTCATCACACAGGTTACTGACTGTTGTTGTTCTTCTCTGTCTCACCATCAACACTTTATGACTTGTAAACAACAAACACTAATTTGCACAAAAATGATTTTTCTTTATGGCTAAATGGTGAATAAAGATGTGTGAACCATAATTTGCCTTTGATATTTAATATGAACAGGATAGCATGACATACAATTTTTTTTTGTTTCTACTGTTATTTAGATCTCTGGCATCCAAAGCTGTTTCAGTAAATGACCTAATAGCAGATCAGTAGCTATTACCAGCTATAAGTCTAACTGAAACCTGGCTGTGTCATGAAGAGTATGTTGGCCTAAATGAATCCACTCCCACTACTCAAATTCATACTCAGATTCCTGAAGGCACCAGCTGAGGAGGTGGAGCTGCAGCGATTTGTCTCAAACTTTTTCCTGGTTTATTCCCCATATTCCAGCATTATGATTCTCCACAGCTCCATGTGTTCTTCTTGTGGTTTTCACTTAAGGTGTGTGTTCCTCCTGTTTTCTTATTAGTTTAATTGTTTTTTTTACTGTTTGTATTTTTGTATTTTCCTTTATGTTTGCCTGTTTGGACTTTTTATATTTCTATTAAAATCCTCCACTGATCCTGCACACCTCCATATAGTCTGCATTTGTGTCCTTTTTTGAACCGTGACACAACAGCTGGTGCACAACCCATGTTAAGTAGTGATGCATGGATCGGCTATGACACCATTAAATCTACATTTACATTTTCATTCATGCGTCACCCACATAAGCAAATAATTTCCTCTGATTTAGAGCCTCGTACCAGGAAGATTAGGGTGGCTGCTTTACTCCAAACAATTTCACTGTATGAACATGGACTATGTGTGTGACCTTTTAGATGTGTAAAAGAACACTTAACATGAATTTACTTTATATCCTATGATCACGTCTCGAGAGTTAAATAATGATTGAAATTAGACTGCTGTGCCTCATGTGTGAATGGAACAGATGGCGGAGACACACTTGTCGTTTCTGCTGCTTGGGGATCACTGCTGGGTTTGAAATGAACATTTTTCTTATTAATGATGTATTATTTGACCCGCCCTCATCCCCTCATCATTTATATGACCAGGCCGTCCCTTCTTTTGACTTTAACACAGCATCCCAACTTTTTTCAAATCAGGGTTGCACTTTGTACAAGCATGTATTTAAAATGAGGGAACTGTGTTTTATGTTACAGATATTAAGGATAATTAAAAATCTGATCTTTCACCAGTATGGGTCAGTGAATCAGACATACTCTCACATTACCAATCCATATTACCAACAACAATATGCCGCCCTGGACACAGAATCTGTTTTCCTGTACACATGCAAGCGTACAGGCTTGTATGTGGCCTTCATAAAGTGCGTGCATGCATAACCATATTTTAAAAATGTATATGCCATTTGATGTTATTTTGCATGCCTCTAAAGCTTCAGTAGTACTTACTGTCCAAGACATGCTGAAAGGTTATTGGCTTCAAAACAGTTCAATATGTCAAATAAACACACAGCTCAGTGAGCAGCAGGAGAACAGAGTGAGAGGAGGAAGAGAGAGAGAGAGAGAGAGAGAGAGCAAAAGAAGGACAGAGATGAAAGGTGATGAGAGGTAAAAAATGATAGAACAGAGGCAAAGAAGATAGGGCAAGGAAACAACTTTGAACAGAGTAATTACTCTGGAGTCACACTGGAACAGAACAAAGACAAGCAGATGTGCATATCAACCACTCCAAACATGGCGGGTGTATTTTTGAGGACAAAAGGATGTGCAGTGCCAAATTTGGTGCAACATGCGGCATATTTAATATTGATAACATTGAAGACCCGAGCAAACAACACTCTGTACAGGAGAGTGTACCAGGCTTCTGGGCCCAACTCAAAGAATACAATTACACACACTGAGGCGAGACAAGTGATAAAAAGTCAGAGAAATAAATTAGTTGAGAAAATGAGATTAAGAAAGTAATTAAACATGGCATGCTTTAAAAAGAGAAAAGTAGATGTGTAATATCGTAATCGATGTGTAATAATAGTGAAATTATGGCTTAATAGATGCTGTAAGACGAGAAGTCTTAGAGTAAGACATTTGTTAAGAATCATTCACTGTAATATTTATTATGTCACTGTGATGGGCTGTGAATTTTACAGGCCCTCAGTGCTATCCTCCCACAGTTACACTGCCTGAGAATGACATCACAATGACACGATGACAGGACGCTGCATCACAAATAGACATTGCATCACACAAATCAGTATCATTATGAAAGAAACAAGAACAACCACTCATGACCACAAAGCAAACACGATTCCGTAAACTACAAACTTTCCAAACTTAAAGTAGGAGTCACCATTTTGAAATGAAGTGTTAGAGCAGATTAGGGATGCTAGCTCTGATTCCTATTCATATCCTTCTTAAAAACATTTTTACTTTCAGAGCTACTTTCTCCAGAATTGTTAATACTTACATTTGTTTGTTTTATTTAGGGCTGTCAACATTAATGTGTTTGTAGCAGACATTACTTAGTAACTGTTCTTTATGGGGTTGTTTGATAATTAAGTATGCAACTGATTCATTGTAGATTTTGTGGGGGAAAAAATCATCAAAACTAAGCTGAGATGTCATTGAGTAAAAAAAAACAAACTAATCTAATCTAATCCCTTCTTGCCTATTTATGATTAATCATGATTTATCACAGCCTAATATAGTGAACACAATCGAATTTATTGCGTTAATAAATTTAATGTAACTTTTAGCTGGCTTGTTGTCATTACTGTACATTCCACATTTTTGCCTGGCAATTTTCTCGTGGAGGAAAGTGTGTGAAGAAAGTTAAGTTACTATTAAAAAACAAGTCACCTTTAAGTGGCATTGGAGAAAACAGTCCAATCCATTCTAAACCATACAGTTACAAAACATTAACTAAAAACAATTAAGGGGGGTAAATCATGAACAATGCAAGTTAATAAAAGGTAACAAAGATGCAATGATGGACTGAGTGTATGTATTATATCAGTGATCTATGCTGTTGTTTGTGTGTGTGTCATAGGTCAGATGTTGTGTTGAGGCTATATGCTGGTGGCTTAGTGTGACACAGTGATCATGGTCTGAATGATTAACATGGTGTCTGTCAGCTCACATCAACTTCTTTAATATGGCATTTATCAGCTCTGCTGCACTAGGTCACTGGTTCCCAATTAGTTGGAAACTACACACCAGGATTTGTCCTCATCCCTCAAACTGTGACTCATCTAATTAAAAAGGACTAAAGTTGAGCTTAATGAAGCAAATCAATTTAATAACTATCAAGGGTGGTGTTATGATCTCTGCAGGTGTGTTGCTGCAAAGAGCGACAATGAAAAAGGACACAATTAAAGTTCTGAATGAATGCTAACTGGGACTTGACATCCATGTTTACTGTGTAAATGTGTGAGCTGTATGAATGAAGTGTGGAGGGTGAAACAGGAATGGGTTCTATCTGTCTGTCCGTCACGTTTTTTTTCTGGAGTATAATTCAAAAACCGTTAAATATTTTTTTAACTAATCTTTCTACAGAAACAACCAAGCACTGGAGTGATTCCCTTTGCTATTTAGGATTTTCTTTCATTTCTAGAATGGCTATGTGGACAACTATTTCCTCAAATGAAAGTTTGTAGTACCTGCGTATGAAACAATCTCAAACAGGATGTAGGCCAGGACAGAAAAACATCTCAAGAGGTATATGTTATGTATTATTTGTTAAGTATCAGTGTAAAGACAAGGTGGAAGCTCATGGTTTTCATGGTTATCACTTTATTTACTTTAAATTTTCCTTATATATTTATTTTAAATACTTCTTTCGTAAATCTACTCCATATTAGGTTGATCCCTCTTGTCTTTGGTTTGGATTGGGGTGGGTGTTATGTGTAGTTCAAAAAAGGACCTAAATGCAGACACAGAGGCAGGGAAGTGCCGTCCAGTGGTTTAATCAACAGAAAATACAAGACGAATCCAAAATCCAAAGTACAAAACCAAAAACAACTTATGAAGGTGGAAACACTCAGACAATCACAGAGGAGGGAAAATGAAGAGAAGGGAAAACCTTAAAGGGGAAAACATGAGGATAAACTAACATCAGACAGAGAAAACAAACACAGGGAAAGGGAGCAAACTGGAACTAAAAACAGAAACAGAGACAGGAGAACAAATGGTTTAAAGATCACAACCAAACACAGGAAATGCAAAGCAAAAGCACATGGCAGGGAAAAAACTTTCAAAATAAAACAGGAAACAGGCAACCTAAATACAGACCCATGACAGTGGGAATGGAAGGTTAAAGTTATTTTGAAACATACTGTGTATGTATATTTGTCAGTGTAAACACAAAATAATTTGGACACAGTTTCCCATTCAAATGGATGGGAAGGTATGTCCAAACTATTGACTGGTACTATATATATATATATATATATATATATATATATATATATATATATATATATATATATATATATAGAAAGGTGTTGTATGGATGGAAGAAATACATATTATACACAGTTTTCTGATCTGCATATTTAAGCTTAAACATAGTATAAAACAAATAAATTGCCAATGCAATGCTCCAATTGAGATGCTCCAATTGTAATGACACATAGTCAGTCCACAGTGATGACTTCCTCCAATGATCAGTCTGTTAGTATTATATTGCACTGATGCAAAGTCATATAGCAGGAAGTGAGCCAATGTCTTGCTTTATGCCTGTTTTTCCAATGAAAGAAAAAATCTTGCAAAGTGGTTATCTGAGGCTCATGAATGAGCACGAGAGTTGCAAAGAGTTAAAAAGAGACGCATGAAGCAAAACATAGTGAAAATGATGGATGAACAGTCAAAGAAGTGAGAATGGTAATTATTAACAGAAGGACAAACTGAAGAAGTGAAAGATACAAACAGAAACAGAGAGTACAAATAATTAGAAAAAAAGAAATCAAATACATAGAATGGCCCTCTGCAGCGCACATTCCTCCACCAAGGTTGAACGATCCTATAAATGTCCGTTTAGCTTACTTGACCCATACCCCACCCTTCATGGAGTTTGTAAGAATGGATATGTTCCTTCATCCAGATCTGCACCAAAATGTAATGTTTTTTTTCCTGACCTATGCCCCATCCTGTTCCCAAGTTTTGTGAAAATCCTCCTGTAGTTTTTGCATAAGTTCGCTAAAAAACAAACAAGTGGACCAATAAAGAAATGCACAGAGGTGAAAACATAGCCTGCTTGGCAGAGGTCAGAATGATAGAAATGTAAATAATACTGTATCTGTACGCTGAGGGAAATAAAACATGAGAGGAATGTAGAGAAGTGCTTTCGATAAGATGGACAGGAAGAGTCAAAAAATGGGCTGAGACAGGATCTTTCCAAGGACAGGAAGAGACAGTTAAAAAATGCATTCTTGACATTTACCTTCCTTATTCTTCAGTAAACAAGAACATGAGAGAGACAGAAAGGGAAAAGGTTGAATGAAAATGTGACTGATGTTCCACAGCTGTATAAATATTGAATATATGCCAGACAGTATACTTTCCTTATTATATGCTTGTCCAGCATACATGCCCATTTGTGTGATGGCCTTCATGTCTCAAGGAATTAGCTCAAATTGCATTCCTACATCTGAAGCAGTTGAAGTAAAAAAAACAAACAAACAAGTTACTGCAAGACAGCTCTCTATAGAACAGAAATCATTTCATACCCAATCAGACGTGTGCTCTACTTGACCCACCACTTATTTCACGTATAATGATGGTTTCTACAGACTAAAGCGCAGCTGTACCATGGGTTCCTCTGTGTCACCATTGGGACCAATTTCTATATGGAGGAAGTGGAAAACAGAGCACTAAGCTCCTTCAATAGAACAACATATAGCCACTGGTTCAAATATGTGGATGACAAAAAAAGTAGAGGACTCTACAGAACACACATCACATTCTGCTATTCACCATTTACATGCTACTCCTTGGGAAAATTCTTCATAAGTATGGTGTCAATTTCCACTGCTATGCAGATGACACACAGTTGTATGTCCCTTTTCAGCCTGGTACAACTGATGTCCCTTGCATTCTGTCCTGCCTTTCAGAAATTCAAAGCTGGATGTGCAAGAATTTTCTTTTATCATTATTACTCCTTCTACCAGCACTGGTGCTATCACGTCTTGTCTGGGCGCCTTGGCGGGCAACATTCAAAAAGTGGCCCACAACCTTGGTGTCATTTTTGACCCTGAGCTGTCCTTCAATGTTCAGGTGTCTAAAGTGGTGCAGTCCTGCTTTAACCAACTGAGACATCTGACTAAGATCAGGTCTTTCCTCTCAGCTATTGACTTTGAGAAGGTAATTCATGCTTTTATTTCTTCTAGACTGGACTATTGTAATGCACTTTATTCTGGTATCAGTGGGCGTAATTTACACAGACTTCAGTTAATCCAAAATGCAGCTGCCAGGCTTTTAACGTGCACTGAGAGAAGTGATCACATCACCCCAATCCTTGCTGCCCTCACTGGTTACCTGTGTGTTAGAATTGATTTTAAGATTTTACTGCTTGCTTTCAAAGCCCTGAATGGTCAGGCTCCTGCATATATCTGTGACCTGTAATCTCCCTATGAGCCTGATCGCTGCCTGAGATCTTCCAGTAAAGCCCTCCTCATAGTCCCGAAATCTCGTCTAGTCACTAAAGGGGACCCGGCTTTTGCTGTTCGTGCCCCCCAGCTCTCTCTCTCCAACTCTCTCCCTGAGGATCTCAGGCAGGCAAACTCAGTGACCTCTTTTAAATCACTTCTTAAGACTCACTTTATTGTTATAGTTGTCTTATCTGTTGTTTTTACTGTGGTCTCTTATTATAAATATGTTTTTACTGTGAAGCACTTTGTGACTTGTTTTTGAAAAGTGCTATATAAATAAAGTTATTATTATTATTATTATTTTCTGTGGTGGTGGAGAAATTTGAGCAAAATTAGAGCTGATCATAGTCTGGATTGAGTCAAATCAAGTGTCACTGTAGTAACAGAACTTTGAACTTTTTACTCTAAACTAAAAACTGCACCGTTGTACGAACTCAAAGTGAAGTGAGTCTCTGTCAAGAACACTGCAGATTGTGCTGTTGACCATGGGTTTAACTTTGCATCATTGGGTAATTAAATGACGGCCTTATACTTCTAACTTTTTATATTGATATTTTCTCTTATGGCACAGTAGAACTATACTCTTATTCCAGCTTCTCTCCTGCTAACTGCGGCGATACAGGACATTGTCTTTTTGGCGAGTCGGACAAAAGAATCAGAGGAATCAGAATCAGAATAATCTTTATACGCAAGTACAAAGATATTTCAATGGCTTCTCTCCAGTGCAGATAGCAGAATAGACATAGGTAAAAGCAATAAAAAGAGAAAATCAGTGCAAAGATCAGAAACAATCAGTGCAAGATAAGCATAAGGTGCTAGGTTAAGTGTGTGTGTTCATTACTGTAAAGAATGATCAATTGAATAAACGTATTTACAGGTATGGAATGAGGTAGCAGTCTTTAAGGTTGGGGGTATGTGTGTGTTCCAGTCTTGATGAATGTGCGTGTGTGTGTGTGTGTGTGTGTGTGTGTGTGTGTTGCACAGTCTGTAATGGGTGTGTGTGTGTGTGTATTGCACAGTCCCTGACTGTTCTGTGGTAGGGTAGAGAGGGGGGTGATGGAGGCTGGAACTATTTGCCAGACGGCAGAAGTGTCCTTAAAGATGCTGCTTGCTTGCAAATATAAACATTATTTTCTACAAGAAACCAAGTTAACATTAAGTGTGCCTCTGGTAATCTTTATTCTAGATACAATGAAAAAGGTGTCGAGATATGCAGAGATATGAAAAGACTGTGTTGTATTCTATTGGCATTGATATGTTGCTTGTTAAGAGTTTTTTTTCATGTGACATCTTTCAGGTGTCTTCTATGACATAAAAACAACAAACATGTCTGTTTCTAAGGTTCTCTTTAAAGTCAGCTGATTCATTACTATGTGGAATTGGCTTACATTGACTTTTCATTTATTCATTTAATTACACTTATAAGCCAGATATATTCTGCAGGAAGCTAACCTCTTTTTAATGTACTAAGATGTGACAGAAAATGCTGGCAAAGGTGGAATATGACATGGAGGAGTCCAAAAATACCTAAAAGTTCACTCAAAAACATCAATTTACAAATCTAATACAAAGCTAGTTCAGGCAGACAACTCAAACCGCACTGCTGCCAATTACATATGCACATGGCATCCCTCATTCTACTCAAACGTCATCAACACACCCTCCCAATTAGGCGGTTTATTTAAGCTGCAACAATTTCCCATCTCTCCCCCCTGCCTGTCAAAGTTGTTGCTGCTCCACATGCATTTGGTGCTGCACTTTCAGCCCCACCAACACCCCAGCATCCACCTGTAGGCTCCAATTAGGGGATTCAAGAAGTTTTCCTCATCATCATGAGTTCGGAGCATAGACGCCAAACTCAAGGTCTCAATGTCCTGCTGCTGTAATAGTAAACATTTCGTGAGTTGTCTGACTGTAATGTATATCGTGCAACACTTTTCTACACAAAATATTCAGACTGAGGTCTGAGGTCTGAGGCTGGTCCTTTAAAAATGAAAACAAGTGACAGTTTAGAAGGTGGAGAATTACTGTGTGAGACATTACATTTAGATGCATGCTCAGATGTTTGATCAGAAATGATGGCACTGAATACCAGATTGGTGGCTTTATATGCCCTGGAACATCCCATGACATACCTATGTGCAGCAAGATCTGCAATATCATAATACATGAACAGGTTGCTTTCATAATAGGTCATAGTGTTGACACACTGCACTTTGATGAACATTTTAATTCATACTGAATAGAGGAGAAAATATTGGACATGCTGTGATTTGCATTGGCCAGCTCACTTTGTATACCCTTTCGTAGAACATATATTTTTCCATATTGTTATATGTTTCAAAAAGTGTTTTAAAATATTTATGTGGTGCATGCTTTAAAATAAATGTGTTTCACGTTTCCACGAAACATCTCCTCTTTCTTTAAGGAGACTTTCAAGGGATTTTTAGTCATTGCGAATTGCATTATTCACATTTTACAAGGTTAACATGGGGGTAACGCTTCAATAATTAATGAACCATCTCATAAGAGAGGTAATGTCTAACACTACATTTAAGTGTTGAGAATAACTAACACTAACACTTTTTTATTAATGGCTCCAATAAGAGTCATTAATAAAAACAAATGCCAGAATGCCAGCCCAAAGAAAACGATTTGCCAGTGAGCCGAACAACCTGTCTGGGGGAAACTCTGTTAAGTGTTTTGTGTATGAACCTTTATGGGGATGTGTGTTTGTAAAAATAAGGTGTGTTTCTATGCGTGTCTGTGTGTGTTGATGTGTTGTTTACTCTCCTATGTGAGGTGACTAGTCACCGATTCAGCAGAAATGCCCAGCGTGGGATGAACTCTCTCAGTGAACTCTCTCAGTGGTCAGAAACACACACACACAAAACATAAAGAGATCACACAATCCCACTCCACCACTATGTCCTCACCTCCACGGACACAACCTCTGCCACAAACCCCACCAAAGACTAAATCACTCTTTATTTTTTTCTCCCAAAGTCTGTCTTGAATTTCTTCCTCCACTAAAGCAGCCTGGTGTGAGTTTAACAGGATTTTCCCTCTGTGAGAAGCATGTGAAGACATTTTATTGTCCTCCCTGAATGTGTGTTTTCCATGGTGGGGTGTGTCAATGTCTATTCATAGAAGCCATACGTGATACATACTTCTAAATTATGCATGCTACACCCTGAAACTCTTGTCTGGAGCTGGTGTAGTAAAACCGATCAATTATTCACAAGCTTTTATCTTGTGATACAATGTTTACAACCCACTGGTATGTGAAGGTATGACTGCATATATCTGCATTCATTCAACCGAAAACAATTGAATGTAATAGATTTTAACCCTGAACTCACTTCCCGTTAAAACTGCAGTGGTAAGATGGACATCAGACCTGTGGATGCAAAATTCCCGAGGGCTCTGTCTTCTTGCAAGGTGCAAATATCGTCGCTGGAGTCTGACTGACACAGTTGTCGTGTTCACGCTCAGTGGCCACAATGTGGAGTAACAAAACTCCAATATTAAATTACAATCATAGAGCAAACTGCTGCCTTTATGTCTAAGGGGAATAGAACAGTTTTTGTATGCAGAAAAACTATTGTACAACAAATATGAGGGAGCAAGCTTTGTTTCACTTAATTATGTTTCACTGGCTATACAATAACTGTTTGCACATTATTTGACTTTGTGACATTTTCAATAAGTGCTTGTTAAACTGGTTCGACTTTGCTGTTCAAGTGTCAGACAGCTGTTAAAACAATGCAAACATACATGCAGATACAACTAATTACTCGAGGATTCATCTGACAGATCATAATCCTTCCACATCAGTGTCTACAACTTGTAGCAAAAGCATTCCATACATTTATGATACATTTCTCATTACCATTTGAAGAAAGTCATCACCTTATTTTACTGTTGTCATCTTTTTGTTATTGAAAAATTGTGACCTGTTCACTGTTGGTACAATAAATGGACAAGTTTTGTCTGGTAAAAATCAGAGGTACTCACACTTCTGTAACACTGACCTAGATCTTTAGAAGAGAGCAATAAATTACGGCAGTGAGATGCTACTTTCTAATCTCTCCAGGCCTATATATAGTTCCCCTAGCACAACATGTTAATGTCGCTAACCATGGAGGTGAATGGTCTCAGTGATTTATGGCTAGTCAGATAGCTTTACTTCTTGTGAATCAATAAAATCAGCAGAGACTCTGGAGGCACCCTCACCCTTGCTCTCATTTTGCTCCCATGGGTTTGTCAGCCAGTCCTGCCTTGTGCTGACAGTGGATGTTGGTAGTGCTGGTCTATGCAGGCAACAAAAGAGCACTTCCCATGCTCACCTCTGGCCTATCCATTGTACTAACCCAGGCTGGAGAAGCATTCAGATATGAAGTGGTAAACGGCACAAACAACTCTTTGCCAACTGTAGCTGAGATATTTCCATCAAAAATAAAGTTTATCCACTCAGTTTGTACATCAATGTAATGTCTTATGCTGGTCTGTGCAGGCAACAACAGAGCAGTCCCCATGCTTTTAGCTCTCAGGCCCTTCAGCCAGCTTGTGGTCCAGACTTGCAAGAAAAACAGGGCAGAGTTCACAAAGGTTGTTCTCAAGCTCTGGGTGGAGATACTCAGATGTGGGTGGATATACTCAGGTGTGAGGGGAGGTATTCTGGAAATAGAACTATATTTTATGCAGGAGGGGGTGCTAAATCTGAATGGCTTGCAGAATCACATGGTTTGTGATCCATGGAGGCTCACAAAAATTCACGGGTTGCTTGGGGTTAGTAGGTCTACCGGGGCAGCAGAAAGTGCTTGTTTCAGTATGTTCCTTCTGTCTTTGCTTTTTCCTTACCTTGCTCTTTAGTTTCACCTGCCCCTCATTAGCCTTCCTTTGCTAATGTATTAAGTATGTTTTCCCTCACTTTCCCCAATGTCAGTTTGTCTTCATACCTTCTAACATTCCTGCCTTTTCCTTATTCATCCCTTTGATTTTTTTTTATTTTAAATTTGTTTTTCTGAACTTGCCTGTTTATTTTATTTTTGACTTTTGCCTGTGTGGACAGTCTTTTCTAGTTTTGACCTTTGTGTGTCTCACCATCCCATGACTTTCTAGTTGTTTAAGGTTTTTGTTTAAACTAAATGATTGAACTGCAACTGCTCTGCTATGAGTGTCTGGATCTGTGTCCAAGTCTTTGGGTCCTTGTTGCATGTCAGTGCAAACTGACCACACCATTGACCTAGCAGATGGTAGCTCCTCACTGAAGTAGTTTAAGTGTTCTTTGATGGAGAGAAAAAAAAGTTTTGTTGAGGCCCAGGCTTTGGGCATTTATTTCATAGCTGATATGTTAGCATCAGGACAATTTACAGACATGTTAGATATCTCATGTTCATTTGTTTTGCAACAGTTTTCCAACAAATTGTATTAATTCTAAAAAAAAATGAAAAAAATAAAAACAGCTCACCTTTTTACTCCGAGACAGGAAATGACCAAGGAGATAAAACTGGTGCCCTGGTCTGTGTCCAAGTGCTCAGCTGATGCAACACGTGATCGTGCTAATGGCTCAGATAATTCTGGGCTAGCCTTTTCCCTATCCAGTGGTCAGTCAGTCACTTTTCCCTGATTGGCAATAAATATATTTTTGTATTTCAGCCACTTCAAAACTATATTTTTTATGTTTTGAGACCAGTGCTTCGATCTCTTTAGATTATCTTTTGTGCATTCTCTCAACTTTATATTTCTATGTTAGCACACAGCCCTGCAGTTTCATGCACTTTTATGGGGATTGGCTGGGTGTTGACTAATTAGGAACAAGAGGCACATGGTGTCAGTTCATTAGGACGGTGGGATTCATCATTGAAAGAACATTGGTGTGAGCATCTCTGCAGTTTAAGAACACAGCATGAAGATGTAGACCCTCCTTCTGACTTTTCTCAAGGACAAATTTAAGAACAACTTGGGAAGATATTGGTGAATGAGGCCCATTGTCTTCAGGGCTTGTTCCAATTCAAAAGCCAATCCAGAATGACTAGAACGTTTGTTCATATTCCTAACTGTGGATTGAAATATTGTTTATGTTTAAGGGACATTCCTGAAATCTACATTAAATGATTGCTTTGTTGATCTGTGACTTGAGATGTGACCAGGGTTCTAATAGCACATATGGTTCTTTAATTAAAATCTTCACCTTCAATTTGACTGACTGCAAGTAGTCTACTATGGTGTCACAGTGCCATCTATGGTTCAGACTAATCCCTGAATATCACGCATAACTCATGTTCACATAAAATAGACTGTTATTTGAGTTATATGTAAAATCATTATTGGCCTCTTACCAAATTATTATACTCTTATCAAGCTACACCCTATTAGTTCATGTTATTACCCGTTTTCGGAACACATTTATCATTGGAGTAATTATACATATTACCCTTGTTACTGACTGAATGAAAGTATGATTATTCCAATGAAACCTGATGTCATGCTTTTTAGAATATAGATCCAGACTGTTCTTAATGCACTAGTATATTTCCCAATATGAAGACCTATGATGATTCCTACATTATCTGCTTATGAAAAGGGTTAAAAACAGTGTAAAGGTTAAAAAATGTACACATGTTAAAAATGGCATAAAAATGTACTTGAGACTATAGTGAAGTTTATTTAGCAGCAATAGTACAGTAAGTCAAATGTGTATAAAAAACAGACAATGTGATTAAAAAGAGACACCCCTATATTTTTTTATTTCATTTTGTCTTAAATAGTGATTAAATGGAAATTTCATTGTACTCTACTTGTTGATGCTATACTTATTCAGGTCACTAGGTGGTGCGTAGCGCTTGAGAGGAACTTATATAAAACCCTCTAGAGGCAGGCCCTGCAGAATAAATCCTGCAGTTGAGCTGAACACAGACTGACATTTTCTGCCTCTTTGTTTATACATACAGCGGCAGGGTTAATGAACACACCCCTCCCTGACACCCACTAGGCCAGGGGAGGCAACAATTTTGGGGGCTCGTCCGGGATTAGCACCTTTTCCTGACGGCAGCTAATCATCGACAAATGAACCTGATTAATAGTTTCTGGACCAATGTGCTACTCCTGTGGTAAAGAGATGTCTGCTCTACAAGAACTGCAAAGGGCAATCCAGAGGCAGCTCCACCAGCTGATCAACGCTGCCAAAACCGACCTGCTGTACCAGCTGGCCGTCTCCATCAAGGATGAGGTAAAGGACGATCTACCAGGGGAAGATGCAACAGATGTGGAACTCTATGACTTCATCATGGACCTTTTGAAAAGTGACGAGTTGTCAAGTCAAGAGGACCAAGGCATGACCCGCCTGCTAGTCTTCAACGATCTCATCACTGAACTCCAACAACCTCCAGCAGCTATAGAAGAGCAATGTGAGGTAGTGGCAGAGACTGAATCACCAGTGGCACCTTCAGCAGTCCAAGTTAAGGTAGACAGATCCTCAGTTGTAACCACCCAGGTAACTAACCAGTGATACTCCAGCTCAAGAAAAACATGTAAATGACACCATAAGAGTAGGGAAAAGAGGTCTCACAATTCCCAGTAGCCAAGTAGCCAGGCATCCTCCTGTTAATTTAAAACATCTTGATAAGCAGCAGCAGGATGCTGTGTGTGGACTTTAGGGGGCTTAACCGGAAGACTCTCCCAGATCGTCACCCATTGCCACGAATCCAAGACCTACTTCACAGTTTGGGGGGCAACACCTGGTTCTCCATACTGGATCAAGGCAGCACATACCACCAAGGGTTCATGAGCAAGGAATCCAGACATCTCACAGCCTTTAGTACACCATGGGGGTTGTATGAGTGGATAAGGATTCCATTTGGTTTGAAAAACGCACCTGCAGCTTTCCAGAGGTGTATGGAGGGTGTGCTGGAAGGAATTGGAGATGAATGCTGTGCTCCATACCTCGATGATGTGCTGTGTTATTCAACATCCTTTGACGATCATGTCCACCACCTCAGACAAGTGCTCAGCCACATGAGGGAACATGGCATAAAACTGATAAAAAGTGCGAGCTGTTTAAAAGAGAGGTTCGTTACCTTGGCCGACTAGTGTCTGGAGAGGGAGTCAAGATTGATCCACAGGATTTAGCAGCAGTGATTGCACTTAAAGAGAAACAGCCATGCACTGGGGGAGACGTTAAGTCTCTGTTGGGATTTCTTGGATACTACTGCTCTTTCATCCAAGATTTCTCTCGGCTCGCTAAGCCACTGTTTGAATTGCTGCAGAAACCTTCTGATACTGGTGAAAGTAATCCTCAGAACCAGCCTAGTCAAAATAAAGGCAGAGCTAGGAAAGGTGATGAAAGACAAATCCCATCAAAAACACCCATCAAATGGAAAGCAGAGCACCAGGATGTCGTAGCCAAGCTAGTAGACATGCTGATTAATCCACCTATCCTTGCTTACCCCAACTTTGACCTCCCATTCATGCTGCACACTGATGCATCCAATGAAGGATTAAGAGTGGTGTCATACCAGCATCAGAACAACAAATTACGGGTCATTGGATACGACTCAAGGACTATAACACCTGCCGAGAGAAATCACCACCTCCACTCCGGTAAACTTGAGTTCTTGGCTCTCAAGTGGGCCATTTGTGACAAGTTTCGGGATTACTTGTATTATGCCCCAACATTTACGGTATACACCAATAACAACCCTTTGACTTACACTACCAGTCAAAAATTTGGACACAGTTTCCCATTAAAGTGGATGGGTAACTGTGTCCAAACTATTGACTGGTACTGTATGTCCTCAGCACTGCCAGACTAAACGCTGTTGGACACAGGTGGGTTGGTGAGCTGGCCGACTTTCATTTTGATATCAAGTACAGGCCTGGAAAGATGAACACAGATTCTGATACTCTGTCAAGATACCCAGTGAAACTACAGAATGACATGAAGGAGTACACAGCGACCATGTCACCTGAGGTTGTGTCTGCAGTATGGCAAGGCAGCAAAGCAGTTCAAGAAAGTGATGTGCCTTGGGTTGCAGCCATACACCTTGATGGCGGGAATGCAGATGTTACACCACCTGAGAGTAATGCCAGTGTTACAGCAGAAGACATCCGTGCAGCACAGCGAGAGGATCCAGCCATTTCAGAAATTGTCATGTTAAAACTTCAAAACTGGTCTCCCAATGAATTGGATAAACGAAACATGAGGAAAGAGGCAAGGAGACTGCTGTATGAATGGAACAAGCTGGAGGTGGATGATGGGATTCTCTATCGACAGACTGAACAATACAGGCAGCTCGTCCTACCTGAGCAGTTGAAATCCTTGGTGCTAAAGACCCTGCACAATGACATGGGTCATGTTGGTACAGATAAAGTAACTCATCTCGCCCGCGAGAGGTTTTATTGGCCCAACATGCAACATGATATAGAGGGTATTGGTACTGATATGTGTACTATTCTCTGATAGAGAATAGTACACATAAAGTAAACTGACCATCGGTGTAGCCATTAATGTCATCAATATTCTCATCTTTGAGTTTATTCAACTACATTTAAAGGCTGATATTTGCTGTTAATACTGTAGTAGATGCTGTCAATGTTTATGTCTGGAGTATTGGTGTTCAATACTATACAATACAGTGAAGAAAATCCACCCAGTATAGTTCAAACCGACACAATGGTGTCATATGATTTATGATTGACCTGGTCTCACTTGTTAAAGAGAGTAAATATCAAAGGGCTTCCTGGTTGAATAAAGGCTAAATTTATAGCCTTGTTATAGCCTCTGTTGTCCCTCAATCCTTTTGTTGCATTTGGTGTGTATACACATGTTTTACAACCAAAGGGTTTCTGTCCACTGGAACATCAGAGGGCTTTTAATTTGAGACCAATACTGGCCCTAAGTTTCTATACCAGTGTAGTAAAGTACTTATAACAAGGCAAACTGGAGGGAAAAACAATACAAGATACAATACAATACAACAATACAAGCCTCCTTCATATACAGACCTGGCACCTTCTGGAAAAAAATTTATATGTAATTAACATGAAATATCTTAAATCAAGGCTGTATTTTTTTCTGTGACATATTTCTTCACACCAAGCAGTATTGTTGTTAAAACATTTCACTTGTTTCAAATTACTTTGTCCTTAATGATCTTAATATTGATTTTAGATTAATATTGAGCATAGATTCAGGTTGTTTTCCTGGTTTCTCCTGTGAAACTTAATTCTAGCGTTACCAGAAGGTTTGATCAACACTGACAAGAACACAACTGCTTTGTCGAAGTCTGAATTTCTTATTTCAAGTATTTTATCTTTTTCATCCCTTAACATATTAAGAATAGAACTGTGTGTATCTTTCAATCAGAGAATTGATCTTTTAATAAATATCTAGGTTGTTTAGTAAAAGACATTTTAAAGCATTATTACATTCCTGTCTTTTAGCAAATCAATTTTATTTCTAGTAGTAAAAGAACATTTATGTCAGTCAGGATTACACATTTGTTCGCACAATGTTATTCCAGAGTATATGGCATTATTCTAAGACAATGCAGTGATTGTTGTGAAATTATTGCAATGATTTTTACATGTAATGGTCCTTAGCATTATAACCTCTGAAGGTTGTGGATTCAAACCCACCTGCTTTCTAGGGACTGCTCTGTGTGTCCTCTCTGCAGTGTATCCTACAACTTAACCAATTCAAGCTTGGTTAATTGCAAGTGTGCTTAATTTCATCATTTTAAAAATCAAAAGTTAATGACGACAACTCTTAAATGAAGAAGAATCATCTTGTTTCGTACAGTAGCTCCGGTTTTAATATCTTTTCACTCAAATTAAGAAAGAAACAAACAGTGAAAGTTTATTGTCTTTAATGAATGAATGAGTTGTTTGACACTTATTTCAAGAAATTTCTCAGTTTTGTAAAGCCTGGATAATTTTTTCATATTTTAAGAAAAGTATAGTTATCTCACTGCAGTGGCACATAAATTGTAGTCTTATCTTCTCAAATCAATGATTCATTTCTTTTATTTAGATACTTATTTTTTTAGTGTGCAGTTAAATAAAGGCCTCATCACTATTTATGGAAATACGCTAATAATGTGAAAGTGAATTGATTTGATTTTTGTCCGTATTTCTATATTGTCTGGATAATCATTACTATCCCACTGAAAGGACAGGAACAGTCACCTCAGTTGAAGCTATAAGTACTGTAATATGTTTTTATCACCTTTTCTTAGTTCAAATACAATGAGAAAATTAAAAGTAATTAACTGACCAGATGATGTGATTATATTTTAATATGAATACTGAGCTTCAAAATGCTTGAAATGAATGCAAATGTACATTCATCTTAATGTGTTCCTGTGGATCCTGAAGGCACAATGTATGCGTGTGTGTGTGTGTGTGTGTGTGTGTGTGTGTGTGTGTGTGTGTGTGTGTCCTTGTTTGTGTGTGTGGGTGGGGAGTGGGGGAAGAGGTTAATTTAGCCCAGCAGTGAAGAGCCCTTGATAAAGAGCAGCCTGATCCCTGTTTAATTACCTTCCATCTACATTTCATCGGCACACACTGGGTCATAGGTGTGTGTCCGTGTGCGTGTGGTGAATGCAAGATTTGGTATAGGGACACACACGAGACACATCAGCACACTCAAAACCTGAACGTCTACTTGTCTGACATTTTTCCATGAATATTTGCGTCTTTTTGGTTCAGGCTGGTTTAACATATGAGGCTTTACTGCATGTGCGGATTTGTCGGTGTGTGTCGGAGTTTGTGTACGTAAACCAGGTGAGGAGTTCGGGTCTGTTTTCAATGTTTAAATCAAGAAAAATAATGTAATGAATTATGTCTGAACCTGAAACTCACTGGTCTTATCTCATTTTCTGTGAAGAGGGTGCAGAAGAACACAATGATTGCACACTGTGCACCCCTCTACACATTCATATCACATAGTGTTGGAATCATAGAATCATCATCAGTAAATAAGTAAACATGGTAAAGATAAGAAAAGATATTAAAAGAAAAGAAAATGTTCACATGTATGTTAAGTGAATAAATGTGCATGTTTTTATAGATCTGCACGACCCTCTCCAGCCTTTTAGGCATCATCATTTACAATGATCCAGGCTTAGTCCCATCATTCACCCACTTCCCCCTCTCTCCATCACACATGCTCTCCATCATAGCAATTCTTTCTTTTCAACATTAGGAATCATCTTCCATCTTCAATGGGTCTGGTTTGTTGTGTCGATTGATTTTGTTGATGAATGTGTTAAAAATGGCTCATTTATCATTTCTATAAAATCATATTTTTTTTCTTTCCAAGTAGTTCAGATCAAAGTAATAAACAATATGATTGATATTTATGTTTTTATCATGATGAACATAACTTATTCCATTATTCATTTTATCAAAAACAGGTAGCATTCTTATTTATAAATGTGATCTTGCACAGTTTCATGCCAATTATCAAATATATATGCTATCTATATTGCTTATAAATGATATTCTAATAATAACTGTAATGTAAAAACACGTGGTGAGCAACAGAGACACACAAGGGTGAAGAGTCCAGTGACGTGTCAGTGTGTGGGTTGGAAGGGACAACCGGAGGAAAACTGCACCACAGAAAGAGGCTGAGGCTGAGGCATGCAGAGAAAGATGGTCAGCAGGTGGTAAATAAATAAACGTGTGTGACATGGCACAAACAGTGACTGAACACTAATAAAACACACGAATGTGGACATGAATTAATTTGCAAGCATAACTTTCAATCACGATAAATCAGAATTTGTCTTCCTGTGTGTTAAATGATGTCTGTACTGGTGCACTGTTTGCAGAATAATTCTTTTTTTTTTCATGCAGTGGAATGAACGTTGAAATGTTCACACGTCCTTGAAATAGTTAACACACAAATTGCAGCATGCAGCATACACACATCGCTCCTCATGACTGTGTCGCTGAAGGCAGGACCAAAATAACGTTAATTTAATTAGGCCTAACAAAATGGCTGAGTGCAGCAATCAGCGACACATCACTGGGACTGGAAACGCTATTGGAATTAAATGACTGCACAGCGATGTGTATTAAAAAGCTAATAACATAATTACACACACAACAGCTCGTCTTGCAATCGCTAAACGATGTTGGCAGAATGCTAATGGTCATCAATGCAGTTTTATTTCTCTCTCTCTTGAAGCTTTTTTTTATCCCCTAATTTCTCTCTACACATTCATGTCTCTCTCTCTCTACACTCTACACTCCTCTCTCTACACTCACTCCTCTCTGTCTCTATAAGTAGATCAATAACAGACACATAATAAAATTGTTTAAACTAAATGGTACAGCCTGATGACAATCTTCAACACAGTGTGATAATAACCATTACTGCTCATTAGCAGTATTTATTATAATATATAATTATTATTGACTCTATAAAGCCACATGTTTGGGATTTATGAAAATAATACTAAAGCTTATTTGTGTAACACCTTTCATACAAGAAATGCAGCTCCGACTGCTTTGCAACAGAGAAATTGGATGAAGTGCTTCACATAAAAAGACATTGACAGAACATAAAATAAGTAATAAAATGATATGCAGAATAAAACCATTTCATAATAATATTAATAAAAATAACCTAAAACAAGGATAAGTATATGATACAGCATTTACTCTTTAAGCTTCCTTCCAGACATTTGTAAGACATAATACTCTAGGCCGCAGTTATAATGTGTGTAATTCTTCCACAAACATGTTTAGCCTCTCTTGAAAAATTACTATCCTCCATTTGCCTTGTGGAAAAATCCAAAATCTACAAATTATGCAAATGATGTTCAATTTAAAATACTTGATAGAAGATGTCTCATAACTGAAAAGTCCATTCTCAGTGTATACGAGCACAGGAAGCGTCAGGTTCTCACATTACACACGAGTTATGTAAGTTACAAAGTGGATCATGATCAGCTTCCATGTTGCGCTGTCACTTTTTATATTGTGCCAGAATTTCATCTTTTTGGTGGGCCAAGGTAATTTTGTCAGACAGAAGTAACTACCATTTACCTTTGACAGTTTTCAACCAATCTCTCTGAAATGAAAATGACTAATATCATTCCATGACAGGTGATAAGTCTGTCTGGTTTGGTTTCAAAACATTTTCAAAACGGATTTATCTTCTTCTACAAAAGCACACACAGGTATACTTCACAAGACCGTTCAAAACATGAACTGTAGCATTGTTTCTGTTTGTTTTTTGATTGTAATTGTGTAGCCCAATACATGCATTCATTTAGAAGAGTAATATTTTAACTGCATTTAAGGGCATATCATCATGTTTTTTTGTTGATGTAGCTGGATTCTATTTGTTCAGGTTGATTTTAGGGAGAGACACAGACTGACTACAGTGAGTGGACTCTGCTACTCCGTGGGTTCTCTCAGTAACTCAACAGTCTTTATTCCACACATCTTATTAAGATTATTAAAAACAAAATAGCTTGAAACAAGTGAAAAGTTCGAACATAAAAACTGCCTGGTAAGAATAAATACGTTGTCGGACAAAAACAAGCAAATATTGCTCAATATTTTATCTTAGATTTCAGTTATTTCAGTGAAGATAAATACGGCTGATGTTCTAACTACAGATTGTTGTATGTCCACCTCCACTGACAGGCAGAGAGGCATCTCACCCAACTCTGACCCACAAGAAGAAGTAGGAAGTGATCAGAAATGAACCACATTGTTCATTGACTTTTTCTCACCACCAAAACATTTTTAGTTCTCTGTTTAGCGGTAAAATGATATTGTTAACAGTTTTGGGTTTTAGTTTAGTTAGTTTGTTCTATCTTTGTTCTCTTTCCACCTTTGTCGTTACCCTAATAGATTCATCTTTCCCTGATTAGCCTCCTGAGTAAAAAGTCTATGTACTTTTCCTCTTCTAGTTGTTCATTTGTTTCCTGTTTTGGCTCCTTGTGTTTTTCCTCCTATGTTGCTGCCTGATTTTCTCTGTGCCTCACTGTTTTACTGTTTTATTGTAATACTCTGTCTTTTCTTTGATTCTTTTTAGTTTCTTTATTTGCCAAGGTCTCTTTTGTTGCTATTTCAGATAGAATTTGTATTGTTTGGATTTCAGTTCAATGTCAATAAAGCTAGCTTTTTGTTTTGTTCCACTGATTTGTGTTTGCATTTGCTGTTTTTTTTGTTTGTTTTTTTTACTTACAAAATGTGACAAAAGTGACAGCAAACAAGCCAGAACCAAGTCCTGCTCAACTCGGAGTAAAGGCCACCCACCAGTCGAAGAATGTATCGTTCCAGTGTTGTATTATTACCACAGTCCTCTTTATCTGGTCGTGTACAGGCTTGAGTGTCTGAGTACATGTAACGGTGTTGCATAATCAGAAAAAGTGACAGTATTCCGTTTTAGTTACCGAAAAAAAAGATGTAATCAGATTACAGATACATTTATGAAAAAGGGGGATTATTATTATTATATTTTTTTAAATTTACAACAAAGAATGATAAAGCCTACAACCATCCTGACATCAGACAAAAATCAGGCACAGATGGTGGACACACAATGTAACATACATATAGTGCCATACAAGAGTGTTTAACCTTCCAGTTAAATCACTCTTTTTACTGGATAACAATTGAACATAAAATGGTTTAATTTACTAGTAAGTGATGTGAGTTTTATCCTACAAAATAGATCTGTGTGCCAAACAGCCCAAGGTCAGACAAAAATTCTGTTAAAGTTTTTGACTACGTATACGATCACTGTATTGTGCAGAGTCAGCACAGGACACGACCATGTAAAATGTACTTTATAAGAGACGAGTTATTGAATATCTGTTGAGATACTAAACACTATAAACACTATGTCTGATTTTTGTTTCATGGTTTCTATTTTCATTCATGTTTGTTCATTTTTTAAATTCAGAAGGTGGACATCAGATATGTTAAAAAATGCCATTGGTGCTCTTAATCTATGTATTACACTAAAACAGAGCATTTTCTGTTTGCCTTGTAAAGCAGCAGCTTTTATAATTTGCTTTGTACAATGTACTATGTGGTCGTGTGTTGCAGGCTTCTCTTAAACATACGGAGTACAGGACACATTTTGATACATTTTCTTTTCTAATATTAAACTGTTCTGTAGTCTCACAGAATAGACTTAAATGAAAGTCATGTTATTGGCATTTCATTCCTCATGAATGTATTTGCCTATTTGGTATTGAGGTAATCCAAAAGAAACCCTCACAACCCTGATCATGCAGCACCAAGTTCATAAATATTTGCATCTTTCTACTGCATAGAAAGCACAGTTGTAAAGGCATCAACTTTCCAAAGTGAAATGACGTCATATACTGTATATAATTCTTTAAGAAATGTTTATAGCCCTGACATTGTCAGAGCCCCTTTCATGTATTTAATTAAAACATGAACAGGAATGTTCTCTAGCATTTATTGAAAAGGTTTTCTCATATGACTCTTCTCTCTCTCCTCCTGTAACTTTCTCACTCTTTTTTCTCCCTCTCTGCCTCCCTTTCTCTGTCCTTGAGCTGAAAATGAAGAGGTAGGCAGCAGTGAAGAGAGACAGATATTGGTTTGACACACTGTAACATCTTTTTGTTAGCATCATACTCATTCTGTATATGTGTGTTAGTGAATGGTTGTGTGAGCTTGTACACGAACAGGCATGTGTCAGTGCGTCTGTGTGTGCCTGTTGATGAAAAACTCGGCGAGCTGACACAAGGCTAGAGCTGCTTACAAAACCCCTGAACTATGTGGCAGATTTTGATGAACATAAATGAACACATGAACCACAGAGAGGGAAAAAAAACAACAACACACAATTGATGTTGTGGGCTAACCGTTGCCAGGAAATATACTGTAAGTAATCTTGTGTGGATGTGAGTGGATGTAGCTTTCACTACAAAGAACCACGGTCATTTGAACTGCCTAAAAACAGGAGGCGATTTAACTGGAATTGGGGGGGGGGGGGGGGGGGGCTGCCCTTATTCCTGTTAGCAAAATGACATAAAACCACATAACATAAATTCATACATTTTAGTATTTCGTATTTCAATCAGAGCCTTTGTGGTTCCTCCAATGGCCACTTGAGGCTTGCTTTAAAAGCATGTCAATCCCATTAGTGCAGCCAAGTCCTGCTCATCCCAGAGAAGAAAACCATTCATCTCTCTCGGGGTGTTGTGGGTAGAACTAACCTGTCTGGGCCCACTTGTTCAACTGACCCATCCAAAAGACAGGGAGAAGATGTACTTATTGTTGATTGTTAAAATTAATGCTGAAATATAAGCAGCAGATGTCACCTGGAAAAAGGTCCAGCTGCCGTCTCACAGAGCATTACATGACCCTCCCCCCTGTGATGCTTTCACATCCCTAACCAGGTGGTCCTGGTGTCTCACCATCTCCAGGGTAAATCATGTAAAAGGCATGTCTTGTGGCTACTGTGAGTCTGCAGATAGATCGAATGAAGACCAAAGGAATCTGCTTCAGAAATCTTTCAAATATTGTTGACTCAGCTAAATTGATTAATTCGTATGATACAGCAGGTCTTGCTTTATAAATACCTTAAAAGATTTAAGACTGAGTTGTTTCCATATGTGTAGAACGAGTGTATCAGCAGTTAGAATGCAGCTATGTCACTTCGTTTCAAAAAATAATTTCCTTTTGAGTCAAAAAGAACCCAGCAAACAATGAAGAAGGAGGGGCGCAGACAGCGCAGTGGTAAGAGTTCGTGCCCCATGTACCGAGGATATAGCCCTCTAGCGGTCGGCGCGGGTTCGATTCCGACTCGTGGCCATTTGCCACGTCTTCCCCCCCCGTCTCTGTCCCACATTTCCTGTCACCTCTTCAGCTGTCTCTATAGAACAAAGGCAAAAATGCCAACAACGCAGAGCTGAAAAATTCTCCATCACATCCCTATATTGCTTTGAAAAAGGAATTTCAAACATTATTTCAAACATGTGTGATATTATTCAGGACAACCCTGAAGTTAAACTGCATCTGTAAACTCCTTACATGACCAGATGATCTGAACATCGGTATTAACCAAGGTCCCAGACGTTATGTAACTGTTGGGAGGTGTGAGTTGGGATTACATCAGCCGGTTTAGACCTGGCATTAGTCGCCATACTCAATTTATCAATCCCCCAATTCTTTTATTCTTACATTACTCAAACTCTTTCTGTCTCCCCTCATCTCCGTGTTGCCTTCTAGCTCTGTTGTTCTGTCTTCACACTGTATTCCAAAAGCCAGATAAGAAATCAGTGATCTCTCAAAATGCACACACACACACACCATTAGACACTCATGGGATAACTATTAGGACACCAAACCTGCTTACGCTGCTCTCACCAGACAAATCTGTTCATCCTGGAAGCCAAAAGCACTTTTTTTTTAAAATGCACACAGCTAGATAAGACACAAGCCACACCTTTAACCTAAAGCCATAAGGTTGCTGCAACACAAACAGACACTCCTGAACTTTCAGCCAATCATAGTGATTAAGAGCAGCCACATCACACTCTCCTTAAGTTCCCTCTGTGTCCCTCTCAGCCTCTTTTCTGTACTTTTTCTGTCCCATCAGTTTTCCTTCTTCTCACCAACCTTACTTTGTTAATCACAAACTCCAAATCTCTTATATCACCCTCTCTCTCTCTCTCTCTCTCTCTCTCTCCCTTACCTCTGTCCATCTCCCTCCTGCCTCCCCTTTCTTTGTTCTCCCAGTTGGTTATTAATGGTTTTAATTTACAGAGAGGAAGGACCTTGGTGCACACAGAGGCATCTCCTCTGCCCCCAGTGTGTCTTTGTGAGTGTGAGATAGGAAAGAGAGACACCCTGCTCATCCCTGTGTAACCAAGCAGCAATAACACTTTGTCTTCTTTAACTGTGCTGCACCTTCAAGGTATCCTGCATCCTTCTCCCTCCATCTTTTTCATTTTCTCCGTGGCTCTGAACAATGTCTTTTACGTTCTCTTTTTCCTCGTGTTTCTTTCTCATGTTCCTTTGTTCTGCCTTCCATCTCTAAAACATGATGTCTCCATTTTATCCACATGCAGTAGCATGTTGTGACCACCTGGCGCGGATGTAACAGCGGCCCTGTGCAGCACATCTTAAATACTATTAAATATTTTTCAACAAATGTTAAAATTGTATTTGAGTTATGCTCCGAAAACCAAACCAACCACCAGAATGAGCTTAAGTCCAGTGTGAAACAACAGAAAAGGAAAAAAAAAACAACAACCCATAAAACCCTAAATATCGATCAATAACAAGACAAATGTCCCATCAAAACAGCTGCTGTCGGGGTTCTCACAGAAAGGAAGTGAAGAAAGAAAGAAAGTGATAAAAATTGTGGAACCATCCCTTTTCCCAGATCTACTCCTGAATTCAAGAGTTCCTTCTGAAAATCCACCCAGTAGTTTATGTTATTGACAACAATGGTCAAAAAACCAAACCCAACATTCCTGAATCATCTCGTTTATCTGGATCTCACCCCTTCTACATAGTATCATCAAAATCCATCAGGTAGTTTATGCATGAAACAGAACTTGTGAAAAAAGATCTATGAAAAAAGGATTGGATTTGGATCTGGAAACTTTTCATGGGCTCTTTCCAGCCACAAGCCTACCCCCCCCCCCCCCCCCCCCCCCCAAAAAAAATTCCATGAAAGTCCATGAAGTAGTTCTTGTGTAATCCTGCTGACAGACAGACAAACCAACAGACATCGCTGAAATAATAACCTCCGTGGTGGCAGTAAATAGTGGAAAATAAACAGAATAATTACAGAGCAGTCGATCAAAATGTTGGAGAAATCATCTGCTACATTGACTGCAGTGGTCTGAGTGAATGTGGGACAAAAGGGGTCTGTATGCAATTGGAGTTGGTTAGCTGGCCCTGTGGTATTTTATATTTCCGGACCAATTTTTGTGCAATTGCAAATACTCCAAATCTACACAGTTGATTTCTCGCCTCAAGAATTTCTCATTAGTGAATGCAATGAATAAATAACACATGATAACTGTAAAACTACAGAGTGGCACTTGAATTGTCTGCTTCGCAGTCTGAAGTGTTGTGTGTGATTCAAAAGCAGGACCCAAATGCAGACTACATGAGGGACAGAGAGTTCAGAGCAGGGATTTAATAGAAAAATAAGTCCAAACAGGCAAAAATAGAGGGGAAACAACAATTAGCAAAGTAAAACAATGAGTAAACTCATAAAACACAAGGAAAAGAAACATTACAAGGAGAACACAAGGAGCACAGGAGAACCATAATGCTGGACTATGGGGAATCACTCAGGAGGTAACAGCAGAACTGTCAGGGTGTCAATGTCAGCTGGGATAGGCTCCAGCCCCCCTGCAAACCTGCACTGGTTAAGCAGTACCAGAAAATGGATGGATGGTAACACATCAAGGGAACCCAGACAAACTGATAATGGAGAGCACAAACACAGGGACTGTATTCTATACACAGAAGGGACAATCAGACACAGGAGGAAACAATCAGAGCAGGGCAGACGATCACACAGGAGGCCGGTAATATGTACAAAAAAGTAGAACAAAAGACATGAAAATTCAGAGGAAAATGCAGAAAAGCACAAAGTCCAAACAACCACATGAAGAGAGGCGATGCATTCTGGGGTTCTTTAGAATGTGCAGTGAACTCACAGTGCTAACATTCTGACTAGTGTACAAGTGGGCCTTTCTCACACACACAAAATCCACACAAGATGCAGTTAAAACACACTGCATGTTCAATTTGACGTCATACTTACTTACATATTATTCATACTGTGAATATTACGTTACTGTAAACACAACAAAGCAAAGCCTCTATTGTAATTTAAAGGCAAGGCGAGTTTATTTGCATGGCACTCTTTAACAACGAGGCAATTCAAAGTGCTTTAGAAAATATGCTCTAGGAAAAAAAGCATTAAAACATCATAAAACAACATAAAAAGCATTTAGTGATTAACATTTAAAAAGATGTGTAGTTACCTATAGACATAAAGTAGTCCCTGTCTATTAAGTAAGATTCAATCCATTTTAGTGCTGTGCCAGAAAGTCCCACCCAGTTTTCCTGCCTGTTTAGTAATATGTTGTGGTCAACTGTGTCAAATGCAGCCCTGAGATCTAGTAATACTAAGACTGAAATTCTGCCATTGCCTATGTTTAGGTGAAAGTCATGAAAGACCTTCACAAGAACAGTCTCAGTGCTGTGAGGTGGTCAAACTCCTGACTGGAAGAGATCAAAACAGTTCTTTAAGGCCAAGACATTGTACAGCTGTTGATAAACTGCTTTTTCAATAATTTTAGATTTGATATAGGCCTGTAATTGGTCATTAGCGATGTGTCAAGATTGTTCTTTTTTTTAGGAGTGGCTTGATGACGGCAGTTTTCAGGGTCTGTGGGAACACACCTGACTGAAGAGATGACGATCTGTAGAAGATCTGAGGCCATGCAATGAGAAACACTTTTGAAGCCTGTTGGTAGAATATCAAGGTAGCAGGAGGAGGATTTCAGGGGTTGTATGATGTTATCCAAAGGGTCAAATTGTGCCAAGCTACTTTCATTGATTTTAAGTGGACAAAGGGACAACATACATCCTGTGCCTGAGATGGAGGCACTCACTGCATTTCTAATTTTCTGAATTTTGTCAGTGAAGAAAGAGGCAAATTCATTGCATGCCTTGGTGGAACATAGTTCAGAGGCTACTGGCATGCGAGGGTTTGTCAGCGATTCGACAGAAGTAAACAAGGCAAGTGCATTATTATTGTTTTTGGTGATGATGTCAGAGAAAAAGGCCTGCCTTGCATTTCTCAGTACCAAGTTATAGGTGCAAAGTCTCTCTTTATAGATTTCATAAGGAACCTGGAGATTTGTTTTTCACCATTCACGTTCAGCTTTTCGACACTCTCTTTTTTCTGCTCTGACCAGCATGGCATTTCTCCATGGAGACCTTTTCTTACCAGAGACCACCTTCACCTTTGTGGGTGCAATGGCATCCATAACACATAACTTTATGACCGAAATGATTCACCAGCTCATTGACGGAGACTTAAGACAGGCCAGGTGTGGGAGAGAAGGCCTGACTAACTATTTCCCTGGTGTTTTCAGTGATATATCGTTTTTTGATTACCTCTTTTTGGACATTTCTCAAAGAAAACGCAGGAATGATCAGAAAGAGCAACATCAGTCAATACAAGGTAGAAACGTTCAGACCCTTGGAGATGATTAAGTCCAGAGTGTGCCCTTTGCTGTGTGTTGGCTCTGTCACATGCTGAGTCATTCCATAGTTATCAAGAACACAACACAGCTCTTAAAAGCGTCTGTCTTGGGGGTTGTCAACATGGATGTTAAAAACTGCCAACAATAACCACAGAGGCAAAGTAAATACATATTAGAGTACAGTTCTGGAAAGTCATCAAAAATGTTGCAGTGTTTAGGCGGCCTGCAGGTGGTTAGGAACAAAACTCCAGTTGAGGGGCCTTATCCTACTCTTAAAGGGGTTGATGGATTTTTAGGTGTTCTTGCCCTTGTCGGCTTGCTGGGTGTAAACTGGGTTTTTTAGTGTTAAGAAGACATAGTGAGCCCTATAGTTGTGGGGATGATTCTCTTAAATTGCTTGCATGAAGTACATTTGATTAGCATGCTGTGTTGTTGCTTCTGGTTTTTGAAAGGGGTTTGTGAACATTTTATTAGAGGCAGGGCCTTAACTATAACCTTCCTCCCTTCAGGACGATTCTGTTGTTGTTGGTTCTCCTCTAGTCTGGATAATTTTAGTTTTTTTTTTTTTTTTAATGAATTGATTTGTGTAAATAAGGAGTGTTCTTTTGAAAGCTTAAAAGCAGAACCCCACGGCCCACACAGGATAAGCAGTTACAGAAAATGAATGAATGACCAAAGCAGCAGTATGTAAGGATGCGTGATGCCATCATTAAAAGTGCCGCGTCTACAAAGAAGGCTAATTTCCTTTTTATAATGACCTGAACTGAATTCTGGACAGTTAATCATCAAGTACAGGGAGACACAAACCACGTAGATGCTGACGACAGGACGAAGGTATGTCATGAAAAGTTCTTTAGTGCGCTTGGAAACTCGCAATGTGAAAACAAAACTAACCGGACCAAACGTAAAATACCCGAACCTTGGTTCTGACCTCAGTCCAGGCTTTCAGGTGTGAAAACAGCCTAAAACGTCAAGTATAAAACCCCTTGTAGACTATTGTCGCGAATTCGCCTCAAACCGCTTCCCGTATGAATGCAGCCAAGGTGACGTATGTATTCCACTAATGCCGGTTGATGCATATTCCACACATACCAAGAAACGTATTGGAAGCACTTTGCAGTCATCTAGCGGTCAGAGTGTGAACTACATCCGGTTGATGGAAGCGGAAGTGTTGGCTCGGCAGAGCACATGGATTTTGGCTGCTAATTTCGGGAAATTGTCCAAATTTGAGGTAAGTTGTGCTAAGATAAAAATACGTACCAGCTTATTGGTTGCTTCTATATATATATATATCGGAAAAGATGTGACGTGACGAAAATTGTGGAAGTTATTTGCAGATTTCGGTTTGTCGCGTTTTCGCTACATTAGGCAGTAATGGCTGCATATGAATAATATTGTATTTAGGTGCAATATCGTAGAAATTCGAATTCCTGTGCATATATTTCAAATGCATTGATATATTTAGCTCCTAATTAATTTCTATAATTATTGTAAGATTCAAGATTCAAGATTCAAAGTGTTTTTTGTTATGTGCACAGTAAAGAAAACATGTTTCACTGTACAATGAAATTCTTTCTTTGCTGTCCACAATGAATGCCAAGTACAAGTAGCAGTATAAAAGGTATAAACTAGATAAATAATAAGTAACAGCACTATGTAAAAATATAATAAAAAATATAACTATGCAGAAATAGAAATATAGACTATGTACAACTGTATGTGCAGAGTAAGTGTGCAACATTGAATTATGTGCAAAACAGAATAAAAATAGCATGCTGGGATATAAATGCAATTTCTGCCCTTTATTTTTAGGCAGAACTAAATGGACGTATCACATTTCTACGGGAAGCGAGCTGGTGGACAAACCAGGGTTCCACCAGTCGCAAGTGATGACAGCTGTCTCAGTGACAGTGAGGATAGCGATGAAGACTACAGACCTACACCAGGTGATGAAAGCAGCAGTGATGAAGAAAATTGATCCTGTACCTGGAGAACCTGACATTGGTGCAAGTGGAAACATTGTCCTAAAGCTTGCACAAGTTATTCATGGTGCTGTCAATCACTTATTGTATTTTGACAACTGTTTTTCTTCTTGTGAACAGGGGGATACCAGCCCTTGGGACTGTGCAGCAAAGTGATTTTGCAGTATTAAGCTGTATTTGAAATACTGTGATGATGAACATATGTTGTTATTCGATTTCAAAGCCCTGTTTCAGCAATAGCAGCATCAATAAAATAATCTACATACCTGAGACTGGAAAATTTGTTTGCCCAATGTCGCTAATTTGCATCGTGGCTAAATTTATATCTATTGTATGTGCTATATTAAAATGAACAATCTCCACTTAATTTAGCATCTGCTTGAAGGCAAAAACACAAATAATTAATTTTTTTATATAATTGTAAATAAATTTGGGCAGTAAGGAATAAACTCCCTAATAATTAGGGAATTTTAATTTATCTTAATTGTTAAAAATATACAGGTACAGATGACGACATCAATTTTGGTTGATCATTACATATTGCACCATATTATTACATTTTCATCAAAAAAAAGAGCAACACCTGCATTTTGTGATAACCACCACAATATGTAATAACTTATTACAAAATGTGGCAACATTTATTACATATTGCGTTCAGGGTTTTTATTACAAAATGCATCACACTATTACAAAATGCGGCGTTATTACATAATGAAAGGGACATTTATTACATTATTACACAATGAAGGGGATATTGATTACATTATTACATGTTACAGCTTTATTACATAATGGGGCCTTACAAGGCTAAATATTTCCTTGTAGGGTCACTGTCATTGTGTCTGTCAGCATAAATCACCCTGCTTCACACTGTCAGTTCATTTAAAAGAAAATAAAACCAACGTAAATATTTCCTCACTCACACACTCCTCTCTCTCTCTCACTCATTTTATCTGCTTAACATAAAAAAAACATGTTATTATTTCATTTTTTAGGTTTGTCTGGACTGACACTTTCCTCTCACTATAGCTCATAACTGTTACACAGCCTATGCTCCACTCACACACCCACATTGGGACACAATTAATTATCAGACTTGTTTAAATTGTGTGTTGGTTTGTATTGCTGTTCCACATGGGGAAAAGCCATTCCAATTTTGGATTTTTTTTTTGCCATTTTATGTCCCTGGTTTGCTTTCCATTTATTTCTATTACTTTTTTCTCTCTCCACACCCTTCCAGGCACCGTAGAGTCAGCGTTCTCTTACTCTCTACTAGAGCTCTATCTCCCAACCTCTCCCTCTCCCAATTACTTAAGGCTTCCTTCACGTCAGACGGCCATACGGATTTCAGATCTTTGCCTCTGTGCCTCTTTCTGTCTCTAATTCAGATACACAAACCTACACACACACACACACAGACGCACACACACACAGACAAAAAGCCTCTGTCTGACTGGGAACTCATTCACAGACAGACACAAGAGGAGGATATCAAACAGGCCGGTTCACCATTAATATTTTACGAATATGACAGTTGAGTATGATGCGATTTGATGTGTGTCGGCATGTGTGTGTATGTGTGATGTGGTCCCATCACTTTTAATGAGGGCAGACAAAGCATATGGAGAGAGGCAGGGAGGCAAGCCGTTTCCCAGTGCCTTTGTGTTTCCCTTTGTGTGCAGACACGGTATTTTCTGCCATGTTCTGTGTGTGTGTGGACAATCTGAAATAAATGTGTGTGTGAGCAGAAAAAACCCCAACTGCAACAGCTGTAGAGAGAGACAAGGGAGTGTGTACGTGTGAAGCAGATCATTGCAGTGATCTCAAAAAGACAAATGGGTAATGTCAGGCATTTCATAACTGTGAAGTTTAAACGTCTTTAACTTTTTCAGCCACGCTGGCAAAGAACTCATTATTATTTACAGTAGCAGCATTGGGGGAGTCGTTGGAGGGAGATGGGGGGTGGGATTGGGGGGGAGTTACACTTATGCAGACACAACCATACTCTTGCAAAATGTCTTCTTGCGCATGTGTGAACTCCAAACGAACTCTGACCCCTCTGAAGCGAACGGAACTCAGACCACCTTGGGAGGTGTCTCAAGGGTTGGAGATAGTGCTTTGGGCCATAGCTAGTTAATTTAGAGGCAACCTTTCAACTTCCTTTAAATCTAGTGTGGGGAGTACATGTGAAGGAATGTGGGGGGCTGGAGCCTATCCCAGCTGACAGTGGGACAAGTCGCCAGTTCATCACAGGACCAACGCTTACACACAAACAACCATGCACACTGATATTCACATCTATACTTGCAATTTTGAGTCACCAATTCACCTATATGGAATGTTTCTGGACTGCGGGAGGAAGCTGGAGAACCCAGAGGGAAGCCACACAGACACAAGGAGAACATGCAAGCTCCACATAGAAAAGTCCCCGCTCCTCAGTTTGATTTGTACCCTGGACCTTAGTACAGTATTTTTTTTCTAATAAATAATATTCAAAGGTCCCCCCAGAGAAGTTGTTAGGTCAGGTGGTTAGTATCTTTTGGCCAAGGCTGGCTGCGCGGTGGAGGTAAAATGTTACCAACAAGTGTGATGAGCTTTCCAACCATTATGAACCTCCCCACTGTAAATGAAAAAAATAAATAAAATAAAATATATATGTATATATATATATATATATATATATATATATATATATATGTATACACACACAAAAGAGTTGGGCTAGCAGCTCACTGGATCAGCCAATACCCCAGCTTGTAACTAGCACGTCAACCCACTAGATCACCTATCAGTTCGCTGGAAACAAGAATCCTGAGGCTAACTAGATAAGCTAATGATTTGACCTTTCATTTTCTCCTTCCGTGAACTTCAGAGTTAATGTTTTTTTTAATGCATGTACCATATATTTGGTGGTATTATCCTTACTTATTATCCTTAGAGGAAGTACCTGAATTTATTGACAGTGATCAGAGAAGGACTCACCTCTTCTATCTTCATCAGGTGGGTTACTTTAAACTGCTTATAACTTTCAAGACACGGACATTGTTTAACATGAAGGCTGAATGAGCATCGACACCCAGTATAACCATTTTATTAACTTTATTGTTTTTTTTTTGTGAAGTAGCCTCAGGATCTTAAAGATGACTGGATTAGCTTTCAAAGCTATGAGATTGTAAAATACATTAAAAAATGGCACCACAGCAGTAAATACTAAAATCTAAAGCTGTTAAAATTTGGTAGACATGCTGTTTTAGGACATTGCATGATGAAATTATTCATTCATTCATTTTCTGTAGCCGCTTATCTTCTGTAGGGTCGAGGGGGGCTGGAGTCTATCCCAGCTGACTTTGGGTGGGAGGTGGGGGTCAAGTCATCAGTTCATTGCAGGGCTACATAGAAAGACAAACAACCATTCTCACTCATATTCAGACCTACACTCAACTTAGAGTCACCAATTCACCTCTACTGCATGTTTTTGGTGGTGAGAGGAAGTCGGAGGTCCCGGAGAGAACCCACGCAGACATGGGGAGAAAATACAAACTCCACACAGAAAATTCCCAGGTACTCAGTGGATTTGAACCCAGGATGTTCTTGCTGTGAGGCAACAGTGCTACTCACTACACCACCGCAACACCCAAGGTCGACACTGTTTAAAAAAACAAAAACATTAATGGCCTTAATAGAGTTTGGTAAAGTATCAAGTCTGTTGCCTGTATTCAAGATTGACTAGAAGCAATTGAAAAGCTGCTGGACGTTGAACAAAACGTTAAAATTGTATCACTGTCATTCAGTGTGAAAGTGCAAGAACAATTTAATGAAAAAAAAAACTATTTGCATTTGTTGTAACTGTTTATGTTTTCACAATTAGCACCCAGTGTACTGTGTGGCGCAAGAACAGCACACGGTTCTCTCTGGTTCTGTCGGTGTTCTTTATTCAGGAGCCTGAGGAAAACTTGTCCCCTGCTTCCTTGGCTTCTCTGTGCTCCCATGAACACAATCTGTCCAAATAGCACCTGGTTGCCTCTAGAGAGCAACTTCTGAGTAAGCTCATTAATACATTGTAGTGCAGAGGCATTGCCAATACATCTGTAATGTCTATTGATGTATGAGAGTACACTGTTCGGATAAATATGAATAATGGATCTCTTACTGACTGACAGACCTTCAGGTCTCCTGAGTCATGGTTAGAAGTTACTGGTGAATTAATTGTTGCTCCCTACTGTGATTGAGAGAAAACGAAGTAGAGGTCATATTTTGCTTGCTAGTTGTTCTTCCAGTGAAGAAAAAAGTGGGTACAGGAGGATATAACAGGATAAATACATATTCTTCAAGTAAATGTGTCAACATGAACTTAATTGACCGCCCCTTTTCTACAGCAGACGTTTTTTGTGAGGAAATATTGTATCTGGTAGTTTAAACATTCAAATTTAGTAAAAGGTCAAGTCTTTCTCTCTCATTCCTTGCAAAGCAGGTCTTTGTCGTTCATGTTGGAAATCAATTGACAAACCATTATTCAATTTTAAAATGAATTTATTCACAATGTGTTCAATTATAGTAACATCTGGCTATTGATTGTTGTTGAAAATTAATTGTAATGGGGGTTAAAGGCAGTAATACACCTACAGGCTGTTTGCAACCACTATTAACAAAAGAAGAAGAACGCATTATGATCACAAGGATTACAGATTGGCCGTCATACTCATTTCTACCACCACCTCCACTGAGTCAAGGGGGCATCCCAAGACAGAACTGGCCTTCTTGGTCAGTTTATTAAGTCTCTTCCTTTCCGCAGCCGAGATGCTGCCGCCCCAGCAGACCACTGCCTAAAAGATGTCTAATGCCACCATGGTGACATAAAAGGTCTTCAGTCGTGCGTCTGCTCTGGCCTTTCCTGTAAAGTGCGGTTGTGTTGTCAGTCCAGTCTGGTTTATTGTTCAGGTGAACACCATCTCAGTGTCCATTCCTGGATGTTGATGGGTGTCACAGGGGAGTGTGTGCGCTTGCGGGAATCCATCTTTGGTTTTCCCTGCGTAGACCAGGAGGTGGTTCCGTGGCACCAGTCCACAAAGTCCTGCCTCAGTTCTCTGTACTCATTGCCATCCCCATCTATGATGAGACCAACAATTGCAGAGTCATCGGAGAACTCCTGCAGGTGACAGGTGGGTGAGATGTGGGAGACGTTTGCAGTGTAGAAAGTGAAAAGGAATGGAGCCAGGACCATTCCCTACGGGGCCCCCATACTACAGACAACCATGTTGGACACACAGTCCCGTGTACTCACATACTGGGGACGGTTGGTGAGATAGTACAGTATCCATGATGTGAGGTGAAGGTCCATTCCTGTGGACCTTCCCCAGCGTGTCCCTCAGGAATGCAGGCTATATCATGCTGAAAGCACTGGAGAAATTAAAAAAACCTTATTCTCACAGAGCTCCCAGGCTCCCAGAAGATGATGGCCTCGTACACCCCTATGCCTGGCTGAAAGGTGACCTGAAGTGGGTCCATTGATGGGCTCACGAGGGGGCGGAGACGAACAAGAACCAGTCGCTCCAGGGTCTTCATCAGGTGGGATGTTAGTGCCACCGGCCTGTAGCTGCTGACATCTCTTGGGCACTGGGACCTCACAGGATGTCTTCCACAGCTGTGGCATCACCCCAGCCTCAGGCGGATGTTGAACATTTATTCAACAATCCTGCACAGCTGGTCTGCACTGAATGGGAGACAGCTGGTTACCTCCGTTCAAGAGGTTTGTACACAGGCAGGAGATTCACCAGCTAAGGTCAGATCTTTCCAGGGGAGAAGGGGTGATGAGGTACATGCCTCATTGGTGTAAGCAAAAAATATTATATTATATAATATATATATTATATTATAATTTCATTGTCTCTGGTGCAGCATGTGACTTATTGAGTGAATGTGGCCAGAGCAGAGGATGGAGAGGCATGATTAAAGTCCCCAGAGATAAGACAGAGGGCCTGTGGGTGCTGTGTCTTCAGCCTGCTTGTGAGAGAGAGAGAGTAGGACATCTGTATCAACAATGGCAGAGGGGATATCGCGATAACAAGCCAGAGTTCTGCAGGAGATAGTAAGGCCAAATGCTAACAGCTAATAGCTCACTGTCCTTGCTGCACAGTTGATCTTTAATAGTGATGTGCCCAGAGTTACATCATCGTTCACAAACACTTCTCCCTCGTCCTGTCCCCCCCCCCCCGTACCAGCTTGAATTCATCCAGCACAGTGGCTGGAGCTATAAGCGTAGTCAGCCATGTCTCTGTAAACAGAATGTTGCTACACGCCCAGTATCCATCCATCATCCATCTTGTTGAGGAGAGATCTCACATTCTCCATGATGATGGACGGGAGGACGGGTCTGAGTTTTCTCTTCCTGGTGAGGTGCACAGCTCCACCACGACTTCCCAGTCTCCTCCTCCACAGCTCACGGGGAACACAGCGATTCTCCAGTGTGTGTGTGTGTGTGTGTTGTGTGTGTGTGTGTGTGTGTGTCAGTGAGAGACAGAGAGAATTAGGACTGAGCATTCTGAAGGCCAGACACTGAAACCAAATTGTCTATGGTTCTGCTAAATGTCAGTGAATGTGTGTCTGTGTTCAATCACCCTTCTGTAGACATCCAAGCCTGAAACTAGCCCGCGCAAACACACACACACACACACACACACACACACACACACACACACACACACACACACACACACACACACACACACACACACACACACACACACACACACACACACTCTCTCTCTCTCTCTCTCTCTCTTCCACCTCATTAGCAGCAGAACATGACATTTCTGGACCATTCCAGCCAGGAGTGTGGTCGAGGCGGGGAGAGATGACAGAATCTTTAATTCCTCATTTTGAACAGGATTTATACTCATTCTCCATTTAAAAAAGGTAGAGATCCTTTCAGCCAAAAGAGATTACTTTACACCACAGCAAGGTATTTTTGACCTATGAGTAATGATAGTAAATTATATTATGTGGCACAAACATATTAGAGGCGTGTTTACCATAGAAAGGATGCTACTATTGATAACAAAAAGGTGAACAAAAGTTTTGTGTTTCATTTGCAGTTTGACACATGCCATGTCTTCACAGACTACTTCCTTGGATGTGTGTGCTCAAAACAAAGCACAGACCTGAAGAAACACCCTGCTAATAACCAGCTTACATAACACGGTGTGGAGGCCTAGACGATTAAAGAATGGGGAAAATGATTTCTGAAGTCACATCAAATAAATAAATAAGTCATAAATAACAATAATAACAGTAATAATAATACATTTGATAATGAACTGTAATTGTTTAAAAGCTTCACTGATAAAAAAAATAAAATAAAAATGAGACAAACCATCAAGCAAGTAAGAGCAATAAAGAGGGATATTAAACATAAAAACAGCATTTATATTAAAGTAGGTTTTGAGGAGAATCTAAAAAAAGGAACTGACTTTGGAAATCTTATTTCCTCAGAGGGTATCAGAATCCGAAGCTCTAATGGAAAACTGTCTTTTTAGCAGGGTGTGGTGTGGAAAAGTGAGGAGGGTCGTGTCTGAAGAATGCATACAGCAGCTTGTCATGGTTCAGTATTTAGGTTGCCATTTCCTGTTTTATTTTGAAAGTATTTTCCCTGCCATGTGCTTTTGCTTTGCATTTCCTGTGTTTTCTTATGATCCTAGTTTTTGGTTCCTCTTATTTTGTAAAGTTCATTTCATGATTTAGTTCCTCTGTTTCCTGTTTTATTTTGTTAGCTTTATTCCTTGCCTTATGTATTTCTTTACACTTCATGTTGTGATATGATCTGTTTTACCCCTTTGGTTCCTGTCTGTGTTTTAGTCTCTGTGTTTAGTTCCCTCCTTTTCTCTTTGCTCATGTATTCTCTGTCTATTGGTTTATTGCTGCATCCTCCTTGTGTTTTCCCCTTTAATATATTTTCCCTTCAGTAAGTGATTGTCTGATATTCTCCACCTGTTGTTGATTGTCTCCTCCTCCCTATGTCACCTGTGTGTCATTCCCTCGTTACCCTAGTGTATTTAGTCTGTGTGATTCCCTCTGTGAGTTGTCAGTTTGTCATTGATCAGGCTGTAGAATAGCATTCGTCCAACTGAATAAACATATCTTGGTTACTTTAAACAGTCTTTACACTCCTTGAGAAGTGAAATACTGAGTGGCAGTATACCTTTAAAGGAAGCATAATGGAAAAGAGTGAAGGACAAGTGAAGTGAAGGACAAAAATTGACCTCTGGAGAACATTATGAGTTGAAGAAAATTCCACATTTACAACAGAGGAAGAATTGTCAGTGAGGTAGCAGGCAAAGCATGCCAGAGCAGTGTCCTTAATACCATCACAGTCTCCCACATGATTCACATTATTCAGGAAATCATGGTCGATGGAATCAAATTGAACAGCGAGTGGTAAGTCATTTGTAACCTGTTTCTATGCTGTGCTGGTCACTAAATCCTGATTGATATTTTTCAAGAATATGACTGTTATTCATGAGATTTTAATCTCAATTTTGCTGGATAAAAAAAGCACACTTGAAGTTTGTCTTCAATTGTTTAAAACGAGGGACAAAAGGTACTATTTGACTTTCAACACTAGATCGGACAGAGCCAGTGGATCGTGTGCAGGTAATAATAGAGTTTGTGTACCAACAGTATGGAGTACCTCTTTCAAAATCTAGTGTGGATGATGTTGACAGGTGGAAGAATTGAATTGGGGGATGAAGCCCTCGTACAGAAATCTCTATAAAGTGAGACAAGCTGTGAGAGTTCGGTACAGTTGGACAGAGTTCCTGTCACTTTCAGTGATATGGAGTTGTAATGTAATCTATGTTCTCTGAACGACCCTCTGAAAAGTGGACAACCACTGTACTACCTGAGCCACATCCACCCCACTATTACACAGCTGTGGTCATACCAGCATGCAATACTTGTGACATATAAGTCCGTTTACCATCCGACACACACATCTACATTCTATCCATATACACTACTGTGTGCATCTCAAGAATACAAATACACACAAACATTGTCGTCTTCACGGCTGCTGGTGTAGCCTGGTGGTGGGCAGCCGGTTAATGACTGTGCTAATGTCACTGAGCTGATTGGCCGGTCAGGTCATTCTGATGGTTGTTAGGGAAACCATGGGGCTAAATGAGTAACTAGTATGATTGACCTCCTGTCTCTTCTCATCCATCTATCTTTTATTTTCAAGTTATAGTGGTTGTCTTTCCAGCATCCATCATGAAAGCCACAGTTTATATCCCCTGACACCTCGCTTAATTGTGCCATTTGCTCAAATTACGATAATTATCGCTTTGTGATGGGTATGCACACTGGCAGAAAATGTTTTCCATTAAACTGTAAGACACAAACTACAACTTTGAAGTGACACACAAAGTTCTGCATATTTCCTCCTTCAGCCAATATAAAGGAAAGCAAAAATCAGAGCTGGTGATTGTGTGGAGTTTGGAGAATACAATAAAATAGAGGCTTGAATAACTAATTCTGAAATCATGTACACAGAACACAAACCCAATAAACACACACAATAACAACACAGACAACACGGACCCAAATCTGTCTTAGTACGCACATCATACTAAGACAGATTTGGGATATGACAGCAGCATTGAGTGTCCCAGTAGGGGGAGGGGGGTGATGGTAGTAGGTGAGGACGCAGTAAGCGTCGGTCGCCTCCATATTCCATCTCCCCAAATTCAAACTACTCCTTTAAAACCAGAATGATCGTCTTGACTGAACCATGCCTATGGCTCTTAACAGTATCACACCTTTTACAAAATCTTATAACTGTGATGGGAACACTAAACACATCTAGGGTTTAGGTACATTTATTATGGGTTATGTATGGTTTCCAAGGCTGTGACAGTGAAAGCACTTAAATGCAGATAAAGAAGACAATCTCTGACAAAGATGAACAGATCCAGTGTTAGTTAGGTACATGCTTGTACAAGGCTATGTCTGGGTTCTAAGGGTACACCTGAAAGCAGCTGGTGGGAACATGGCTCTACAGTAAGTTGTTTTAGTACCTCACCTTTCTGAGGGATGATTGGCCTGTGAGACTGAGATTGGGAGAAAAAGGAAAGGAAGGGAAATGGGGAACGAATGATTAGAGCAATGATGGGAAAAGAAAAAAATGAGAAAAAGATCTAATTCCCTTCTCGTACTTTCCTCTCCTCTTAATTACTGGCAATGCTTACTGTCTCCCTTCATCCCCTCCTCTCTTTCTCTTCCTCTTTGCCTTTCCATTGCATTAATCTTAAAGAACAACAGCAACACGCAGCGGAGAAAAAACACTTTATATTTTGGCAGTTGAGAAGATGGGCGGCAGAAAGAGAAAGAAACACACAGCATGAGGAGAGAGAGGGAGCAGGATGGGAAATGAGACAGAGAGAAAGGCAGAGAGGAGGGGTGGTCTGTTTGAATTTTCCATTAAAAGAATCAACTGCAGCAGCCCTGGAGAGACAGAGATGGATGAAAACACAGAGAAGCAGTGAAAGAAAGAGATGATGGTTTAATCTCTCTATCACTGACACACACACTCACACATATACACATACTGTACATGCAATTCAGTATCGATGTGCGCCCCTGGAATAGATAGAATAATTCTGTCAAACCCCGAACACCTGCGGTAACAGAGACAGCTGTGTGTGTGTGTGTGTGTGTGTGTGTGTGTGTGTGTGTGTGTGTGTGTGTGTGTGTGTGTGTGTGTGTGTGTGTGTGTGTGTGTGTGTGTGTGTGTGTGTGTGTGTGTGTGTGTGTGTGTGTGTGTGTGTGTGTGTGTGTGTGTGTGTGTGTGTGTGTGTGTGAGAGAGAGAGAAACGGTTTATTTCTTTCCTCACTGTAAAACCTATGGTAGTAAAATCTGATTTAAAACATTGCCTGGAATTCTTTTTCTCTAACCTGTCGTTCAAAAATGAAAGTTTAAATTATTTTTTAATGAATTGCAAAGGTAGCATTCATTTTGCTATTACACAGACAATACATTATTATATACATTATTCAATAACTATAGATAAATCACGTCTGATTTACTCCCAATTCTCCCCCCCCCCCTCCGTCAATTAGAGGAGAAATCTGGAGTGGGACCACCGTTCATTTGTTTTTTCAAAATAAAACCAAAAATATAAAAGTTTTTTCAAAACTTTTTTTTCTTTCCTAAACCAAAGTGTTATGGAAAGATATATATATATATGTGTACCAGATGTGCTACACTGGGTGCCAATGTAGCACATCTGAAGTGCTAACATTAGCAATATTGCACCCAGTGTTTACTTTTTCTTGGATTTATTTGAAATAAATATTTGGAGACTAACTAGTCTGGTCTTGTTTAATTCCTTTAAATTATGTTGTTTTGAGTTTTGTTTGTATTTACAATAAGATTTTTGTTTTGTTTTGGTAATGTCTTCATTTGGTTTTCAGTGTTGCCATGTTTTTAATTCTTTCTCTCTGGCAGGACATGAGAGGGTGGGGGGTTAAGTAGAGGGCAGCTTGACTCTTTGGTGGTGGTTTTCATTCAGATCCCTTTGTTGTGTAGCACCCTGGGTGTCCCTTGGATAGTGTGCAGTGTTCACATGGTATGTAGTTTTAGGATCCCTTTCCCTCTTTTGTCCACCATCCCTCCCCATCCTGCCCCCCATCCCTGGCTTTAAAAAATAAAAAAAATAAAAAAATTGCTGATAACGTTTAGTATGGAATCACCTGTGTAATCTTGACCCTTTTTTTGTGATTAAACTTGAAATTATTTCCTGCATTGAAATTCCCAAGGTGTTGTTGTTGACAAACCATCCTTAACTCTTAGTAGTTGTCTGCCCACATTCATTCCCCCCCCCACCCGCTCACGCCACACACTGAGGAAGCATATGGGAGTTGTCTTCATTGTTAAACAACTACCATTGCCCATGAAACATACTTTAATCATTCTCAGACGAGGTAAAGTTTTTTTCAGATAATGTTAGTCACATTTGACGACGTCCTTTCTCACTCTTTGATTCTGGAAGGAGTCACTGCAGGTGACCAAACATATCGGTACTTGGAGAATAGGATTACAGATTTCTCTGTTTGAACATTGCTGTGATAATTCAAGGAAACGACTCAACAAAATATACAACAATCACATTTTTTTAGACAATCTACTAATGTAGAAATGTTACATATTACATGGTAAAGTATCATGAATAAAGAGGATCCAGACAGTGGAATGAATAAATGGTGCTCAGGTCTGTGAGATCCATTTTTGATGTTTACCAAAAGAAAAAAATATGAATTCATTTTGCAGCCGGAAACTAATTGGCTTCGCACCTTTTCTATTGTGCGAACACATTTACTGTGTTCTTATAGCAAGACGGTATATTTTTAATCTTTGTCATCTTTCTTTTTGTCTCTTTTCATTTCAGTAATTCAAAAATCCTTCATTAAAGAATGGTAATTTTCATGTAATCATCCATACTGGAGAGGAGTCAATAAACTCACTAAATATTGAATTGGGCTGAATTGAATGTCATCTCCACAAATGAATTCTGTGCTATGCTGCTATCTTTCATCCTCAAGGTCACTCATGTTTTCATTACTCTCTTCTCATAAAGGAAAGATTGCTTGCTTGAAAAGAAAATCAGACAGAAAAATATGCAGTTGTGTAGCGAGAACAGTTTTGATGAGACCACAGATGTTTCACCTTTCATAAACCTTGACCCCGGCAAAACAGGAAAAAAGGCATAAAGAAAAGAGAGGCAATTGAACATAAAATAGAGGAAAATAGAAAAAAAAGGGAAGGATCAGAAACGTTGACACATTGGTGGGTAAGCATTTTCCATCATCTTGAAATCTTTCTGAAGATGTCTTTTAATGTTAATAAGGTTCTCTGTATGAACATGAGCAGGATATAGCCTGCTTTGACCATTATGTGCTAAAGCACAGTGAAGGCTCACAACACCACAGGGAATATATTGGGACACATTCTTGTTCCAATGCACATCATTTTGTAAAATGACTGTCATCAACTTAAATACTTTTAATTTTCCACCAGAATATCAAGCCTGGAATGTATTTTCTTGCAGAGTAATTTTCAAAAACCAGAAGGGCACGCTGTAAGAGCACATACCTCTGTTAAGGCTGCAATGTACCATGCAAACACAAAAGAGCCTTAAAATTGCTAACTTTACTATCTACATGTATATCTTAGTAATCATCTTATATGAGTGTACCTTATAACCAAAGCAAAAATCTAATCTGAACCTTTAAAAAAGACAACAGATAACTGAGGATTGTGACGTCACACAGTTTTATTTCTTACATACCAATTTATAGTTGTACAAAATCAAAAACAGAACAACTAAAACAGAAAAGTCAGGATAGGTGACATGATTAAAAAAAATCTGACAATTATATAGACAAACATATACATATAAGTATTTCACAATCTAAATAACTTGATTGCACCGTATGCTTATCGCACTTGTCTTCTTTTGCATTGTACTTTAACTGTTTGTATGTGTTTCTTCTTTTTGTACACTGGTCCTGAGGAACGCGATTTCCAACTTGAACTAATGTTAGAAAACTCTAACATCATCAAACTGTTTATTATTTGTTGAAAAACTGTCAACAAATGGCCTGTCTGACAATGTTAAAGTCAGCAAAAGCTATTTATTGGATTCCTAGAGCCACCTCTTTAAAAAACGTCCATTATTGAGATTTTCTGCTGACTAACTAACTGACAGACAGACAGAGAAACTTCAATAAAAGCATGCCCTCCTTGGTGGAGTTAATAATATCAAGGATTTTTCTAAACCAGCCTACAGGTGGTGCTGCGCCCTGATACTCTCAGCGCTCACCCTCTTACCAAAATGCAGATTTAGCCTTAAATGCCATACATTATGCTATCACACAACATGTAGTCTTCCTTATAATGATATTTTATTATTGTGTGTATTAATTACATGAAACGTTTTAAGTCACATTAGCTCCAGGGACGGTCAGTTGGTCAATCATACCTTGGTTGGTGATAGTGCTGCTTATGAACCTAAGATTAAGATCTCTTTTCCAAGGGCTTGAGATCCAGGTCATTACATTATTCTGCTATCCCAGTGATGCCAGTAGCGACTTTGGTAGCCTACATTGGCATCTAAACACTATTAGTCCTATGCATATTTACTGCTCATTGTGATTTCTGTGGTCGGCCTGTTCAGCACCACCGCTGTCAATGAGCTGTCACTGTCTGCCTGTCAGTGCAGCGCTGTCCTTGGTACTGAAACAACTGGCAACTTGTTTTCTTTGTTTGCTCTTCAGAACAAGCTTGTCTGACTAAAGTGGCTTTACTGTATGTTTTCTTAGACACAGGCTTGCTTGGCTCAACACGTGACAAATTTTGATTATGTCATAGGATCAGCTATTTTACATTTGTGAAGTGAATGACGTCATCAAAAGGGTCCCTTGACAAAGCTCCGCCCCCCTCTGTGCTGAGAATCTAGCTCCACCCTCTTCCTCCATCTCAGTGGTAGTACTACCTCAGGTCAACTCTTGTTGTTTTCTTGTGTGATATTTTTTGCCTATGCTGATTTTTTTCTTCTTCTTGTGCCTCAGATCGTGGATCACTAATACTACAGCCCACCTTCACCACCTCAACCAGCCAGCCCAGAATTCAAGTTAACCTCAGCACAGTCTCAAGCTCTCAGGACATCTGAGGATCCATCCAGCAACCACCACCTCCTTGACTTTCCTTGTTATAAATAAACTGTTGAAAAACGTATCTGGGTCTGTTTCACATTTGGGTTCTGTTAAATTTTCCTCCTTAGCCTTAACATGATGATCCTTCCATCTAATTGCCCAAAATAATGCTCATTTATTCTCTGTGGCCTTATCTTGGCCTAATTTCCTTCCAAGTGTCCGTGTTTAGCTTCATACTGGTGTTTAAAATTTGCACTTTTAACAGCCTTAACAGACGCCATGCAAATTAGGCATGCCAGCCTTTTAGAGCTTGTTGCAGGAGGAGTAAATGCATATTTTTCTGTTCATTCATCTCAGACGATGCGGTTTTCAGTGTTAACTTTTCTAATTTTTGATAATGCCATCTTTCATACATGTTGTGGCCTCTGTGCCTGTCACACCTGTCAGCATATCAGGCTATTGTAGAAGCCTAGCAGCAGAAGGACCCATTAGGGCCCAGGTATCTCCACTGAGCTGGCTGGGTTGTGCCTGTTCAAAATCCTCTTGATGACAAATAGTCTAATAATCTATATTTTTTCCATGATGACTAAAGGCTTTTTGGTCCGGATATAGAAGCATCTTGTGGGCCAGATTTGGCCTGCTGGCCTCTAATTGTTGACCTTTGCTTTATACCAAGCACTTGAGATAGTTTTAAATAGGGCTTCTAAGATTAAGTGAGGATGAGAAAGCATAACATCAAATATGAGTTGACAATGGGGCTTTAAATCTTTAAAAAAAAAAAGCCTACAACTTAGCTCTGGTTCTGGCTGACAGCATAGTAGAAATGTGTAACACAGTGTTTAGTGTGTGTTTACTGCAGGTGTGTTTGTGAGTTTCCCCAAAGGATACATGAAGAGAATTGGAACACTATTAGCTGGGGTCAGGGAGCACTTAACACTGTCAGAGACAGAGTGAAGGAATAAAAGGAGGGGTACTGGGTGTGTGTGCTTGCCGGGGAAGTGGTGTGTTAAATGGAATGGTTGAGGTCAAAATGTATTCATTACCACAAGACCTCAGCCTGCTGGGAGGTATGTTCAGCTCCAGTCCTCAAAGGATGACATCAGGTCCACATTTAACTTTTGGGTCCATCTGCCAATGGCAGATAGTTGCTCTAAAACTAAGACTTGATGTGCAGTTTTTCCTTTGTAACAGGTTTGCTGGAGGATATCAACTACAACCCCTATTCCAAAAAAGTTAAGATTTTGTGTAAAATGTCAATGAAAACAGAATGCAATGATTTGCAATACCTTTTTAATCAAATACATCCTAGATCTTGTGTTCAAACTGTGTTTTTTCCCCATTCTTGCTTGATATACAGTACGACTTCAGCTGCTCAACAATCTCTGTGGTTGCTTCATAATGCGCCGCACATTTTCAATGTGGGACAGATCTGGACTGCAGGCAGGTCAGAGTAGTACCTGGACTCTTTTACTCTGAAGCCACACTGTTGTATTGTTTGGCATTGTCTTGCAGGAATAAGCAGAGACGTCCCTGAAAAAGATGTTATCTGGATGGCAGCATATGTAGTTCCAAACCTGTATGTACCTTTCAGCATTAATGGTGGCTGCACAGATGTGCAAGTTACCCATGTCATGGGCACTAACACCCCCCATATCACAGATGCTGGCTTTTGAACTTTGGATGGGTAACAAGCTGGATGGTTCTTTTTCTCTTATGCCCGGAGGACACAACATCCATGCTGCCAAAAAAAACATTTGAAAAGTGGACTTGTCAGACCAAAGGACACCCTTCCACCTTCAGTCCATCATCAGTCCATCAGAAGAGCTCCAGCCTAGAAAAGATGGCGGCGTTTCTGGATGTTGTGGATATGGCTTGCGCCTTGCGCCTTGCCCCTTGCGTGCAGAGATTTCTCCAGAGTCTCAATATATTTTGCATTTACATGTTGACAAATGTTTTTCTTAAACTGTTGGATATTTGTCCACGCACCTCTCCTCATCTTTGTCTGTGATTGACTGAAAATGCCCCCTTTTTTCAGAATCTGTGTTTTATTTTGATATATTTTATTTTGTGCAAAAACATTTCATGGTTCTAGCTTCACAAATGTGAGCATATGTTGTTTTTCCTTTTGATTATGTTAAGAATTTTGACACATTTGTAATCATTTTGAGATTTTGACTGTTAGTTGGACAAAACAAACAAACACTTTGGACTCTGGCCGGTAAAAATCCTGAAAATAGCAAGAAAGGTCAACACAATTTTATTTATGGATTTAAATATTAATAGATTTTGTTTCATTTATTTAGGCCAGCAAATCCACAGCAGGAGGGGGCAGTTAAGTGTGTTTGTTTGTGACAGAGTTCAACAGGTTTCATGGGTAATCTCCGATGTGTATGAGAAGTACTAGCACATTGCCCCAGTGAGATAAAAATGCTTAATGTGGTAAGGGGTAGTTAAGTTATTTTAGTCAACTGTAAAATGACTAGATAAGCATGATAATTATTGAAAGGCAGTGTATTGGGTTTGCTGTCAGACAACATGAATAAAAATCCTTGTAAATGCAACATTATTGTGGCATTTTATAGTTCACAGTTGTGAGAAATTAACAAGGTAGGGCCACGTACTCAGTGCTTTTGAGGGTATGGACTAAATTACGTTTGTAATATTTGTTGCTAGAAACATGCATATCTTCTTTTTGTAACTTTTAATTACAAAATGCCCTCAATGTTCAGCACAAGCACATTTTCCATCAGCCTGCATACAGCCTGTCAGTGTGTCTCTCTTAAAGGGTAATGACAATTTGTCTCCCTTCACAGTGAGTAGGCATACAGGTAAGTAATGTTTTTAACCATTGTTATATTAAAAATATGATTTAAAAAAAACAAACCGTTCTTAACTTGGGACATTGACATAAAATCAGCAAAAAATATGAAATTACTCTTTAAATATGCTTATGGAGGACTGATTTACGTGAAATAAGTTTAAGCTAACCCATTGGCCTTCAGAGTGCATCTGGGTGAGTAGAGTAGTGGGAGAAAAACAGGTCAGTAGGTTACCCATGCAAATGCGGTTACACTTATCAAAACACGAACAACACTCACTGCAACATCTGTAATAAAAGAAAACAAACCTGTTTGTCTAACCAGAGGAAACACCTGGTCAAACTCAAAGCATATATAAAAGCTGAAGAGTGTACCATGTTTGTAAGCCTGAAAGACAAGTTCCCTGTAGCCGTTTCAGCTAACATTAGCATGTGTGTGTTCATCATGGAGAGTTGGAATGAACACAATGTGCCAACAACATCATTGACATCTTTAATTAATTGGTTATAAGTTATTCATTGATATAGATGTCTTGGTTGATGTTAGTAGAGCATTTTTCCTATCAAGAAGGAATACTGCTTACTTATATTTTATAATTACATTTTGTCATTACTGATACCAAATTCCAGGTACTTTTACTGTATCAGCTCAAAAATCAATGGTACACAGCCCCACTTACCACAGATAAATCGTATAGCAAAGGTCCAACAAAGAATTACCATATTATTATTGATAGTGGGAAGGTGTGTCCAATATATACAGTATATTGAGCACTGGATTTGCTACGTTTACAAATCATGCTGCTGTGTGACTGACAGTAAGAACATATTATTTTGTTCTTTTTCCATTCTTCAGAAGAGGTGAATGATTTTGAATTTCTTTGCATTTCAACATTTTAAACATATCAGCATGTGTCACAACTGATGCTGTCAGAGGAACCTCCGGAGCTCAGTCCAAATTTGCGTGTACAAAAGCTGCATTTGCCATCTGATCTCCATTAAGAGACCACAGCTAACTAACAACTGAAAAGCATGAACCATAATCATGTTGTGAATGACAAAATATGATTATTATTTTCCTTTTCATGAACACTATAACAGCTAAAAGTAATAATAATACCTTTATGATGCATTTTGGATGCTATATTTTATGTGTGAAAAAAGTGAGTGACACGTATGTCCTGTGTGTTCTAGCCATGACTGTGGTACTTTCATGGTATTGTCTTTTATTATACATGTCCCTGAAGCTTACATCAGTGCATACATGTATTATTCTCTGTTGCAGCACAGCTAAGATGTACTGAAAAGAAAATAGATGACAATACAGGCAGGGGATGGATATGCAAGATGATTTTACAGAAATACAACTATCCTCATGTTCCCTCCTGCAATGCACAGAAAAAAATAGATTTTGACATTTATTAGTGTGCAGTGACGGAGAGGCAGCAAAAAGAAATGTTAAGGAGGGGACATTAAAATATGTATGGCAGGGCACTTGTTTTTCTTGAGCTTTGTTGTGACAGGCTGACGGCCCCTCTGCTTGTGTTCTGGTATGGAGGTGCTTTGTCTCTTTAGGGCTGCAGACCAGTCAAGAGCTTAATCAGTGGCATGGGACACACACAACAGACTGTACTTATATAGCGCCTGTCTAGTCTTACAACACAAGCCAGCATTCAACCATTCACACAAATACATACAGTGGTGGCATTCATACCATGCAAGGCTCCACCTGCTCATTAGGCGCAGAAACCATTCACGCAAACACTCACACACCAACGGAACAGCCGTTGGGAGCAATTTGGGGTTCGGTATCTTGCCCAAGGACACTTCAACATGTAGACTGTAGGGACTGGGGATCGAACCACTGCCCTGATAAGTGGACAGCCGCTCTATCACTGAGCCACAGCTGCACATAAAGCAGGGGTGCACATAACTGGTGTGCATGCATGGTCAAAATAAACGATGCGTGGCATGTATTTGTACAAGAAGCGCTTTTGCGTACCATCATAGTATATGTTCTGTCTGTGTCTAACAACGGAGAGATTAATTAATTAAGGTGTGAATCAAATGGCACTGGACATTGTAAAGGAGCTTCTGCAACTCTTCCAGGCTTGTGCTTTATTGGATGAGTGGAAGACGAAATTAGTTTCAGTCTGCACATGGAGCTGCAGTCAACTTTGGAGTTTACAATGGGGTCGTACCCAAATTGTGTTGGCATTCGGGTATTTTGTTGTGCATATTATGTGTAATGTCCACATCCAATTCAGCTGAACACATGGCTCCATACTGCAAGACATTTATGTCACCCATTGTTAAGTTCTTAAGCTTTTATTTACAGAAAGGGGGTGCAAAAAGAATGGAATGATTACAGAAGATGTGTGGTGAGAAGAGCATTGGCTTTGATAAACAAGGGAAGTTTCACAATATTAGATGATCTGCATGGAGGCAACAGACTGTCAAAAATATGGAGCCTGAAAGAGATCCCCCCCCCATCCCACGCACAACTCTTTGTTTTGGCTTTGGGTTATTTTTCCTTGTTTTTAAAGCACAACACCCATGCAGCACTGACCCACTACCTACACTACTGATTCTACAGATTCTTCCCATCTTGCTTACTTTGATTTGAAATTTCTTTGTTATTAAGTTTACCTGTGTGTCTATCATTTTTTTGCTCCATTTTAAGAGCTGGGCTGTAACAATAGTGTAATCATTCTCTGAATTGGCCCAAAAGAGGCATGACCTAGGCTCAGACACTCCTCAAACATACATAACAGAGAAGAGTTCGCGCAACACTGCGTGGTGCACTCTTCTCTGTGGGAGGGGGAGGAAGAAGGAAGGGAACAGAGATGAGTGCGCTCTCACAATATTAATGTGCACTCTTCTCTGTGGGAGCAGGGTTCTGCCTCTGTGATCTGCCGTGCAAAGCAGAAGTTCGCTGGTTCAACACCTTTTCTTTCTTTATTAAAAAGAAGTTGCTTCTGATTCGACCGTTGACGATTAATGCCGACCTTACACCTAATGGCTTCTGAGGAGATTTCACTGTCACAGACAAATTTCCAGTGTCTTAATAAAATCACGGTAGTCCTGATTTTGTACTAAACCCCCAACACAGTGAGAACACTGGCCCCTGATGACCTAAGAAGTTAAAGTTTGGAATAAAGTCACATATGTACTTTGGCCTGAAACCATTAAGCGATTTATAGACAACAATATCGGTAGAATATGTTTAATTTTCCTGGCTTTTGTTTGAACTGTAGCTGCAGCATTATGAGCTGGAGATTATTACAGTAGTCCAACCTACAGGAAGTGAAAGCATGAATTATTATTTCTAGGTCTTGTTTTGACCTGCATCCTCTCATTCATGCTATATTTTAAAGATGATAATAAGCTGATTTTGTTATACACTTGATGTAGTAGTTAAAATTTATATCAGTCAATAATAATTATTGACAATAATAAATAATAACATAATAAAATAATAATGACTTGGGTTTTGGGCTTCAATGAAAGGGAATCAAGTTGTGCACCAGCTTTCAGTCTTTCTTCTTTACCACCAAACACAATCATCTCAGTTGTTTTTGTTTAGTTTGAGGACATTTTGGCACATCCAGTCATTAATTTGGTCAATGCAAAAAGCTGCTGTGAGTCTATAGGAGAAGAGTCACTTGATGAGACAGCTATGCATAATTGAGTGTTGTCGATGTGTTACTTTGCATAATTAGGCCTCATGGAGCATTTAGAGGTTTACTAAGAGAAGTCCTAGAATCGAGCCTTGTGGTACCCAAGACATCATGCTAGCTTGTGCAGATATGTAGCTGCCAATGGAAACAAAATAGTCCCGGTCCGGCAGATAGGACTTAAAACCAATGTAGGATGGTGTCGAAGAATCCAGCACAGCTTTCCAGCCTGCCCAGCCTGTCCAGTAGTATTGAGTGGTCAAAACAGGCAAAAGCAGAACTAAGATCCAGTAGCACTAAAATAATCAGTGTATATACCAATACATTTAGAAGCTTAATAAGAGCAATTTTGGTGGTATGATTTTTCCATGTTGTGTGACTCATTAAAGGATTATCTTATATTATTGTTGTATGCAGTTCAAAAACAGGACCCAAATGCAGACAACACCAGTGAGACAAAAGATGACGTTAACAGTGAATACTTTTAATGACTATAACTAAAAATCGGCACAGGCAGGCATGATGCATAAGAAAAAATTTCAATAAAGTAAAAAATGCACAGAATAATAAATCCACAAAGCAAAATCCAAATGGCAAGCAAAGTCCATACAAATACATAAACTCAAAATGAACACAGAGAAATCCAAATGGGGAAAAGCAGGAGATAACAGGAGCAGACACAATGCAAACCAGGGCAAAACAGACGACCTGACAATGAACAGGAGAAATCATACAGACTAATACATACAGACACTGAGTGACGAGACAGTGACAAACAGGTGGCACAGGGAGGAGCAGACAATGGGGGCCAGGTGGAAATAATCAGACACTCACAGTGAAGGGAAAAATTAAGCAGGAAAACTTAATGGGGAAAACACAAGAAACAATAAACTAATATACAGGGAATACATGAGGGAGAGAGGATGATCTGAACTGACAACATACACTAAAACAGGGAAACCAATGGGACAAAACAAATGACAAGACAATAATACAGGAAATGTAAAGCACAAAACACTAAATGTAGAAAGCCTTCAAAATGAAACAGGAAATAGCAAATTAAATACTGAACCATGATGTTTATTTGTGCAGCGACTGATATTTCAGGTATTTCTTTTAAAAAAAAAATTTGTCCCTAAAGAAAGACGCAAACTCACTGCATTTATCAGTGGACTGGAGCTCACAAGCTATTTGTGCTGGGGGGTTATTCAGCCTATCCACAATGGCAAATAAAGTGCGTGCACTGTCTATGTTTCTGTTGATGATATCAAAAAAGAACAATTGTCTAGCAATTTTTCAATTCCAGATTGTGGGCATGAAGTCCCTCTTTACAGTGCCATTTATGCTCAGCTTTCCAACACTCTTTTTAAAAAAAAATTTATATTTATTTTCACAGAATCAGCATTTTCATAGCACCTTTTTTCTTCCCAGAAATTTATTTCACCCTAACAGGTGCAATGACATCAATAACATTTACAAATATAGAATTAACATTATCTAAACAACCATCAACAGGGGCTGAGGTCAACATTGGTGACAGGGAAAAAAACCTCTATAAACAGTGTACGAGTACTGTCATTACTGTATCGTTCATTTGAGAGTTTCCAATCTACTATGAATGTCAGGAGTAATAGACATTTCAAGGAAATTGCAACAATGGTTACACAGCAATATCAATGGCTGTACCAAATGTTGACTTAACACCCTTTATGATCAATACATTTAGGGTATAGCCCCGATTGTGAGAGTGGTCTCTGTAACTCTGTTATTGTTGTTTCTGACAAGATTACCATCATGTATGTTTTGAAGACAGGTTGATGTTTTTGCCTGCAAAGCATTTCTGCTTGATGCACCTCCACCGGTCCCTGAGTCCCAGGAGCAGGGTCTACAGCTTGGAGCCACCCCTCACTGATATTTCACCCCATGGATTCCAGAACATCTCAGGATGGTAGGGCAGCGGACAGGGACATCTCCCTGCCGATCCTTTCAGCTGGGTCTAGATGATCACATACCTCCACTACATGGCTTCTTTGTTCCCCCAATTCTTGTCTTTTTGATGTAGCCACAACTATAAACTCCACTTTTCTTCTTCTTCAGATAGCTCTTGGAGGACTTTATGGACTCGCCCTGGTGTATAGCCAATTGTCTCTCAGGAACCGCATGGTTGAGAGGCCAACAAGCCACGGTAGCCGACTTCTTCTGGGTAAGTTGTTGCTCCCCAGCCTTTCTCTTGGCATTCTGCCACTAGGTCTTTCGCTTCCTGGATACCCTCTTCTAACGGCACTGTCCACTCAACCAACAAGACGTGCTTCTTGTTTTCTGACCATTCTGACCTCAAATGCTTCCGCTCTTTCCTGGATGCTTTTGACCAAGGCCTTCCGGGCTCTCCCCAGCCCAAACCACATCTTCCTTGCTGGGACCTTCCTGTGAGTTCTTGGTGTTTTAATCTTGTGATGGCATTGCCCACACAGTCTTCTGCCTTCCATGCCCTCACAGTCCGGATCTTGGTACCAGCATTCCTGACTAGTTGGTCGCTTGACTGTCTGAGTTCCAGCACCAGCCTGGTCTTCTCCACCTTGTACCCAAGTATGATGTTCTTCAGTAGTAGCTGTATCACATACCTTCCGAACAGGGAAGCATTAGACAGGCATCCTAGCAGATCAAGCCACTTCCGGATGTAGTTGTTTGCTATGGCATCCAGTTTTGCTATTATTTCACACATTTTCAGCAGCCACTCTCACACGTTGGCGTCAGACTTTATATTTGCCACGAAGGTAGCTCTGGTCGATCCTCTTCAACCCCTCTTTCAGTTGGGCTGTGACTGCAGCTGCCATATGTTTGTCTGTGAGATCAGCTGTATACTCTCTGCCCAGACTTCTGATTGGTTGTCAGAAGTCTTTGTTGTTTCCAGATTGCTCTCATCAGATTCCATAGTTCTTTCAGGATTTAAGGGCATATTTTGAAGAGCTTGTATGAGATTCCATTAGGCCTGGGGGCGGAGCTTGACCTTGCTCTTCACTTCACTCAGTTTTGGTGGTACATTCTCAAACTCTGTGGAAGAAGCAGATGGTTGAAGGACATGGCCTGGGGACCCTAGAGGGAGATCCTTCCTTGGTCTGAGATCTGTTTCCTCACATGGTCTTCAAGTTCTTCATTTGCCATGACCAAAGTGCCATTCTTTCACTCCTCTCACAAACTTCAAGCCAACTTGAAGGAGTCTTATAGGTATTTGCCCACTGATTCCCTTTCTTCCTTCTCCTCATTTTGATGCTCGACGGCTCTTGACTTGACACCATAAGGCTTTCAGGCCTTCCCTCTTATGTGCCTTCACCTTTTTCCAAGCCTTATAAAGGGCTCTTTGTTCCTTCACCAGATGAAATATTTCCTTTCCCTTCTACTTTTTGTTTTGGCCTCACAATCCCTCTTCCTACAAGGGCCAAATCTACTGAGACATTCATCGTAGATGATATCACTGAAGATGCATTCTTTGTTTTCTATGTTCCCTCTGAGATAGTTCTTTAGGTCAGTGCCAAGTCTCTTTCTAGGTTTCTCTAGACCTCTGGCTCTTTTGCCTTTGGCCACGCAATCTTCTCATTCCTGCCAGGATAATTTTAGTGGCTTCCGATTGGCATATCCAGGTGTCATTACCACCAACCTGTATTACAATCTTACTAGCTGTTTTAAATAGGATTCGACTTTGCACGCTGTGGCTCCCGGAATACATCTAACTATGGTTGTTGGTGTCACTAACTTCACATTTCTCAAAGTTGAACTACCAATAATCGAGGTTTGTTATTCTGCAGGTGTGTCACTGAGTGGAGAGAACCTTTTTGAAACATGCAGTGACTGGTGGTGAACCGTGGGTTTATGCTTAAGACTATGCTACCTTCGCACAATCATCCAGCCTCCTGCTTTCCAGACTGCTTGGGAGCTTGTGGGGGTCTGCTAAAGGGAGATACATTGGGTCGTTCCATACTGTACAGCAGCAAAAGTTTTTCCTTCCATCGTCCAGAGCTACGTTTCCCATTCACTAAGCCTCACCTCCAACGGGGCAATAAACTACATTTAGTAAACGTATCACTAAAGCACAGGCAAAACGAAACATTTGACACACAGAGCAAGACAGAGCTGGAGAGCAAGAAAATAATAATTAAAAAGAAAGGGTGAATAATTGCAATAAAAAAGAAGTTAAACAAACAAGAGGAATGGAACCAGAGATGAAGATACGGTGGGGAGGGTGGAGAGGGTGCAAAGGAGGAAGAAGAGGGCTGGTGGTGTGAGGGTTAAGCTGGGGAGGGATAGAACTGTGGAGGTCAGAAAAACAAGCAGAACAATAAATAGATCGAAAGAGAGAAAAACAGGCTGAGAAGGGAAGACAGGCACGGAGGGCTTGAGGCAAACTCAGCATGAGCTGGAGAAAGAAGACAGTGACAGAGAGAGGAAATAAATGGGGAGAGAAAAAGAGAGAAAAGCACCTAAAAGAGAAGAAGGGGTGAAAAAAAGAACAAAATAAAACTCAGGGTGTATTCAAACCTGGTTTATTTCAAAGTGGTGAACACTTCCTTCAAAACATTAGTTCATGTAAGAACAAAAAGGATGGTCTTGGCTCACTCCCAGTTGAATCCTAGTGGAGTGAAGGGAAATAGACCAACCACCACCATTTTATTATGACACGTGATTTTAAAACAATTTCAAAAGCTAAACTAAATTTACATGCTGATTGCAAAATCTGTTCAGGAGGCAATTTTATTATTGACCTGTATAAGCCATGTATACTCAACAAAAATATAATGCAAAACCTTTGTTTTTGCTCCACAGAAAAGTTATTCCCCTAAAATTTTGTTCACAAATTTGTTTAAGCCCATGTTTATGAGCATTTGCCCTTGTTCGAGATAATCCATTCACCTAGTGAAACATATCAGCATGCTGACTGAACAACATGATTACTGCACAGATGTGCACTCGGATGGTCTCAATAAAAGGCCTATCTGAAATGTGCAGTTTTATCACACAACACAATATCACAGATGTCAAGTTTGTAGGCAGTTTGCAACTGGCGTGCTGATAACAGGAATGTGCACCCAACCTGTTGCCCTTGAAATGAAGGTTGATTGTGCATAATCCCTTGTCAATCTCATTTGTCAGTTCATCCAACCAGCCTCACAGCCGCAGGGCACATTTAACTATGCCAGCCCAGGACCGCCACATCTGGCCTCTCCACCTATGAGATTATTTGAGACCAGCCACCCAGACAGCTGAGGCAACAGCTGGTTTGCATAACCAAGGAAACTCAGCGCAAACCGGCTGAAACCGTCTCAGGAAAACTCACCTGCATGCATGGCATCCTTGCCGGCATTTTAACCTGACTGCAGTTCATCATCATAACCGACTTCAGTAGGCAAATGCTCATGTTTGATGGTGTCTGGCTCATTGGAGAAGAGATGGCAGACAGCTTGTATGATGTTATGTGAGCGAGCGGTTTGCTGGTGCCAGTGTTGAGAACAGAGTGGTAAATGGTGGTGGTTGGGATTATGTTATGAGAAGGCACAAGCTACAAAGAACACAGATGCATTTTGTAGATGGCAATTTGAATGCACAGAGGTACCGTTGTGAGATCCATTGTCACTCTATGTCCACCACCATCACCTCATGTTGCAGTATCATGATGTACGGCCACATGTTGCAAGGATCTGTGCACAATTTCTGGAACCTGAAAACATACTCACCGGACATGTCACAGATTGAGCAGCTTTGGGTTGACCCTGGATTGCCATGTATGATAGCTTGTTGCAGCTCCGACCAATATCCAGCAACTTTGCGCTGCCTTTTAAGAGGAGTGGACCAACATTCCACAGGCCCCAATCAACAACCTCATCAGCTCCATGTGAAGATGTGTCACACTGCAGGGAAATGGTGGTCATACCAGATACTGACTGGCCTTCAAAAAAATGCAGGATCTGCATCTGCTCTAGTCATGTGAGATTGATATTGCAGTACCCAATAAATGTTTGTTTTTTTCAAACTGTACACTGTAGAGTAGCCTTTTATTGGGAGCAGCATAAGGCACACCTGTGCAACAATGATGATGTTTTATCAGCTCACTGATGAGACACACCTGTCAAGTGGATCAAGACCATCACTTTGTGTTGAAGCGTGGTGGCGGCATTACCTCCTTTACTTTATCTGTGGCATTGTGTTGTGTGATAAAACTTCACATTTTAGGGTGCCCTTTTATTGTGACCATTGCAACACACACCTGTGGCATGATCATGTTGTGCAATCAGCATCTTGATATGCTACATGTCAGGTAGATACATTAGCTCAATACAGGGCAAATGCTCACTATGGGCAAATAGCATGTCATTTACAATTGGACGTGTAACAACAACAATAGTTTTCAACCAGCTGAGATTTGTTAGCTTGTTTCTGTAACTTAAGATTCAAATCCTTCATTCAGTGACAAGATACAGTATTCGCTAAAACGACCAATATTTAAAAAGTGATGGTAAAGGGACGTCAAAAAGACAGAAATAGTCTTGTTTTTGTCCGACCTACAGCGGCACTTATGAAAACTTTGTTTTAAGCATCAGAGTCAACACAATACAAAAATATGGACTGTGGTACTGAGACAAAGATACTTTTAAGGCGGGATGTGTTGCATGCTCAACTAGCAGGGAAGTGAGAGTTGATCTGCTGAAGGTTTCCATCAGAGCGACAGTGCAAAGTGTCGGTAGCTCTTTCTACACAGAGATTGCACAACAGCGCCGCAATGAAGATGCTTCTCTATGATACCAATGTTTGTTTGCACTGAGCAAAACAACGGTGGCACAACACTGCTTGAGTGTGTGATTTTAAATAGCTGGTGTTTCACGAGCAAAGGTTATAACACAGGAGCATAACATGGCAAAAACAACCATTTATGCATGGCAGACGATCTCCTCTGTTCAGAGGGTAACGTACAGTAAACGGATTCACTTCACTGTGAACTCATAACTCTGAGGGTCCATATCATTGTTCATTGTGATGTTTCACAGTGAACATTTTCATACAGTATACAAATTCTGTAGACATCACAGAACTCTAATGCACATACCGCTGCATCACACACTACAGGACATTATTAAGATTATCATATCAGAGGGAGCAAGTTACCGCCTCAAATGATCTCTCTCATTTGATCTCATGGGGGAACAGATGCAAGCAGAATGCAAACTGGCATGATACAACAACCTGCTGTAGTAATTCCTAACAGCGAGAAAAAAAAACAGCAGAGAGATAAATGAGTCCGGGTGAGTAAGTGGTTGCTGTGATGCCGTCAACAACAGATTGTAACTTTCCGTTTTAAGATTTGAATACAGTAGTAGGCTTGAGTATGTTGAGTGTTGCTTGGCAGCACTGTCAGCTGCTCCAGAAGTATTGTCTGGAGGGGTTAATTGGGATTAAATTGACCCAAAACTCTTGTGGTCCAAGTCTGTTTTAAGATGGACACTAGACAGGAAAACAGAGTGAAGGCAATTGTACAAAAAGCTAGAGATGCTCTAAAAAGCTGGTGGATATGTAAAAAGACAAAGAGTCAGACAGAACAACAATATTAAGACAAAAGCAAATACGGAAAAAAACAGATAAGTAGTGAAAACAAGAAAACATAGTCATCAAAATCCACCGCTACATGATACGTGTTTGTAATGTGAATGCTGTGTAAAAAGAGACAACAATTATGAATGACATGGAACGATGATGATAGGTTTGTAAAATGAGTGTCATAATAATTGTTTGTTCCACATGGGGGGACCTAATGTTAACAAAAAGCTTTCAACGTTTAATAAGCTGAGTACATTCCTGCATACTGTACTGCAGATGTTGGAGTGGGAAGTTCCCAAGTATCAGGTGTCGATCAGACAAGTATCAGTTTTTGGGAAGACTTGGTCACATGAACAACACTATGTGCTAAAAGCAAAATTCTAATTAAGGGCTATAACTCCAGTAAAGACAAAGTTTTTGTCATTTAATTTTCAAACCCACTACTACACTGTACGACTGTACATAATAAAGCTGTCCACAATATTTAATTGGTCTATCTTTTTTTTTTGGAAATCTTTTCAGTTTGTGTGTGTGTGACAAACACACACATATACACACACACACACATAGAAGGATCCCATTCCTATATCCCCCACCCACTTTGTGGCGGGGAATAATAAAATGCTGCATAGACCTGAGACAACAGGGACTGGAAAAGACAGACAAAATCATCATAACAGACAGTGAGGGAGGATAGAGAGAACCAAAATGATGGAGAACAGGAAGAAAATAAATTAGCAGGAGAGATGGTTCAACGGGGTTAGAGCTCTCCTGTCTTTATTACTTTTCTGTAGTGTGTTTGAAAAGAAAGAAAGTGTCTTCA